>JAUNZO010000227.1:0-290632 GCA_031894775.1 Chloris gayana | reverse complement strand
ATATAAAAAATCTCTTTCATCAAGAACTCGTAGGAATTTAAAGTCAGTTTATTGGTACAATTATAGAAGGAAATGTTACATTTCACACTATAGTGAGATGAATCACATTTTTATCCCGATGTACAGTGTTTAGCCTTTTGAAAACTTAAAATCGGGGCTTACAACTGATACAGATTCCTCAATTATTTAACTGTTTCTCTATCTCCACTAATCTATGTGTACCTCATTTCAGCTTCTTTTTTGGGGAGTTGCCTGAAAATGAGCTTCCTTTTTTGGATATCATGTCTCAACAGCGATCTCGGTGTGGAGATTTCACCGTAACATCAAATACCTCTCGAGTTAGTCATCTTTGTCTACTCTGGCATTATATCACTTGGATTCATCCACTAATTTAGTTGACACTTTTTCTTGGACTACAGCGAGTTGCACTGGTCCCTTATCTCTGCTCTTCCTATACCTAGATAATTCAACTCCCACGTTGCCTCATTTTCCACTTGTAAAGGTATAATGCATTGATTATTCTGCTTGTTATTAAGTACCTAGCTAAAGTATATAACTGTTTGCTTATTGAAGGTTGAAACATAACAAACAAATGCCTTTTTAATACTGTGATTAACTTTATATTTAAAATTTGTACTATGAAAATATAAATTAGAGTAATGTATTATAAAAACATCCTTAAATTATCCTTTAATCCGATGTAAGTACTTATTCCCCTTCAAGTCGATCTCTCACAGTTAAAGTTGGCAAATGTGATGCATTATTATGAATGGAAGATGCATAGACAGATACAGGGTATGTTGAATATTCTTTCTTGTCTTGGCTGCGCTGAAAGTTTTGTTGTGTCATTAAGAAACATTTAGCTTACTACGGTAGTTTTTCTCATAACTAATGAGACATTGAGAGAGATCGGAAATAGAAGTGTTGGCTTGCCGTGGTTTATTCGAGTGGAGATTTAAATATGTTTTGTAGTTATTTGGTCCATCAAGCTCCAAAGGACCAAAGCAGACGATTGAAAAAGTTCAGAGACCCTTGACTTCTCTCACCACCTAGATGCATCTGCAGATGCATTGGTGAGGGATTGAAACAAAACATCACAAATTGCCTTGCCTCCCATTGCCCATGATCGAATCTCCTTTTTCATGGACATTGGCAACACGTATTACAGGTCTGCTTACTGCTTGCTAGAGACTAAATACATACTGTATGAAATAACAGAATCAAGAAACGAAGACTAATCTCTTAATCGAATAAGCTGCCAAATTCGAAGCAGATGTGCGCACATAGGCCATCCAGTAGATGAGATTAATTTCTTTGGTTGCAAAACATTACTAAGTGCTTGATTTTTCTCCCGGTAGAAATCGTAAAGGAATATAGACATAGTACCTGGAAGGTGCCCTCTTCGCAGAGTCGTAGCTGTAACACGCTCATTGATCCCCCGATGCACGAATTTCCTCACAGTAGAGCAGGTCAATGGAGTTTTAGCGGGCAGCTCTAGGCAAAACAGCTCTAGGCAGAGTATGCGTATGCAAGGCTGAACGGGACTCGGAGAAGAGAAGCCCTATCGTCGCGAAGGGGCGGCGAGTGCTGATACGATCTATCGTACAGGATGTTTTCGTCTAGGCGTCGCAACATGATGTAAGATAGGTATACATCAAAGAACACGTATTATTATACTGCTATGTTTGTATGTGGCAAATGTGGTAATTTGGAAATATATTGTTGGAGTATTTTGGATCATATTTTTATAATGGCAAAGATGGGTACATCATTTTAAATCTAACGGACGTAAGATAGGTATACATCAAAGAACACGTATTATTATACTGCTATGTTTGTATGATGGCAAATGTGGTAATTTGGAAATATATTGTTGGAGTATTTTGGATCATATTTTTATAATGGCAAAGGTGGGTAATTTACATCATTTTAAATCTAACGGATAATATTTGTCATACATTAAATTTAATGGCCGGATGTTTTGCTTTTTTGTGAGAATTTCTAGAATTTTCTCCGATTAATGTAGAGGCCTCAAAAGGAGCCTCTAATTAGTATATATAAGATTGTCCTGCAAAATAAAGATAAAAATTTTCAGTCCCCATCATATTTGACGTGTGTTTCAAACAGGAGGATGGACGCAATATGGAAGATGGGCAGAAATAATAACTAGAAATGCGACACAAAGTATTGTTGATACATTCACAGGAATAATCGATTTAAGTTCCTTTTGCCCATATAGCCGACCATCGGTAATCTCATTATTAGTTGAGAACTCTCTGGTAGTATGCTTGTTACACCGATCAGCTATGAGCTAAACAGATGAAACGAAAATGCAAATAAGTTTCTTTAGAACTTAAATAAATTATGGTTGTGGAAGAGCACATTACGAAGCAAAGGGTACCGCGCTACGAGAACTCCGGAACCTACACAATGTGGAAAAAAGGGAAAAGATTTAGCAAACACATTGTCGCAAAGGAATCATGAACTGGCACACGGCATCAAAAGGGTTTAAGCGAGGATTAGCAATGAAGAGCGCGGAGCGAGGGGTATTAAAGAAGCACACTTGTGAATCTAATCCTATGGAGTATGGACTCGTAAAGGGAGCAAGAAGACAGACGCGGTGATTTGAAAGAAAAAAGAATAATGGAATTATTGCAGCGGGCTTGGGGGAGGAAAC
The DNA here is from genome assembly GCA_031894775.1 of Chloris gayana. NCBI lineage: Eukaryota > Viridiplantae > Streptophyta > Magnoliopsida > Poales > Poaceae > Chloris > Chloris gayana. The sequence goes on along the minus strand of JAUNZO010000227.1, from coordinate 287,955 downwards.
AATCAGGAACTCACCAGACGGATCGAGTGGAATTTTTATAATTTGGTCTTTTATAAAAACATTTTTCACTTTTGGACCCCTCAGAAAACTATGTTCAAATATGGACCCTTGTACGGCGCCGAGTCACTTGGCGCCATATGACCATTGCACAACGCCATATTCACTGGCGCCGTGGTGTGCCACGTCAATAGGAAGGCACACGGTTGTTGTCCAAGCTGGCAGGAACGGCGTCATGTCACTTGGCGCCGTAGCATACTTGCATGGCGCCAAGCAATTTGGCGTCGAGCTGAGGACGCAAAAAGTCCAGCCAGTGGGATCGTTTTCACTTCGGGCCGTGCGTATTTGTCCAACATACATGCTATAGTATTTAAAGCTGCTTTACCTGAAACTATGTGCTGCTGTGAGCTGAGGGGGTCGTGGAGTTACTGAACCAGGTGAGGAGCATCAGGGTCGTCAGGTCGTGTACACCATCAGAGGCAAGTTTCGTGTGGAGACCAAGTTCTAATTTGTGCATTATAAATATTGAATGTACACAGCCTATGAGCTGGAGTTGCACACTGAAATCAGTTAAGTCAAGCATAGAATTATACTCTAGAGATATTTAGATCTGAATTTGTTGCTTCATCCCCCAGAGTGTCCAGTTGTTGCTAGAATATGGAGGCTATCAGAAACACGCTCGGCTAGGAATGCAAGGTCATTGAGATGTGTATTTGAGACCTCATTACTTTTACAACACATGAAATTGTATCCATGTTGTGCAGATAAAGAACATAGTAATTACGAAAGGCTGAAAAAATGCACATAAATGATTCAGCAATTCATCTCATCATCAATACTTCTTCCACCAATAAATAGGAGAGAATGACAATGCTACATTCTGTACTAATTTTACAGCACATGCTTTATGGTAGCAATATCTTTTATGACACAGTTGGACAAATGCCAAGAATCCTAGCACTATCTAACACAGTCTCCCTCTGACGACAAGCAATCAGATCTTTCTGTAACTCATCCAATAAACTTCCATTCTCATGATCACGGCATTTCGCGTCATTACTCCTTAAAACTGATGCAATTAGATCTTTCGCCATCGCCACAGCAGCTACCAATCCTTCGGCATATCATTTGACACCAGATTAACTATAAACCTTTTAGATCATTGTCATGAATGTATGCTTAAATCAACTTTGCATTATGATTAATTAATGTATATTGCAAACTCAATTTGAACCTTTATGTCAAATGCTCCTTACTTTGACATGTATCGTATCCCTGTGGTCAATTATTGAAAAATAAATACAAAAGATCAGGTGATTATTTATAAATAAGGTGCACTGAAAATGTTTAAGATGATGAGTGAAAGAATAAGCATATACAAGTGTTTAAAATGATGGCAACCGCTGGAAACAAACAACAACTAGCCTACTCAGATCAGTTGATAGAAACAAAATCTTCTTGCGCTCTAAACAAAAACTTCTTGTGATCTAATAGCTCTCCATTTTTTTTGTTGACACTACAACACCCGGGAGCTGTATTTAAATGGAAAACTTTGGAATGTATGAATAGAAAAATCAATCATCTAATCACCCACTTGATAAGATCCGAAGAGCCGGGGACTGTGAAACTGTACAACAGATATAGAAGACAACATGTGTAGAACAAAATCTAGATAGTGGGAATGTGGTTGTAATGGAGATTTCAACAGAGTTCGATATTTACCATGGAAAGATCCTGTTCAATATAGATAGTGAGAATGTGGGCGCAATGGATTTGCTGGCCATGTCCATCAGTGCCACGGCCACGACTGGGAAGGACCATCGCCGGACAGCCAGGGAAGCACGAAGATGCCTAGGTAATCTCATCTAGCTTCAGACATATAAGAGTAGTAATAGTACCCTACAAAAGCATTTGGCATATAAGAGCAGTAATACAAAAGTTTGACTATTTAAAACTATTACTAAGCAAGGGAGTACATGATTCAAACTACTGTTGGTTTACTATTTCCATAGCCAAAATAATGTTTCCTCCAATTAATTTCCTTCACTAGCCAATGTTACATCTTTCCACAGAAAAAGTTGAACATATATCATCATTCCACTGATCTAGTGCATCAATTTTGAGTTTGGCCAAGCAATAGAGTTGTTTACTTCACTGAAGCATGCATCGGTCTGAACATCATAGTTCGTCAAGCATGAAAATCACTTTACTCAACTAATTTTCAGTTACAAAAGCAGTGAACTCAAAAGTGCAGTAAGCTCATCCGTCAAACTCATTCCGCAAAACAGAGTACATCTTATCAATTGATCATAGGGCTACCAATCAGAGGGGACTGTGTTCCATTTTCTGAAAAAAATGTAATTTACAGAAAATTTACAAATTAAAAGTACAGTTAGCCACCAACTTTCAAAGCTTAGGTAGATAGTTGCAACAATTCCGGTGCCTAATAAATAGTTTAATCTCATTGACAGCTATTTCAGCAGCGATGCTCGTCATATATAGGTTTTATACCTTCACAGCAAGGCTGCATATCCACTTGTTTCAACATTACTAGAAATCAGGTAGAGCAAAGAGCCCGTTAATTTTTTTATCAAAAAATAACATCGACATGTTGCTCCAGAATAGATATCAGCACAAAGGCCCAAATCATAAGCTCCAAGCCCACTTGTACATACAGCATTAAACCACAAGAAATCGGAATAAATCGAGCTCCTAGTACCCTAACCCTAGCTTAGCCTAAACCACGAAATCAGAACGAATCCACCGCTTGTATTGAATGAAACTGATGGAGAGGAGGGAGTTTACCTCGATAAACCCATTTCTTTGAAACAAAGAAGGAAAATCATGTGGATTGGACGGATTTGAAGGGAAGGGAGTTGAGGTGGAGAGAGGATGTCGTCTTTGTTCTGTTCCTGGGAGGGAGTGGAAAGTGAGGGGAGCCGGAGAGAGGAGAAAAGACCGGCGGCTTCCTGTGAGGGAGGGAGTGGAAAGTGAGGGGACGCAGGCACGACGCCAAAGCTCGTGGCGCCATGCTCAGACATGTACGACGCCTAGAAGTCTGGCGCCGTGCGTGCCAGCTTGGCAACCAACTGCACGACATGTTGCTGACGTGGCACCTTACAACGCCACGGAATATGGCGCCATGCCGTGTACGAACGGCGCCAAAGGCCACGGCGCCGTATAAAGGGTCCATTTTTTAGCATACTTCTCAGGAGGGTCCAAATGTAAAAAAGGTTTTCAGAAAGGACCATTTTCTAAAAATTTCACACGGATCGAAGGTTGCGCGGCTGGCCCACGGGCCTCCAGCTCCGGGTATTTCTCAGATAAGCCCCTCAAATCTCCAACGTCTCCAAATCAACTCAAAATCGTTTTCATCCCCAAATCTGTTCACGCATTCGTTCCTCTCTCCGGCCACCGCCGCCGTCCTCCTCTCCGGGTCAAGGCGAGATCCAAAATCACCCCTTTGCATCCTAAAACTCTCTCTTCCAGGTCAAAAGCTCTCCCCCTCCCTCCTCCTCCAGCGGCAGGGGCGGCGGCGCTATAATGGGGAAGCACGACTTCCTGACGCCGAAGGCGATCGCTAACCGGATCAAGGCCAAGGGGCTGCAGAAGCTGCGGTGGTACTGCCAGATGTGCCAGAAGCAGTGCCGCGACGAGAACGGGTTCAAGTGCCACTGCATGTCGGAGTCGCACCAGCGGCAGATGCAGGTGTTCGGCCAGGCGCCCGACCGCGTCGTCGAGGGCTTCTCCGAGGAGTTCCTCGAGTCCTTCCTGACCCTGATCCGCCGCGCGCACCGCCACTCCCGCGTCGCCGCCACCGTCGTCTACAACGAGTACATCAACGACCGCCACCACGTCCACATGAACTCCACGCGCTGGGCCACTCTCACCGAGTTCGTCAAGTTCCTGGGACGCGAGGGCTACTGCAAGGTCGAGGACACGCCCAAGGGCTGGTTCATGACCTACATCGACCGTGACTCTGAGCAGGCTGTCAAGGCACGCCTCAAGCGCAAGAGGATCAAGTCTGATCTCGTCGAGGAGGAAAGGCAGGAGCGCATGATCGCCAGGCAGATTGAGCGTGCACAGAGCTCCCACGCCAAGGCAACTGACGGGAATGAGACTGAAGACGAGTCAGAGTCAGAGTATGAATCTGGCAGTGAAGAACATTCAGGACCAGACAATGCCCAAGACGATAGCAAGAAAGAAGCTAACAAGCTGACCGGGAAGATTGCGATTGCGCTTCAGAAGGCTGCACCAGGGCCGAAGGTTAACGCTTTTGAGGATAAGCCCAAGGTGAAATTCGGTTTTGACGAAGAGGAGGAGAAGGATGAGGTGGACAAGAAGAAGGGGAAGGATGTGAAAGCATCAGATACAAGGAAATCAGCATTAGATGAACTGATGAAAGAGGAGGAGAAGGCCAAGGAGAGGAGCAACAGGAAGGACTACTGGTTGTGTCCTGGGATTGTGATCAAGGTGATGAGCAAGTCATTGGCAGAAAAGGGGTACTACAAGCAGAAAGGTGTGGCGAAGAGGGTGATCGATAAATATGTTGGGGAGATTGAAATGTTGGAGAGCAAGCATGTTCTCCGAGTTGACCAAGATGAACTTGACACTGTGATCCCCCAAATTGGTGGGCTGGTGCGGATTGTGAATGGTGCATATCGGGGATCAAATGCTAGGCTGCTTTCAGTGGACACAGAAAAATTCTGTGCAAAAGTGCAGGTTGAGAAGGGCCTTTATGATGGGAAGGTTATCAGGGCCATCGAATATGAAGATATTTGCAAGATTGCCCAATGATACGCAATGTGATTTCATTTCCTGCATCGTCACTGCAGCAAACCAGAGTTATGCGACTTGGTGTACTAGCTCGTTCAGCTAAATGCCTGTCACTGTTGTGCCTATCATGTTTGTGCTACCTTCAGTACAAGATTTTTGACACTTCCAGTTAATTTTAGCTTCTGAAGGTGCGATGTGGGACGAAATGTTGTGTATGTTTTCTAATTCCTTTATCGAAATTTTTGTGAGATAAGATGTTATTTTTGTTTCTAGTTTATTTACCAGATATATTTTACTTGGCAATATAAAAGTGCTTATCAGTTTTGAGGTTGTGTTAATTTTTACTGCTATATCAGGTAGGAATAAACTCCAAAAAGAGAGCTTGAAATTAGTAAAAGTCTCTTGTCCTTCCGCTATGATATTGCTCCTTTTCTAGCTTGGTTTCGAAAATTATTTTAATGACAAACTGCCCATCCCATTGTGTTTTTTAAGGATTATGAGGAAGTTGTAATGTTACATGACATGTCATTTGTCAGTGATTGCTTTTTGACAATTTGATTAGGGCACACACTTGGTGAGGCTACTCCAAATGAAATGAACATACCTGAAATCTCAATGACACATAAATTATGGATTCAGAATAAGATCACTTATGCTTGATCTGTTATGGGAGGAGCTGGCCAGGCCAGCGACCCAGCAGCCGTGGGGCAAGGAGCTTAATTAACCAGTTAGTTGTTTTGTTAGCAGATTAGTTAGGTTGTTGGGTTAGTTTGTTAGACATCTCATCTATAAGAGGCAGTCCTGAGTCCTAGGAAAGTTAGGCATAAAAGAAGAGATATCACAAACAAACTTGCTCTACTATTTGAAATTGGACTTTTTGTTATGTCACAGTATGAATGCTAATTTGATAGCCTAAAAGAAGCTATGAGCTTGTACGTTAAAGGGAATGAATATGCATAGTTCTTTTTGAACAGCTTTGTTGAATAGGCTGCATCAGAATTCCTTGTATTAAACTGTTGGCATCCTGTGCTTACATGAAACTGGTTTGCCTCAATGTTACAGCTGTTAATTAAATAACCTTTTATATCCGGGATTTGAAATCTGCACATTAAGCTCTCTATTAGTTGGGATATTTTATGAGGCGCCTCAGCTTTTCTGTTTCTTTTCACTGTCACAATTTGTGGTTCATTGTGTCAGCGGCAGCACAGCCCTGTTTCTGTATCTGAATTTTTTGGATATTTACGAAATAGGAATGAGGTACTAACACTTCTATCTAACATATGGCTTTAATCAGGGATCATTCAGCTAGTTCTTTTTCCATGAAGATGTGATGTATGCTGCTAATTTGCGTATCTGTTGGAATCTGAAACATAGTAATGTGTTCTTTATTTCTTTCTTTATACTGAAACTTTATTCAGAGCAATGATGCCTATCTATTTCAGTATTCTATTAGGGCAGTTTATGTTGACCCTCCTAACTTTATTCCTTTTCTACATTCTGAAGATCTCTTGAAGAGCATTTTCTTTGAGGTAAAAAGGAAGTTTCAGACAGCTCTTGGTGTCCTTAAAAAGGAAAAGATCACAATTGATCCAGATGACCCACCAGCAGTTTCTCGATATGCCCAGAGTTATGAAAACTGAAGGGAAAAGTAAGTGAATTTGTATGTGACCATGCATCTGCCCCATAGTTTTTTAGCTAGCCGCTATATTTTCTTTGGATTTACTGTTGTGTTTTGATTGTGCAAAAATTTTGCCATGTGGTGATTTTTGGTAGCGCACCAGTTTACAGAACTTTAATTTCAGGATTACTTCCTTAGTCTCATTAGCATGCATTTATTCAAGATGTAGTACTGTTGATGTGTCTAATGATGAGGTTTGCATGGTCAACTTTAGCTGATTTTGTTCTGTTATTGTGCTCAGTCACATTTTCCAAATAATTAATAGTATATATAATTGATACCTCAAATAAAGCATTTTTTGTTTTCTTTTGTTATATACTATTGGGACCTTTATAAAGGGCATTCATGATGCGCAAACTTACCTGAATACTCTTCAGGAGATCAGAGCAAACTATGTTCTTTGCCATTATTGCATAATATTTCTATTTATGATTCTAGAGTGCTTAAATGTTGCTGGTTTATGTTTTTTGGCTGAAAATTTTTATGGTTGCTAGGAAGGGCTGAGGGCGCGACTGCCGTGGATCCTGATCCACCAGCCCATCACCACTCATCCAGTCATCCACTTCTGTTCTGATTAAAAAAAAGTCCTCTAAAAAAAACCCCCTCTTCTTCTCCCTGCCGGCTCTCCCCCACGCCGCTAGGCTGCGCGCCGCAGCCCTTCCTCGCGCGCCACCGCCGCCCTTCTTCGTGCGCGCCGGTGGCCTCCACTCCGCCGGCCCCCGCCGCCGCCTGCTCTCCTCTCCTCCTTTCCTCGCGCCGCCGGCGTGCTCACCGGGCCACCGGGCTAAACGGGCCGGCACGGCACGGCTCAGGCCATTGCGGGCCGACCACTAGGTCCGGGGCACGCTAAGGCACGGCCCGGTCGGCCCGGCGTGCCTAACCGGGCCGTGCCGGGCGGCCTGGATGTTCAGCTTCGGGTCTCTGCAACCCTAGCGCGCCGGGGCACTCTCCTGCTCGCGAGCCGCCTCTCGCTCTCTCCGCCGCGGCGCCGCCTCCTCAATCCATCCACTCCGCCATCCGCTCTACGCGGCTGGACAGAGCGTCGCCACCGGATCTGCCCGGCTCTCGCCGCCTCGATGGCTCGCCGTCTCCGGGCTCCGGCAGCGGGCCATCTGATGTGCTGTGGGCCTGGGAGGCCCGTTCAGGTACAGAACGATCTACAATTTTCTAATCTGCCGGAGAGAAGCGCGCGGCGCAGAGGCTAGGCGTCTCTATTGCATGATCCGCCTCGCGCCACCTCCCCGTCTGGTGCCATCTGGCTCCGATCGCCGGCGCCATGCTGCGAGCTCCGGCGTTCCAAACCGTCTGCCCACAGGAAACCGGGTAAGTTTTCACTCTTTTTAGCTTTTTCTTTTTCTTCTTTGGTAATTCTTAATATCGGCTTACCGGATGAAACTCTGTGCATCATTTTGGCCTTAGTCGGTTCAATGTACCAGACGTGTACATATCATAGCTTCTATGTTTTTTGTATCTGATTTCACAGTCCACACTTATCTCTTTCGACTTTGGCATGCTTAATACTTACATTGTAGCATTAGGCACCCAATCTAACTCCACATGGACCTGCACCATACACTGTCACTGTCACACATAACCCAATTATCATCAAACTGGAGCTTCATGTATCACGTAGGTAATAGTCCCAAAAGTGGGCATTGAATATTGCTCTTCTATGTTTGAAATTCGGTTACAAGATATCCTCCAATTAAGTCGACAGCAGTTAGATAATCCTGCAAAGAATCTAGACAACACCTTGCTTTTGCTGGTTCAACTGGCATTCTAATTCCCCTTCTTGTACCCTCCTCCCTCTTCGTCCACTAACCTATCCTTCTTCCCCTAACCAAGATGATCGCTGAAGACCTTGTCGAAGCTCTACAGGGAGCAGCAGTCTGCTTCTTTCTTGTCAGCCTTGCTGAACTGTGCTACACAAATCACGTACTGTTCAAATGGGTCTCAGGACAAAATGGGTCCTCACGGTCTGGCCGTCAACTGGAGGGCGTCGTTGTTGAAAACCGTGAAGGCAGGGGGTCTCCAAGCCTGATCAAGGAGCATCTCAATGCTGGCAGTGCATCTACATCATTTGTTCTAGAGGACGAATCCAAGGTACTTCACCGATTTTTCTTAGTATGAATTTTGTATATGCCTGTGCTCAACAGAAACATGGTTCAATTGTTTAGCTTGTTTCTGTTTTGCTCTTTTGTAGTTGGAGGACATTCTTGTTCAAACCTGGGAAGGCAGGGGGTCTCCAAGCCTGATCAAGGAGCATCTCAGCACTGGTAGTGCTTCCACATCTAATATTTCAGAGGACGAATCCAAGGTACTTCACCGATTTTTCTTAGTATAATCTATTTTTTCTGCTAAGAAAAGTTTCATGTCGATGTGATCCTCGATTGATCATTCTTGAAGGAAGCTTTTATGTTTTATCCTTGTTTTAGTTCCATCTGTATCACCAATTTTGGTGTACTTTCAATATATCCCATTGCTCTGTGTCAATGACATGCTGGATCAGACCCCAAAGATGAAAACTCCCTTAAAAGATGCAAACAGCCTTTTGGATCTGGAGCATTGCTTTGGAGTTTTATTTGATTCATAGTAGCCGTTGGACAGTTGCTTCACGTCATAATCCCTTTGTTTAAACAAACTCCATGAAGTGTGTTGCTTCATATGCTCATAATTGCAGTGTACATCTCATGTCACTGTTATTAATGTATGTTGCATTCTGTCATGAATCTCTCCCCATGAGTTATGTACTTCCTCCAGTAACTCTTATAATCGTGTATCCCCAAATCAAACCAAGGTTTCATGACACCATTGTAGTGCAGAGTAGCAACCTTTTCTATATCAACACGACTAATTCCATAATCATGTCCAAGACCTGATAGGACCCATGAATCTCCCAAAGGATATATCAGATCTTCAAAGGCAACTAAACTCGAAGAGAGTGATTGAAGTTGCTGTGATTTCAGGTTGTCCTTTGGCAACTACAAAAGGGAAATGTAACATTAGATGGCTGCTCGTATCTGACAGAATACTAACCTTGACCATTAAAAAAAACTGCTAACCTTTTGGAGTGACTGATCATTAAAGCCAGTACCAATCTACCTGCACTTCTCCAATTCAACGACGTTCAGACCAGAAAACCACACACATGAATATGCCTGTGCTCAACAGAAACATGGTTCCGTTGTTTTGCTTGTTTCTATTTTGCTCTGTTCTACCTGAAAACTCTCAGCAACAAAATGTTGTTTTCATTAGCAATGCGCCTAAATGATCTGGCAATATGCATTAAACTATTTAAATTACATTTTGTGTAGGAACCGGAGGATGAGAAGAAAGAAGTTACTTTTGCTGCTGATGGAGTGATTGGGGCTCAACACATTAAGGTCCAGGCAGGATCAGAATCTCTGCAGGAGCCAGTGAAGGAGATGGGGGGGATGAAGTGTCTTCAGCTGCCAACAATGATGATGACCCACCGGAAATGGTTCAGCATGAGAACCTTATTCTGCAGGATAGATTGAATGGTGTTAACGAGAATGAAGGTGATTACACACAAGAAACAGATTTACCCAAAGGTGCTACAGTCTTTATGAAGGATGCTCAGGCAGAAAAACCAGTAAAGGTGATCGAAATTGAGGAGGTAAACGGCCTCACAACAGCCAAGGCAAAATTATACGCCACTATATCAATTTTGGAATCAGTGCAGCCAGGAACAGACATGGAGAAGGCTGCTGCGGCGATATGCTTGGTAGAAGAAACTTTATTGGCACTTTTGGAAGTTCAAGATAAAACTGAACTGTCCACCATCACAATATCTCCTCCAATGGCAGCCACCATGGCAGCCATGCCAAGTTCTGTTTCTGCTCTTACTCCTCATGATTTAGAAAAGAAGAACTTTCCATGGCTCTGTAGATGGTGGGTAAAGGATGCTGTTATAGATGTTGCCTGCCACTGCTTGGGGTTAATTTTACATTTTGAAATGGAAAAGACGGCTAAGAGTTCCCACTGGAAAGTTGTAGGGCAGCTAATGCTAGTGCTAGTGCCGAGAGTTACCGAGACAGCAACCGGTCTCTTCATTACATACCTTTTTAAGAAAGGTAAAAAGCAGTTTTATCAGTTTAGTAGTCAGCTTTTACAGTTCTCTAAATATTTTCTTTGTATGTATACTTCAGCAATAGAAGTGAGAATGGATCATGCACACTGTTTTTGGAGGTTAGCCAACTGGGTCAGGTTAGACCAAAATTTGGACTTTCAATTGCACACAAAACCTCTGGGAATTTTTACAATGGTATCTGTTTTTATATTTTGTTATTATAGGGATCCAACAATGAACCTTCTAAGTGCGTGGAGGAGTGCTCCGGGTAAGTCACTATATACATCATTTCTGTTTGTGTGAATGAAGTTTTCTTGTTTGCATGATGTACATGTTGCTTCTATCAAACAGGATGTTTGAAGAAAGTTTTGCCTATATTGTCAGCACAACAGGAGGGTACTTCTACAAAGTCGACGAAGAAAACACGTTCCACAATCTAAATAGCAAATATAAGTAAGTCCTTTAGTAGTTTTTTCACTTCATACAGCGATAATCAATAGCTCGTTCCTTTAGCAAGTGAGAAAAATGACAGAAATTTGTCTTTCATTGATTAGTGTCTTATGACTAATCTATTGACATGCACTAACTTGGAAATTTTTGGAGTACTAACAAGGTCCAAGTTTGCGAATTTATTTTCAGTTTCACTTACGCTTATGGTTTGATGTGCCATTTCTCAATGCAGGCTGATCTGATTCCTCAAATGGTTGAGTCTGTTGGTGTTATCCTGTTTCTAAAGCCAATGTAAAAAAGTACTAGATGAATCTACAGCTTCCTGCTGCTGCGTCAGGCCTGTGTGCCGTTGCCCGTTGCTATCCTGTGATGTGCCCGATGGGCTCGCTATCGTGTCGTCTGTGTTTGAACTACTGTATGTGTTATCGTGTGTGGTTTACAAAACCTGTTGTCGTGTGCGGTTTACAACACCTTTAGACTATATGTATGTATCAAGACTACCAATGACTATTGATGGAAGCCTGTATTGTCACAACATCCTCAGTGTGCAACTCTAAATATGATTCTGCTCTATGCTTCTTTTGTGTGAGAGAAGCTTGTCTTTCTTCCCTACGGCTCTAATCTTTCCCAAATTTGGTGGTGTTTGGATAGCACTTACAGTGGCAGGTTGAGAATACTCGTGAATGTTTTATTTTGCTAGTGACATAAACTGAGGAAAACGAAGTAGTACTAGTTCTCACCTCCACGCGCGCCTCTTGTCACCCCCGCCGCCACGACCGGCCCAGGCGCAACAACTCTGTATTCGTCTTCGAGAAAATAATCAGCTTACCGAGTGTAATAATAAAGAATTAAAATACAGCAGAATATTATTCAAATTTTCGTTGAACGGCGTGAGATGACCGTTTATTCCCCTTTCGTCCGACGCGCTCTGAGATAGGCTCCGGACGCGGCAGCGCTGCACATACATAAATGGCCGCCGCGCCTTAACGTTCAGAGTACTCTAACGTTCACTGCCACGCGATTCCTTGGCTGCTCTGCTCGTCTCGGCTGAGTCATCCCCTTGGATCAGTTGAGCGGGCCTCGCCATGGCCGACCGCGTCCACCCCGCGCCACCGCCGCCTCCAGGAGGGCCCGATCAACAACAAGCCCAAGGCGCCGCCGCAACCGGCCTCCGGCGCCGGCGCCGGGGAACTACATCATCCACATCCCCAAGGACCAGGTGCTCCGCGTGCTGCCTCTCCTGCGGCGCCGTCCTCCTCCTCGTCCTCCTCTTCGCCGCCTTCGCCGGCGCCGTCTACCTCGTCTTCCGCCCGCGCGCGCCGGCCTTCTCCGTCGCGTCTCTCAACATCCAAGGCCTCGTCGGAGCAGCCGCGTCCTCCGCCACTCTGTCTCCGGAGATGGTGGCCAGCGTGCGCGCGGATAATAGCAAGAACGGGAAGACCATACTAGTTGAGATATCTGGAGGAATTAAAAGAAACCCATTTCTTTGGGGATAAGATTTACAAGGTGATTATATATGCTTTATTCGAGTTTTGACCATAGTAAAAACTACACTACTTTCTTCTTACAAGTTAGAACAATGTAACCTATGGTCAAAGTGTTCTTTGACAAGATACTGATACAGGTCTGTGTATTATTTTCATTTTTCTGACTATTGAACACCAGCCTAAGCTTTTGATAATTGGGAGAATTTATTTTCCTGACCAGTTATTCCTTTTCCATTGAGTAGGGTGACAGTGATCATAAGAAATTTGAATCTGAAAGAAACAATTGGCCATACAGGTATACTAATTGTGCAATAGAAGAAATTATTTTTTGGTCACTGTTATTCGTTCTAGTGAATGGTGACAGCAGATACTTGTACTCAAACCTGTAGATGTAGGCACTTAACACAAAGTATTTTCATCTTGTGGCGAATGGCAAACATAGAAGAACTAGAATCTTCCGCCTTGAACAAGATGAGGGGACCATAGAGGGGGATGATAACCTTAAACGGTATATCACCAACTACTATAAAGGTCTCTTCGGAGCCTCGGATTTAAACAATTTCTCTCTTGATGAAGCTCAAAGGGATGATATACCCCAAGTTTCTCAAGAGGAAAATGACATACTCACTAATGATTTCACAGAGGAGGAAGTAAAGAAAGCAATCTTCCAAATGGAACACAATAAAGCACCTGGTCCTGATGGATTTCCGGCAGAATTTTATCAAGTGTTTTGGGAGCTCATCAAAAGTGACCTTATGGCACTTTTCACAGAGTTTCATAAAGGGGATTTGCCTTTGTTTAGTCTCAACTTCGGTATCATTACCTTGCTGCCAAAGGAGAAGGAAGCAACAAGAATCCAACAGTTTAGACCCATTTGCTTACTTAATGTAAGCTTCAAAGTCTTTACTAAAGTCATGACAAATAGATTGACTATAGTGGCAGATAAAGTGGTTAGGCCTTCACAAACCGCCTTCATGTCGGGAAGGAATATTATGGAGGGTGTTGTCATCTTGCACGAGACCATCCATGAGATGCATAGGAAAAAGTTAAATGGTGTGGTCTTGAAATTGGATTTTGAAAAGGCATATGACAAGGTCAATTGGGCCTTTCTCCAACAGACCCTTAGGATGAAAGGCTTCTCACCAATATGGTGCAATTGGATTGAACAAATTGTGAAAGGTGGTAGCGTAGGGGTTAAAGTGAATGATGATGTTGGTCGTTATTTCCAAACAAAAAAAGGCCTTAGACAAGGCGACCCACTATCACCTATCCTATTCAACCTTGTGGCCGACATGTTGGCAATCCTTATAGGAAGAGCCAAGGCCAATGGGGATTTCCAGGGGGTTGTACCACACTTGGTAGACGACGGGCTTTCAATCTTACAATACGCGGATGATACAATCCTGTTTATGGATCACGACCTAGAAGATGCCAAACATCTTAAACTAGTGTTAAGTGCGTTTGAGCAACTTTCAGGACTTAAAATTAACTTCCATAAGAGCGAACTCTACTGCTATGGTAAAGCCAAAGAATTTGAAAAGGAATATGCCTTTCTCTTTGGATGTACCAATGCAAGTGCTCCGTTTAAGTATCTAGGCATCCCTATGCATCATAGGAAGCTATCGAATAGTGATTGGATTAACATAGAGGAAAAATTTCAGAAAAAGCTAGCTAGTTGGAAAGGAAAGCTCCTATCAGTAGGAGGACGTCTTGTTTTAATTAACTCGGTGTTAACTAGTCTAGCAATGTATATGTTATCCTTCTTCGAGGTCCCTAAGGGAGTGCTTAAAAACTTGACTATTATAGATCAAGATTTTTTTGGCAATGCGATGAGCACAAGAAGAAATATAGGCTTGCTAGGTGGAGCGTTGTTTGTAGACCAAAAGATTTCGGTGGCTCGGGCATTCAAAATCTAGAAATACAAAACACCTGTCTACTTAGCAAGTGGCTCTTTAAGCTCATAAATGAAGAGGGTACTTGGCAAAGCCTTCTAAGAAGGAAATATTTGTCAAATAAAACTCTTAGCCAAGTGGTCAAGAAACCGGGTGACTCGCATTTTTGGAGCGGTTTGATGAAGGTAAAAGAACAATTTTTTCAATGTGGTCATTTCAAAACTAATAATGGTATGGAAGTTAGATTTTGGGAAGATACTTGGTTAGGGGATAAACCTCTCAAGTACACCTTTCCTAATCTCTACAACATAGTACGACGGAAACATGACACAGTTGCTAATATAACTAGTTCTACTCCTCTTAATATATCTTTTAGAAGGGCGCTAGTTGGCAAGAATCTCATTGATTGGTATTCCTTAGTGTCTATGATTGTAGGCCGGCCTCTTAATGGGGAAAATGATATCTTTATTTGGGATCTACATGCTAGTGGTTTGTTTTCTGTTAAATCCATGTATAAAGTAATAATTCAAGATGGAGTGGTTCCGGTTAGTTCTCTCATTTGGAAAATGAAAGTACCACTCAAAATCAAGATCTTTCTTTGGTACCTCATAAAGGGGGTCACACTTACAAAAGACAATCTTGCTAAAAGAAATTGGAATGGTTCTCTAAAGTGTTGTCTTTGTAGTTCTCTAGAAACTATACAACATCTTTTCTTTGAGTGTCATTTCGCTCGCTTTGCTTGGAATACTATGTTCATTACCTTTGGAGCTCAACCACCGTCATCCATCTCTAATGTGTTTGGATCTTGGATTAGTAGATACCCAACTAAGCTGAAGAATCAAATTCTAACCGGAGTGGCGGCCCTCCTTTGGGCCTTGTGGTTGAATAGGAATGACATGGTGTTTAACAAGGAAAAATCAATCAATGTTTTGCAGGTTATTTTCAGGGCGACATATTGGATCCGCACTTGGTCTCCGTTGCATAAGGAGGAGGCGGCACAAGACAACCTCAAGACCGGTTGCAGACTTTTGGAGACTACCATCATGGAGATCTTCACAAAGTTTGGGTGGCGGTTTTCAAAGAGACTTGAAGCCTAGTGCTGTTTATGTTTCATGTTGAGTCGTTGTCGGCGTCGCGTAGTTGCTGCTGTGATGTTTGAACTTTTGCCATGTTTTGGTGATAATTGTCCTGTGGGAACTTAGTTGTGGTGTGAGTCTGAGTAATCGTGGTAGCCTAAGTGCTATATGGCTGTAAAACTTTCGCTGTGTGCATCTTCGATGCAGAGGCGGGAACTTTGTTCCATTATCTAAAAAAGGCACTTTTTTCATTATTTGCATGTCGATTACACAATATTTCGGGCACAGAGCTTGAAATATGTTTATCGAAATCATATTTCTGTCGTTGTTATAGTAGTAGCATCACAATTGACATTCACTCACCTAAAGTTGTCATTAACACGATGATTTAATCATTTTTGTCTGTAGTTACCAGTCCAGATGACACTGCACAACAATGCAGCTCTCTATTCATGTCAAAGTGATCGTCAATTATGCACCATTTGTTTAACCCTTGACTATCTCAAATTTATCAAGTCCTCTTGTCATTACATAATGGCATAGGCTTAATCCACAATAAATTGTGTGCAATGCGTCTGAAAAGGAAGGTAGCAACGGGCAGAAATGTGTTTCAGCTACTTCAAATGCTTTTTGCCTTATCAAAATTGTTTTTATTCCTTTGCTTGATGCTTTGGTCTTAATCTTAGCGAGTTATCTAGTATATGAAAGCATGATGAAAATTGTTCTACCGTGATTTTTACGGATGTACGAAATCATGTCATTGTGATTGGAATTTTCAACAGCTCACGTAAAATATTATAACATTTAATTAACTTAATTAGCAGCACCTTGTGCGGTATGAACCTCAGCTGACAAATTGTGATCAGTGCCGGGACAAGCTTACAACAATATCTGATCTTATAGCAGAACGAACAACAAGAACCTGTAGCAGCTGATTATAAATAAATAAAAACAAGAACCTGTAGCTTAGCCCATTCAGAGAAGCTACACTTGGTTATAACTGAAATCTAGTTCAGAAAAGTTAGACTTGTCGCTGTTAGTTACAACCATGCCACTGGAGCTGCCACCAAACGTGCCTCTTGCACTTAGTTATTGAATAACCAGATATACAGGCATGCAAAATCTTAATGATCAGGAGCTGGAAAGATGAGGCTCCAGCGACATACACTACCGGAATTCAGGAATTTGCCGTGTGCCGCAGGCACACGGCGAAGGCCGTTTAGCACACGGCAAATTTTTTTGCCGGAGGTGGCCTACGGCGAACCATCGACGGCGACAACGTCTGACGGCAAAGCCGGCTTTGCCGTGTGCTTTTTATGGGGCACACGGCAAAGAGCTTTGCCGTGTATTACCGCCGGCACACATGGATTTAGAAAGAAAAAAATAAATGGCCGGGCCTTGCTTTGCTGCTCTTCACGCCGTCGCCGTGCAGTTCCCCAGCCGCAGCTCCGCGCTCCGTTCCCCACGGTGTCGTCACGTCGCTGCCTTGCTGCGTCGCTCTCCCGCTGCACTTGGCTGCGCCGCCGCCGAGCCTGGCCTGGCACCTGACTGAATCCCCTTGGTTACTTGCGCTTGGAGCAATGGCAGCGCCCGAACCTGTCGCCGGCGAGATTCTTCGAGTGCGCGTGGCCGTCGCACCGCCGCTTCTGCCCAGACGACAGTCTCGCGCCGTAGCTCCCGTCGCCCGTCACCGAAACGCGCCCAATCGACACGCTCCCGTCGCTCGTCACCGACGACAGGAACGACGAGCTCGCGCCGGGGACGCTGAAGTAGACCAGGCCGACGTTGGCCACGCCGGTGCCGCGCGCAGGGTCCACGAGCCCGCACAGCCCGCGCGCGAAGAAGAGCGCCAGGCGCGCGATGCCGGAGTGGCCGTGCAGCTCGCCGATGGCCTTGGGGAACACAGGCCGCCCAGCGCGCTCCTGCCGCCCACCGCGTCGCCACGCAGCCGCGCCTCGCGTCGCCACGCCGCTCCTCGGACCGCCGTTGGGAGAGGGTTGCTGCCACCTGAGAGAGAGAGAGAGAGAGAGAGAGAGAGAAAGAGAGAGAGGCACCAGGCAATGGACGAAGCTGGAGAGAGAGAGGAGATAAGGTTGTGGGAGAAGAAGGGAGAAGAGATAAGGCTGTGAGAGAGAGAGAGAGGAGAGGAGATAAGGCACGGGAAGAGGGAAAATTTTGGATTGGAAGCGCGGTTCGTGAAAAAAATGTTTGTCGTGTGGCAGGAAAGGCAGCACACGGCAAAAATTACACTTTGCCGTGTGCCACAACAATCTTTGCAGCTGCCGTGTGCTGCCTATGTGGCACACGGCAAAGAGCATTTAAATATTTTTTCTTTATATTTTTCCACGAATAAAATATTTGAATTTGTATTGAAAACCAAGATAAGGCATTATGGTCTATTGTCTATAGCAAAAATTATCAAGTGAAATTCTAATTCAAATATTATTTCATCTACGATCCTAACCTCATCTTCTCTAATTGTTTATGGAACTTCTTCGAGAAAAGCTTCAGTTTATAAGCATCGTACGTGACAAAATGGGCAAAACCACCTAAACCATTTACCATTGACTCCGTGCATGGTAAAAGGATATGTGGACAAATCTTATGAATTTCAGACTTTGTTTGCATTTTATACGATTTAAAAACTATTTTATCCCACGGTCGTTCAAATGTTTCATGAATACGGCTTTCAAAATTTCATTTCAGTTACTAGGTAAGGCCTTACACTTGCCTCAGTAACATAAATATCATTTTTTGAGTCATTTTATTCTATTATTTTATGCACTTACAGTTCAAATTGGACTAATACAAAATAATCTTTTGAATGAAATAAATTGGTTAAATATGATAAACGCAGCAAGAACTACCCCAAATTGGAGTATAGAGAATCAAACATTATATGTGAAGACGAGATAAAGTTTTAGAGGTGAATGCTAACTTTTTTTTTTAGTTTGCCGTGTGTCAAGAAGAAACACACGGTGAACATCACTCTTTGCCGTGTGCCACATTTTGGTACACGGCAAAAAGTAGTGTTTGCCGTGTGTCAAGAAGAAACACACGGTGAACATCACTCTTTGCCGTGTGCCATATTTTGACACACGACAAAGTGTGGTATTTACCGTGTGTTCGATTTTGACACACGACAAACCGATGATTTACCGTGTGTTTTGTTTTTGCCGTGTGTTTGTTGAAAAGCACACGGCAAAGAGGCTCTTTGCCGTGTGCCCGTAAATAAACACACGGCAAAGAACGTGGCACACGGTGAATTCTCGTTTTCTCGTAGTGATACCACAATTTATAGACCGTATGGAGGGGGAGAAGAATTACAACCATATTACTAACTCGAAGACCTAAATGATATGCAACGAATCATCAAGGGCTCAAGGGTACCCGAAGCACCACCCATTAATTGATGACCTAATACATGCACTCAGTAACGACCGATTTTCACCCGATAGTGAAAACCGTGCCTTGTACCTCAATGCCACTCCCGGGAGTGTGACATGTATATCCAACACGGTTAGCATCATAAAAACCATAAGAAGGAATAAATGCAAGGCAAGATAATAGAATCTCCAAAGTACAATATCATAACTCAATTCTCAAATCTCATGGATATAAAGCACGTGGCACGCAGGCCAACGAGAGAACATAAAGGAAACTCGCGGAAGCGTCTCACATGAAGATCGGCGGTGAAGACCAAAGCCCACAAGCACTCGAGTGTAGGCGAGAACATCACTCCTCTCCAACGGCTCCGTCGGTAGGCTCGGCGGGGTCCTCCGTACCAGCGTCTCGAAAAACAAAGTGGGAAAGCCGTGAGTACATAAAGTACTCAACAAGCCGCAACTATCTAGCAACAATGTATGCATGTTGGAATAATTCAAGGAAAGGCAAGGGCTAGCACCTAAAACAATTATTCCTCAAGTCTATGTGATTCATATTTTATTATTAGTCAAATTTTATAAGTGGCCTTGCAGAAACAACACAATCCTGCAAGGGTCGGATTTTATGTCCAACACACCTCCTACTGGAACCACAGCTCGAAGCCGGAAGTAAAACACCTATCGAGAGGAGAAGTAGTAAATGCTAATCAAGCGTGTCGCTCAAAGGTGTTGCCCCCTTACCCGAGGGCTAGGCTATACGTATAGATTATAAATCTCTGCAGAGAGTAAGCAACCGTACCCACGTGAAGAGGTACTATAACTACAGCCACCGTCGTGGCTAAAGCACAACAACACTCACAAGATCAATAAACAAAGCATCGATCGCGGGCGCCCGTCCCTCGTGGCTGGGATCCCCAACCACAATGCGGAAAAGGGTCGTGAAGGTGTGAAAGGTCTACCACGGGCCAGGTGGGGTATCCTCTACTCATGGGTCGAGACACGGCTCCAAAAACCCACTAACACTATCTCTACACCATGGCGGACCCACCGGTCCTCCGCTAAGCGTCTAAATCCAGCTCGCCCATACGGGTCAAGTGGTAAGCTAGTATACCAAAGAGCGAGCAACCAAGAACCGGTCCTCATGCTGCCGGGACGAGTGACCATCCCTCTCCTCAAAACAACAGTGGCACCACAACAGGGGCC
This sequence comes from Chloris gayana, assembly GCA_031894775.1. NCBI lineage: Eukaryota > Viridiplantae > Streptophyta > Magnoliopsida > Poales > Poaceae > Chloris > Chloris gayana. Next base: position 267,923 of record JAUNZO010000227.1, on the reverse strand, counting down.
CCATAACCCAAGGCCCCTACACAATCGTGCCCGCAACGAGCACTCTCCAAATAGAGACTCCCCAAAAGCCTGCTCCCAAGCACCTAATCACCTACACTCGCCCCCGCAAAAGTCCTACAGGGTATCTAGTACGTAAACTCGACACCTAAGAAACACCTACAATTTATTTTACACAAAAATATGTATAATCATCATGTGGGGTTCCATTAAGCAGCCTAAGCAACTACTAAGAATGCGGGTAATAGTAGAACAACCTATGACAATCGAGTGACAAGGATGGCATGGTATGGCATAGGTAAACTACAAGTGCAAGTAACCATTCACATGCATGGATCAATTTAATGCAATTTGCTAAATAGGAACAAGAGTGGTCAAAGATTGCGGCTTGCCCGGAAACGCGGGTCCCGGACGGGGTCGGGGTACTCGAGCGGCTGCTCCGGTGGAAACTCCTCGAACTGCGGCTCCGACGGGAACTCCTCGTAGCTCTCGGCGGACGTAACGCGCAGAACGGGTTAGGCACGCAAAACGAGGAAAGTACGAGAGCAACGAAACGGACGACGGAATTTACGACACTCGAACATAGCTAATAACTACACTAACGCTTAGATCTCGTCGCTACGAATCCAACGCAACCAACCGCGTATTTTTCCGACGCTCCGTAAAAAGATATGAATTTCCGACGGAAAAAGGAATTATCGAAAATTCTGGAAAATAGGAAAAAGAAAAACCAGGGAATATTTTCCCCAGAATATTCTTTTGGAATATTCCGCCGGTCCACACTATGCTCGTGGACTGGGCCCACGGTTCCTCTTGACCCACCGGTCCACGTGGACCAAGTCCATGGACCAACAGGGCGAGAGCCCCATGGACCAGGCGGGCCCGCGGCCGACGCCGACACGACGCCACCCCACCGGAGACGAGCGGCGCCGTGTTGACGCCGGTTTTTTGCCAAGGGACCCATTGTCGGCGACTATAGGTAAAAAGGGGCCGGTGGGCGGAAGGCCGACGGCCGCTTGGGCGAGTAAAAGGCGCGTCTCTCCCGGGAATCGTGCGCGGACGCCAACAGAAGAGCGCAACATTGATGGGCTTGGCCCACGTTATAAAATTAGAAATAATAGTTAGTTTTGGAAAAAGGATTCTAGTCGGTTAGGAAATCGGCTCGAGGAGGGTCCGAATAGGATTCTTCTTGCCGAGTATAAATACATACTCGGATGTAACATGTAAACTCGATTCACATCCAATACAACTTTCGGCGCATCGCCAAACCCTAATTTTCTATCAAGTCTTTACTGTTTTCGCGCGGGATCTTCGGGGCTCCGGTCGACGACACGTTGGCTTGACAAGGTAATTATGCTTGTCTAGTTCTCGGTGCATTGTTCGTAATTAGATGGCTTAATTGCTAGTTATCCGGCGACCGGATCTGTTTTCGATCGGCGTAGTGAGTATCGGCCGGGATGAGTCAAGTTGACCTCGGTCCGGGCTCGTGGTGGAGGTAGTTTGACTTGTCCCGCCTCCCCGATCCAGCCTTTGCTCACGGCGCCGATTGGCTCGGATCCGGTCGTTCGAGTCACGATAGCCGCTATGAGAATTCTTTTACATTTTGGCCGATTCGATCGTGCAGATTCAGTTGACGTGTCCTGTGTTTGCCCTTGCGATAGTTGACTTGTCCTAGGCGCATGCAGCCGATTGGCTAGGGTGTAGACTTACTTTCATAGTTAAGACGTTTATAATTGTGCTTGTCCTAAATCGGCCGGCGTGCGCGGCCGTTAGATCTGGTCCAGCCGCGTGCCATCGCTTGACTTGTCCTGTTGGAGCGATCGGTCGATTTGGGATCTGTGTGGTTGTATCTCGTCTTACTCGTTCTTTCGGAGTGTTTAGCCGATTGCTTATCACGTTCATTAGCTGTTTTATGTTCAATTAGTACCAAATCTGTTAAAGCTGCTTTTGAACCCGAATTATCGAGTATGATTTTATTGATCATCATTATACACTTAGATAGATCTAAGTAATTCACTACTATAATCAATGGCAAAATCGGCCGGATGCCCGATCGGCCGATTTATCGATCTAATTGATAATTAAACCATCTTCTTGCTATCAAATTAATCACATCCCATTAATAATCACCTTGTTTACATTTTATTTGATAATGCGTCCCTGCAAAGTCTTAATGATGTAATCGTTTACCGACGGAATCGGCTGCTAGATATCGATCGCATGTTATAGCGTCGGCCGATTTCGTATCGATTGTATCGCAGTTCGTTTGCCTGGCATTTAATACATAAATGGATGGGCCGTGCTGCTCCCGATCGATGGCCGATTTTGTCTATCTTACGCCGTAATCGGCCACGGCCGCACATCGGTCTATCCGGGCCGATGACCTGGAATTTTACACTCTTTTATTGTCTTTGTTGGTTTGCAGGAAAACCATCCGCACGCACCAGCAAGCACACGAACATCGGCGAGCCGAGCCGGTCCGTTGGGAGCACAGGGCCTCGCGTCGACCGGGTTTCGGTGGACTCTCCGGACGACGGTGTGTTGGCGACTTTTGACGTCAACACACTTTTTGGCACGCCCAGTGGGACCGAAGCAACCAAGATCAAGATGTCGTACATGCAGGCGGTCGGAGAGGACGGAACACCAATGGTCGATGCCGAGAATCGGCCGATTTTTGTTCCGGTTCCTCTTAGGACAGATGGCAAAGGGCATGGAGAAGTTTCGATGACAACGAGGTTTCGGCCTGGGGGAAGATGACGACAGAACAAAAGCTCCAGTACCAAGAATACCCGGCCGAAGCAATGAAAAAGTACTTTCAAGCCCCGAAAGTGACACGTGGCGAGTGGCCACAAAAGGAGACATTCCTCGGATTCTCGCATCCGGAAGAACTAGACCAAATCAAAGCCCGAGACCGCCGGATGCCAACCAACTCGGTGATATGGTCAACTCGTCCGTTCATCGAGCCCTAATCAATCAATCGGGCGTGTTGACCAACACCATCGGAAATTTGATCAAGGACACGGTTGATGGCAGATCGTTCATCGAAGGATATTCCGGACCTGCATACACTCGCACTGTTGGCACTCTCGTACGACCGATTCAGGGAATCGGCATCCGTAATACTACACCGCCAACAGGGTTTCAGCCCATGTGTGGCATGCCACCTAACCTATGGCCTGGCAAGGACAATGCAAATGCAAGTACCGGTGCAACCCAGCCAAGCAAAGAGGATAACAAGTGATCCCAAGAAGTCGGTAACGGAAGAGGGTAACAGGCAAGATGTACAACAGCCGGCTTCCGAGTTGGGGGCACCAACCAATGTGGCAGCGGTCCCGCAGATGGCGCAACAGCCCAATTTCTTCTACGTACCAAATACCGGCCCGAGTAGAATTGAGAACTCACCCACTATAGTACGGCCGATATCCGGTATTCCACAGCCGACCGCATCGGCTGGGGGACATGGATTCATGATCGGACGGCCGATCCAATCGGCCGTGAGTTATGGAATCGCTCCGCAGTACATTATTCCCGGCTACTAGCACCGGGATTTCCGGAACGGTCGCTTGATACACCCGACCGGGGACAGCCCAACACAGCTTATATGACGGGGACCGGATCGGCGATCGCTGAACCCAGTGATATGAATAGCCTCATGGCTAAGATCGCCGATATGATGAAAGATCGGTTCGATTTGAAGCCTAAGGAGAAGAGTGCATTGTATCGGCGACCTTACCCCGATCGGATGGATTCCGTGGCTTTACCCAATAAGTATAAAATTCCCGAGTTTTCCAAGTTTTCCGGGCAAGATAACACATCAACTATGGAGCACATCAGCCGGTATGACGCACAGCTTGGTGAGGCGTCTACTCAGAAGCTTTGCGGGTTAGGCTATTCCCACTGTCGTTGTCCGGATCGGCCTTTTCATGGTTTGCTTCACTGTCGCCTCGGTTCTATTCGTAGTTGGGCCGATCCGGAGAAAAGGTTTCACTCGTACTTCTTCACGGGCATTACCGAGCTTAGTTTGTCCGATTTAATGGCGATGAAACGAAATCGGGAGAATCGGTGACCGATTATATACGGAGGTTCAGGACTCGAGGGACGATGCTACAATCTGAACTCGACAGAGCAACAGCTTGGCCGAGATCGCTTATGCGGGGCTATTCTCCAACATCAAAGAAAAGTTTACCCCACATGAGTTTGATGGGTCAGCGCAGCTGACACGTAGGGCAGTTGGCCAGGAAGAAAATCTCCAGCTCACCAGGAATCGGCGGTATCGGGTAGCTTATGCTGATTTCGACGATGAAGATGATGAAGAGGGAATTAATGCAGTTGAGTGGACTAATAATAAACGGCCGATATTTTCTCCGCATGTCAATCCTAAGGAGAGAAAATATGATTTTGATTTATCTAAGGCCGACGAGATATTTGATCAGCTGTGCGTGGAAAAGAAAATTCAGCTTTCACCTCATCACAAAATTCCTACGCCGGAGGAATTGAAGAAAATGGCTAAGTGGTGCAAGTGGCATGGAAATTCACATCATAACACCGTTGATTGTTATGCTATGAGAGATGAGATCCGGAAGGCGATTGACAGTGGGATATTGCGAGCAGCCGATGTGAAGAAGAAGATGAAAGTTGATGGGCACCCTTTCCTCGCTAATACAATGTACATCAATACCATCGGTGGTGGATCAGCTGGTTTCATACGCCGATATGAGAGGAAGAGGGAGAGGGAAGAAGGAGATCAAGTGGCGCGTGAACAGGAATCTCTCGATCAAAGCCGCAGTACGATGCAAAGCGTGATCCGCCGAGAAGATTTTGACCCACACCGGGATTGTCCTTTCTTTCAAGCATCGCTGGGACCGAAACATGAAGCTTCCATCTATCGAGAACCGTCCCGTAGTGCATCGGCCGGGAAGAGTATCGTGACGTCGGGTCGTCAAGTTATCGGGGACGGCCGATTGGTCGCAACTATGAATCTCGACAATCGGCCCCCGTAAGGGCAATCGACTACGATCATGGATATAATGAACGAAGATACGTAGTGCCAAAGAGAACCTCCGTTCACGATCGATCGGGGCCAATCAATGATGAAGAAGAGTTCGATTACCAATACCATGAAGATTCGAGAGGTGATCAAACGGAGAACGAAGGTCGGTGGTGCCTCAGCTGGTTTGCTCAAGCAAAACCCAAAAGAGGAGGCTTCAAAGAATGCGTTGTCGGGAAATCAAGGGTAGACGCCATTACAGAGATGACCAAGATGATGAGCCCAAGCCCAAGAGGCAATGGAGGCCGAAAGTGCGAGTCTCGGGTGGTCCGGCCGAAGCCGCAGTGAATATGATGTCACCGATGCCCAGGATTGTCGGATCGGCCGATGAAAATTCGGTCGAAGAAGAACCAGTTGGGGAAGCTTCGGAGATTCTGTGGACACCGGAATCAGCGGTATTTGATAAGCTCGGTCAATTCGGATCATTTGCATCTCAAGGCATTGTACATTAGCGGCTACGTCAATGGGTCGCCGATGAGGAAAATGTTGGTCGACGGAGGAGCGGCGGTCAACGTCATGCCGATTACTACATACCGCAAGCTCGGGAAGACGCCGGAAGAAATGATGAGGGCTAATCCGACGCTCAAGGATTACAGCGGGAGAAGCCAAGATGTGCGTGGGGCCGCAATAATGGAGATCATCGTGGGCAGCAAAACCATACCCACCACTTTTTTCATCATTGACGGGAAAGGTGCATACACAACTTTGTTAGGAAGAGACTGGATTCATGCCAATTGTTGCATCCCCTCAACCATGCACCAGTTGTTTGATTCAATGGGTCGGCAACAAGGTCGAAATCGTGCGGGCCGATAAGTCCGTAACCATTGCAACCGCCGATTTCGAGTTTGCTGGTCTAGAGAACTTGCCTTGTTTGTCGGGCACGTATTGGGATGCGGAGGCCATAAACATCACGGATGATGGAGTTATTGTGACCGGGGGTCGGTACCTCCGGCTGCTCGATGGGCCCCACAGGAGAATTGACGGACAATCGGCCGATCGATATACACACCGAAGACATGGTGAGTCGGCCGATTGATGAACCGAAGACGGGAAATTAGGCCACGGTTTTGTGTCGGCCGATGAACTAGAAGAAGTGGATATAGGGGATGGAGACAAGCCTCGGCCGACATATATTAGCAAGAAATTGTGTAAAGAAGTAAGAGATGAATTAGTGGCCTTGTTGAAAGAATATAAAGATTGTTTTGCTTGGGATTATAGCGAGATGCTCGGACTCAGCCCGATCGATCGTTGAACATCGGTTGCCCACCAAGCCCGGATATCGGCCATATAAGCGTGGGGCTCGGAAAATTGACCCTAGGTATTATGAAGCCGTCAAAGAAGAGATTATCGGATTATATGAAGCCGGCTTCATTAGGCCATGCCGATATGCGGAGTGGGTTTCCAGTATTGTGCCGGTGGAAAAGAAGAATGGAAAGATGCGAGTTTGCATTGACTTCAGAAATTTGAATAAGGCAACTCCGAAAGATGAGTATCCAATGCCAAACGCCGATTTGTTGGTTGATGCAGCCGCCGGCAACAAAATTTTGAGCTTTATGGATGGAAATGCTGGGTATAATCAGATTTTTATGGCCGAGGAGGATATATCGAAAACGGCATTCGGATGCCCTGAGCGTTGGGATTATATGAGTGGGTTGTTATGACCTTCGCCTTAAAAAATGCTGGTGCCACGTATCGGAGGGCCATGAATTTTATATATCACGATTTGATCGGCCGATTGGTGGAAATTTATATTGATGATGTCATGGTGAAATCAAGATCGGTTGGAAGTCATGTGGCTGATCTCGGGGAAGTGTTGAAGAGGACGAGACAATACGGATCGAAGATGAACCCGCTCAAGTGTGCGTTTGGTGTCTCAACTGGACAATTTCTGGGGTTTATTGTGCATGAAAAGGGAATTGAAGTTGGCCCTAAGAGTATTGATTCTATCGGAAAGTTGGAACCGCCGACGAACAAGACGAAGCTCCAGTCCCCGATCGGCAAGATTAATTTTATTAGGCGATTTATCTCAAACTTGTCCGGCCGACTTGATGTGTTTACGCCATTATTGAAGCTCAAGGCCACCAAGAGTTTCGGTGGGAGCCGATCCATCAAAAGGCTTTAGAAGGTATCAAGAAATATTTGGTGTCCCCACCAGATGATGGTTCCGCCAAAGTCGTGCACACCCTTTAAGTTATATTTATCGGCCGATGATAAGTGCATCGGCTCAAGCATTGACTCAAGAGCAGAAGGGAAAAGAGCGGGTCATATTTTATCTCAGCCGCAGAACCGATTGATGCAGAAACACGGTATCCGAAGTGGAAAGGTTATGTCTCTGTCTCGTATTTTTCATGCACGAAATTAAGGCATTATCTCGTTGGCCGAAGAATGTACTCGTCGTTTGCCGTGCCGATGTCGTAAAGTATATGCTATCGGCTCCGGTCCCCAAAGGCCGGTTGGGCAAATGGATGTTGGCAATTGCGGAGTTTGATTTAGGCTATGAATCGGCCAAAGCAGTGAAAGCACAAGTATTGGCTGATTTGGTGGTGCAACACGGTGAACACTCGGCCGGATATGTTGAACCAGTGCCATGGACGGTGTTCTTTGATGGTTCGATTTGCAAAGAAGGAAGTGGAATCGGCTTGGTTGTTGTGTCGCCTCGGGGCGAGACGTGGATACTCTATTACAGTGGAGGCGTACACCAACAACCAAGTCGAATACGAGGCAAGTATTAAAAGGATTGGAATTACTCATCGATGCCGGGCTGATTTTGTGGAAATTTTCGGAGATTCCTTGTTGGTTGTGAGTCAGCTAGCCGATGAGTATGAGTGTAAAGATGAAATATTGTTGCAATATCATAGAAAGTGCCAGAAGTTAATGAAAAGGTTCAAGTATGTTAAAGTCAGCCATATACCAAGAGAGCAGAATTTTGAAGCAAATAACTTGGCTCAGCTAGCATCCGGATATCGGCTCGCCGAAAACAGCTTAGAGATAGCTGATATTGAAGAAGCCGATTGGCGTACGGAAATTCGAAGTTTTTTGAGCAATCCATCCCAACCTACAGATAAGAAGATAAGATATAAAGCTTTGAAGTATGTTCTGTTGGATGATCGACTATTTTTCAAGACAATTGATGGGGTGCTTCTCAAGTGTATTGATGACACCGAAGCCAAAGTGGTGATGAGCGAAGTACATGATGGGATTTGCGGAACGCATCAATCGGCCCATAAGATGAAGTGGCTGCTAAGGCGAGCTGGTTATTACCGGCCGACAATGTTGGCCGATTGTTTCAAATATTATAAGAGTTGCCAAGACTCGCGTAAATTCGGGCCTATACAGAGGGCGCCCGCATCGGCTATGAATCCAAGTAATCAAACCTTGGCCATTCGGAGGTTGGGCCATGGATATGATCGGCCGGATAAATCCAACGATCGAGCAAAGGGCATCAGTACATATTGGTAGCTACAGATTACTTCACAAAATGGGTTGAAGCAGCGCCCTATCGTAAAGTTTCGACGGCCGACGTGATAACGTTTGTTAAAGAGCATATTATTTATAGGTTTGGGATTCCGAGAAACAATCACAACAGATCAAGGATCAGTATTCACGTCGGACGAATTTCAATCTTTTGTTGATGAGATGGGAATTAAGTTGATTAATTCATCGCCGTATTATGCCCAAGCCAATGGACAAGTCGAAGCGGCGAATAAGAGTCCGATCAAGTTAATCAAGCGGAAAATACAAGAGTATCCTCGTAAGTGGCACATGAAATTGATGGACGCTTTGTGGGCTTATCGTATGTCACGGCATGGAGCTATGCAAGTTGCGCCGTATCAGCTGGTATATGGGCACGAAGCCGTATCGCCATGGGAGACAACTATCGGCTCCGAAGGATTGAGTTGCAACAAAAGCTTTCGCCGATCAAGTACTACGGATTGATGATGGATGAATTAGAAGATGTAGTACAAAATCGGCTGGATGCATTGGAGAAAATAGAGCAGAATAAAGCAAGGGTCGCCCGCCATTATGATAAGAAGGTTGTGCATAAACAGTTTAAAGAGGGCGATTTGGTCCGGAAGCTTAGGATGCCGATCGGTGTGAAGGACAATCGGTTTGGTAAATGGTCGCCTAATTGGGAAGGACCTTATTTGATTAACCGATCGGCACCGGGTAATGCATATATTTTGAAAGAGTTAGAAGGGGAAGAATTCGGCCGAGCACTTAATGGAAAGTATTTGAAGCAAGTATTATCCTAGTATTTGGATTAACTCATAGTGTTCGGCCTAAAAGAGACTACAGCCGATGTCGATGCACATCGCCTTGAGACGGCCGATATTGAGAGTATCGCCCTTAGCCCAAAAAATATATGAAAGTAAGACAGAGGAAGTCACCGATAAATTAGCCGATGTTTGAACATCGCCTTCGGATGGCCGATATGATTGTATATCGCCCTTAGTGCAAAAAATGTTTACAACCAAAACTTTGTTCAAAGTCCTGTTACACCTAAACATAGTTAACGGCCTCGGCGCAGGACGGAAAGTCTTGGACAGCAGATAGTGCGCGGGCCAGCGTGGAGTCGAGTTTGGCCATGACCAATAGGTCATCCTCGATGGGGCCGACATCGGCTTGCGCCGCGGCGACCATCTTCTCGGCCGTTTGAATGGCTTCGTCCGTCGTCTTCGCCGAGCCGCCACATCGGCCGACAACCGAGCAATAGTAGCTTCCAAGGCCGCCGCCGCCTCCTCCTTGAGAGCCGGCGATGCTCTCAAATCGGCAATCTCCTGGTTGATTGCTTGCAGCTCATCCCGCCGATTTGAGAGTTGCTCTTGCATCTCCCGAGTCTTCCGGACCTCCTCCTCGGAGCGCTTGATGGAGTTATCGGCGAGTAACGCAGCTTGCTGCTGCTCCGCATGGCGAGCCAAACGCCGCCGGGCACGAGTGAAGTCCATTTGCCAGTACTCCATGTATGCCACGCGGTGCGCAGCATCGCGCACATCCTCCGGGAGTTCAGTCCGGACCTCCAAGTACCGGGCCCTTATGGGTTGTGCGTCGGCCACCAGCAGCCGATCGAAGAGGCCTCGAGCTCGCGCGCGATTTCGTTCATGGTGGTAAGACCGGAGGAAGATATTAAAATCGGCGCAGGACGAGGGAAGCCGAGTGCCCGAAATACCAAGAAGAATAAGATGAAGTTAATAATCGAAGCAATCAAGAAAATAAAAGGGAGATAGTAAAAACAAACCCGCGAAGCGTCGATGCGAAGCGGCCGGACGTCTATCGGCTGGGCCATTGAACCTACAGGTTCGTATGTTTCAATCAGCTCTCGGCCGGCCGATCCCCCTTCACCAGCAAGCATCCTCGGAGGCAGCATCGGGCACGTGGCCAGCTTGTTCAACTTCGGCGGGCTCATCGGCGGGCTCATCGGCAGCAGTGCCTACAGGAGAAGCCGCGGGCGGCTCCCGTTTGACCGATTCTTCGTTAGCAGCAGTGCCTTTGGGAGAAGCCGCAGGAGACACGCGGCCGCCTTGTTCGGTTTCAGCGGCGACCTCGGAAGGCGCAGGCCGATCCAAGCGAGTTGAGCTCTCCGCAAGATTTGGATCGGCCCGGCTTGGTACAACCGCCGGTTCCGAGCTACGGGGCTCGGCCTTTCGGGTGTCGGCGTCCTGGCCCGGGGGAGTTGATAGGCGGATCGGCCTATCGTGCGTCGGTGTCCGGGCACGAAGAGGAAGAACCGCCGATTCCTGCAAAGAACTCATAGTTAGGCTATGTAAAGTAAAGAGGGAATCGGCGATCATGCAATAATAACCCGACGCGGCGGAGATGGTTCGTCGAAGTAGTCCGGGTCGGACGGGCGCGCAGGCTGCTTTAACAGCCGCGCGGTGGCGCTTCGGGGCTTGAGTCGGTCTTGCGGCCGGCACATTAGCCTTCCTCTTTCGATGGCGGCCGTTTTGGTCTTGGCCGTGCGGGCAGCTGGTGCCCTCGACTCATCGCCGCAAAAGCTTGGGCGGGAGTGCGATCGGTGAAGCCGATATTTGGAGCAATTGGGCTCGGCATTAAGTATGCAATTGGCCGGCCACCGATACTCCGGGTCGGCGGCTCCTCCGTGTCCGACTGAAAAGGAATATACAAGGGTGAGCATTTGGAGCGGCCGATTTCGTCAACAAAATCGGCCTTATAAAAATAAATCGGCTACACGTACCTCGGCGAAAGCTTCCGTCGGGACTAAGCCGGAGAAGAAGGAGGCAGTGTTCCGGCTGCGGAGGTGCCGGTTCCATTCGCCCCACCAACGGTCGAAAAGGCGGGTACTCCGAGGCACCGGGAAAATCCGGTTAAGTCGCCGGTGATGACATCGGCGGTGCGGCCGACGAGCCAATTCCACCGGATGGCGTTGTCGACGACGGATCGCGCCTTTATTTGCCCCACATAGAAGAGACCGGGGGCAACCGGCCGAAACCGAGTTGGCGGGCCGCCACCGACGGGTGGTAGAACTCATAGGAGCAGAAAGCCTTGCTCCCGGCAATGAGTCCCGTCGGCAGCAGACGAGGGCGGAGGCAGGTGGTAAAGATCTTGACCGCTTCCGCGTCGGCCGTCGGGAAGGTGGGGTCGATCAAGAAAGGAGTGTCATACCCCTTCTCGAAGAAATCAATGTACGGGTACCAATCCGTACTTTCGTTGTTGAGGCCCTTGTAGAGGGCGGCGAACCAATATGCCAAGGTGTCATCCGACATGGCCGCCCCCGGTGCCATGGACAACGCTTCCCCAAAAGAGATACATCGGCTGGATCCGGGAGTGGCCGATTCGGCATGATTGCCGGGGAAGGTGAGGACACCGAGGTCCGGATCGATGGCCTTGGCGGTATGAAGGGACAACCACATTTGGATGAACCACCAAGGACCTCCCGTGTTCTTGACGGATCGGCCGGAGCGCAACTCCACCGAGACCCGGTGAAGGAGGAGGTAGGCCGATCCCGGAAGATACTTGCCCATAGGAAGGGCATAGCCGTCGGCCAAGTACATCGGCCATCGGCAGGAAGTTGTTTGTGGGGCTTACGCCGACCCCACGGAAGAAAAAGTGGTCAAGCCACATGTTGAGGAAGGCGACGTGCTCGCGGCGATCGACCGAGCCGTGCCCTTTGTTGTAGGTCCGGATATATACCTTCCAACCCCCGGTGTCCTTGGGATTGATCCGGTGGGTGGACTTGATGCGGATGGCGTCCGGGGTGGCCTCCGCCGTGATATTCAAATCGGCCAACATGACCGTGTCCAGGAGGGTCATGGTAGCCGGGCCGTGCCCGAACATGAAGCGATTCAGGGCATCCGACCGAGAGATAAGAAGCGGCCGCTAGCAATGGTTCGTTCTTGTGGTGATCGGCTAGAGAGAGTTTGATGGCATGGGCGATGCCGATATTGGCCCAACCTTGCCGATGGGCGGCCGATACCCGATTATACCAATCCCGCCACCCTGCGACGGAGTCGGCCATGACCTAAAGCTACCTGGACCATTCGGCCGATAATGGAGATTGTTGCCGAAACGGGACCCGGTTCGTTTCGGCACGGATGAGATCCGTGGGGTCCGGATCGCCCATGGGGCCCAAGAAGAAATGGGTCGGGATGTTAGAAGGGATGACGATTTGGTTCCGGATCTCCTAAAAACAAGGAATAGGGCTAAAATGAGAAACAAGACGGAAAGAAGATAGATTGTGAAAATGAACAAGAACAAGAACACAAAGAAAATTGCAAAAGTAGAGAAGAGGGATGCCCGAATGTACATTACCTCCGAACGGCGTTGGTGGTGGCGACGACTCGGTCGGCGGCGGCGGCCGCAGCGGCAAGCAACAGTGGGATTCATGGTCACCGGGAGAAAAAACGACGGCGGCGCGGTGGGAAGTTGAAAAGGGCTCGAAAAGGGCAAAGGTCGCTAGAGCAGGGGAAGATGAAAGCCAAAGGAGAGGAAACAGATGGGAAATGACCAGGGGTAACCCCGGCTTTTATGAAGAGGTGACGGGCGAGAAAACCGGTGCAAGAAAAGAGGATAAATCAGTCCGACGCATGCGTTGCATACCCCGGACCGGGGGACATGTGTTGACGCCGGTTTTTGGCCAAGGGACCCATTGTCGGCGACTATAGGTAAAAAGGGGCCGGTGGGCGTAAGGTCGACGGCCGCTTGGGCGAGTAAAAGGCGCGTCTCTCCCGGGAATCGTGCGCGGACGCCAACGTAAGAGCGCAACATTGATGGGCTTGGCCCACGTTATAAAATTAGAAATAATAGTTAGTTTTGGAAAAAGGATTCTAGTCGGTTAGGAAATCGGCTCGAGGAGGGTCCGAATAGGATTCTTCTTGCCGAGTATAAATACATACTCGGATGTAACATGTAAACTCGATTCACATCCAATACAACTTTCGGCGCATCGCCAAACCCTAATTTTCTATCAAGTCTTTACTCGTTTTGCGCGGGGATCTTCGGGGCTCCGGTCGACGACACGTTGGCTTGACAAGGTAATTATGTCTGTCTAGTTCTCGGCGCATTGTTCGTAATTAGATGGCTTAATTGCTAGTTATCCGGCGACCGGATCTGTTTTCGATCGGCGTAGTGAGTATCGGCCGGGATGAGTCAAGTTGACCTGGTCCGGGCTCGTGGTGGAGGTAGTTTGACTTGTCCCGCCTCCCCGATCCAGCCTTTGCTCACGGCGCCGATTGGCTCGGATCTGGTCGTTCGAGTCACGATAGCCGCTATGAGAATTCTTTTACATTTTGGCCGATTCGATCGTGCAGATTCGGCTTGACGTGTCCCGTGTTTGCCCTTGCGATAGTTGACTTGTCCTAGGCGCATGCAGCCGATTGGCTAGGGTGTAGACTTACTTTCATAGTTAAGACGTTTATAATTGTGCTTGTCCTAAATCGGCCGGCGTGCGCGTCGTTAGACTCGGTCCACCGCGTGCCATCGCTTGACTTGTCCTGTTGGAGCGACTGGTCGATTTGGGATCTGTGTGGTTGTATCTCGTCTTATCGTTCTTTCGGAGTGTTTAGCCGATTGCTTATCACGTTCATTAGCTGTTTTATGTTCAATTAGTACCAAATCTGTTAAAGCTGCTTTTGAACCCGAATTATCAAGTATGATTTTATTGATCATCATTATACACTTAGATAGATCTAAGTAATTCACTACTATAATCAATGGCAAAATCGGCCGGATGCCTGATCGGCCGATTTACTGATCTAATTGATAATTAAACCATCTTCTTGCTATCAAATTAATCACATCCCATTAATAATCACCTTGTTTACATTTTATTTGATAATGCGTCCTCGCAAAGTCTTAATGATGTAATCGTTTACCGACGGAATCGGCTGCCGATACTCGATCGCATGTTATAGCGTCGGCCGATTTCGTATCGATTGTATCGCAGTTCGTTTGCCTGGCATTTAATACATAAATGGATGGGCCGTGCTGCTCCTGATCGATGGCCGATTTTGTCTATCTTACGCCAGAATCGGCCACGGCTGCACATCGGTCTATCCGGGCCGATGACCTGGAATTTTACACTCTTTTATTGTCTTTGTTGGTTTGCAGGAAAACCATCCGCACGCACCGGCAGCACACGAACATCGGCGAGCCGAGCCGGTCCGTTGGGAGCACGGGGCCCTGCGTCGCCGGGGTTTCGGTGGACTCTCCGGACGACGGTGTGTTGGCGACTTTTGACGTCAACACGCCGCCGGCGCTCCGCCGCGGGGACGGCCGGAATCGGGTCGATCTCACGCTACCGCACGCCGGTGGAAAAACCGAGGGCACCAGGGGAAGCGCGGCTCGCGGCGCACCGGCCGGACCCGAGCGCGACCACCAGCTCGCCGCGAGGTGGCGAAGCGAGCTAGCCGGAGCTAAGCTTCACGGCGGCGCAAGGAGGGGAGACGCCACGGACGCCCAAGATCACGAATTGGCGCTACGGGAACAAAGCCCATGCTCCCGCCGGAAGGGGCGGGGGGGGCAACTACGAAACCACGCGCATCAAGCTCCCACGTCCACCCAAACGCGAGCGCGAGCTATGGAAACACCCTACGAGGCTCTACGACCCACTAAAGGAGCATGAGCAAGCTCCAGGCGGCCCTCGCCGGAGGCCATGGCGGGGCGGCGGAGATTCATGGCGAAACTAGGGGCACGACGAGGATTCAAGGGGGAAAGAGGGGCAATCGACGCGGAGCTCACTAGCGTGTCTGGGGAAGGTCCAGGGACGACGGAGGGGGTCGAGCGACGACGGGCCTCGGGGTGCGACGGCCGCAGGCCATGGACGACGCCGCGCAGGGGTTGACGAAGATCACCACGTTGGCCGTTCCGGGGCTAGGCAGGGAAGAGACCGGGCGGGTTAGCTACGAGAAGAATGGGTGAAGCACGACGAGTAGCGAACGGAGCACAAGCTCGGAGGGGACTCACCGGTGAGGACAAGCGGCGGCGAGGGAACCCGCGGCCGCGAACTTCGCCGGGGTTGCCCGTCCTCCACACAGCCTCGGCAAAGGGAGCGGTGAGCACCACGAAGCACTAGGTTGGGCGAACTGCCGGGTGACGCGGCTGCGGCTTACCGGAGACGTGCTGCTCGACGGAGGCGGAGGGGAGGCATGAACGGCGGCCGCTAGGGTTTAGGGCGCCGGCGGGGTTTAAAATGAGGCAGGGGCTCACGGGGGCGGACGGGAGGCCGCTAGAAGCCGAACGAGGCGGTTGGGCGCGGGGCCGGCCGACGTAGGGGCGGAAAACGATGAGCCACCGACGTGGCGAGGCTCACGGCGAGCGCGGGCGCGAGGTGGAAGAAAACAGATGTCCGGGCTGGGTTGCTCGGGCTGGCTGGGCCGCGCGGGGAGGAGAGAAGGGAAGGTGGGCCGCGCCGGGGAAAGAAGGGGAAGTGGGCTGCGGCGGAAGAAACGGCCCACGCGTGCGAAATTCAAATAAATTCGTTCTCAATTTTCTCTCTTTCCAAATTCAAGCAAACCTTAACCAAATTTAAATTGAAATACGCCAAAATTTGAATTGAACAATCTCATTTTTATTTCCTTTGAACACAGGCTGTTACACACTCATCACCTGAATAAACTGAACGAGACAATGCACTGAATTCCTCAAAGAAACAAAATAAAGCAAGTTTTGTCAATAACTTTAGCATAACACATCAAAATGACATAACTTCAGTCAAGCAACGTTCTGAACCAATTGGCCATCATCTTGCATCATAAACAACCACAGTACAACAGTTCCATAGCCTAAGTAGATAGCATAAAGTACTAATGTTAGGATATGGTCATTCCAGAGGGAAACCAGATTCTAGTTAAGACCCCAAAATGCATCTAAAGTTCTAAACAACTGCCCTGAAAAGGCTCAAACGAATGGAATATCCAAGTGAATGAAACTTCCTGACTTGAACAATCTCCAAATGGGCGAAAAAGCTCCATGAGCTGATCACTGGTCACTGTTAATGGAAATCTGCCAACAAACAGATTAACCATGCCAATTTGTCTCGTGGGGTTACTACCTGACTGTGACAAGGATTGGTCCTCAGCTATGGTTACACAAGGCAGTGATCTCTTTACCAGTAGCCTCTTTCCTTCAATCAGGTAATCGTCCATACGTTTCATAGCTTCAGTTGCTCAGAGTGCATCTGCATAATATAAAATACAAGACGGTACTCATTCCTCATCACCACTTTGTTGATCTGGCCAAAGGAATGAATAGGTTAATGAGCTCATCAGCAGTCATAGACCGGAAAATCAGTGACATACAGTCTCGACTCTTGTTGATTTCCGGAGGGATTTGTTCCTAAATGCGATGAATGCAGTAAAACTGGAATGTTGGGAAAGGCCTGCAACTCTGACCAAGATTGTTTCGCCGATGCACTGATTCCCAGTCTCCACGAAAAATGCCTGGATCGTCGGATCGAGACCACTAAGACCGATCTTAATGGTAGTGTCATGATAGTGTCACGAACATTAAATTTGCTGACATGGTATGAGAGAGAGAAGAGGGGGAGTGTCATGGGATGAGAGATCAGTGTCATGACCATGACCCTCCACCGACACGGTTCTTAAAAATTCTTTTTGATAACTGTGTGATTACACTCTCCACTGAGACTGGCCTAAAGAAAGGGGCAAAGGGCACACTGATTCGCGGATCTGATTGGGCAAAGGGAAGCTGCACAGATTGGCGGCCTCGAGGGAGAACCCCTAATCGGGAACGGCTGGAGTACGACGGCTCGAGCGAGGACGGGAGAAGGATCTCATTAATTAGACTATTTAGTTAAGGGGCTAATTACCCTATTGCCCTTTAATAATGAACGGTGAGATGGTGTTCATGATACTTTGCGGTTACCAGTATCATGAAGCACCATAAAGGTGCTCCGACTACCGCGGCGGCGGGGAGGTCGCCGTCGCCTACGCTGGCGCGCGGTTCGCCGCCGGCCCGTGGCCCGCGTGCCACCAGCCGCCCAGGAACGTCACGGTGTTCTCCGCGTCCCTGACCGGGAAAGACGTGACCTTGACGGAGGAGCAGAGGAGGCAACTGGCAAGGGAGCAGGCCGCCGGTGCGTTGCCGCTGACCGTGGCGGTTCGGGTGCCGGTGCGCGTGCGCCTGGGGTCGGTGCTGCGGACATGGACCGTGGATGTCAAGGCCACCTGCGAGATCGCCATCGACAGGCTCGCCGGCACGCCGGCGGCGGTGACCAACGGGGTGCAGCGTCAGGGTCAAGCCGCTGTGGTGGTTGTGGTGGTGAATATTTCTGTGTGATCGACGGCGCTACTCATCCAGTTAGTCGGTGCAGTGACTACATGTGAAGTAAATTGATTTACATTCTAGTTGAGATTTTTCGTGTGGAAACTGAGCTGATATGAAGTCATGAAGGATTCTCAGCAATTCAGTAGAGTATATAAAATGATTCGGTTGCGAATGTCCCTGGTGAAATTAAATACCGAAAATATGCGGTCGTGATCTTGTCGTCAACAAAACCGGTGGTAATTTTTAGCTCTGTCGATGTCTCTCTACAACAGCACTGTAGGCGAGTTGGTCAGCTCGGGTTCCCGTCTCTCGTGCTCCACCAACTTCAATTTTTACCGGGTCACCTTGCTTGCCCTTTTCTTGGTCTGGGAAACGGGCTGATATCATCACTGTCAGTAGTTCAGCATCTCTATGTCATATATGACTGAGTAAGGGCATGTACAAACCTTTGAAATACTTCTTTAATCTTTTCTCTTTAATTATCCATCTGTCCATGTTGGACTTGGCTGTTACAGTCTGGTTCCAAATTTCTTTAGTCTTCTCTTTAAACCCTTCCTGGTTTAGCCAAGCAACTTCAAATCTGAAGGGCTTCTTCATATTGTTTTTGATATTATGTTCAACTGTAAGAATGAGAGGATTATGATCTGACATAACCCTTGGTCTTTTACAGATAGAAGTGAAAGGGAAGATAGTCTCCCAGTCTTTGTTAATCAGAACTCTATCCAATTTTTCCAGAGTAGGATTGAGTTGGTTGTTACTCCAAGTGTACTTCCCACCAGTCATGTGAAGTTCCCTGAGCTCATGAGTATTGATAATATTGTTGAACATGTCACTCCACTTGTTACTATTGAACTTTTTATTTTTGTCCCCACCAAATCTAATGATGTTAAAGTCTCCTCCAATCAACATTGGATCAGAGTTGTGACCGCAAAGTTGAGACAGTTCTATAAGGAACTGTTCTCTCCCCTCCTCCTGTGCAGGTCCATAAACAAACACTAGAAACAAGTCCTTCTTCGTTTTCTTATCATGCACTTTAGCTGCAATTGTATACTTCCCTGGTATAAAGTTAATCACATCAAATCTGTCGATATTGATCCCACATAACATGCCTCCCGATTTGCCTCTAGATGGCACCCAGTGCCAAGCAAAAGACTTTTGAACGTCCACCTTTCTGAAAAACTTGTCGGTTAACTTTTTTTCATCGTTTCCTGGATCCCAAGGAAGTCCAGTTGATATTCTTGCATTAAACCTTTGAGGAAAGGACTGAGGCCTTTCTTCTCAACCCCTCTGCAATTCCATATTAGGCCATTCATTTTAACTTTTACCTTTTTTCCTCCCTCTCCCGAGATTCCCCCTAGAGCTAATCCGGGAGACCTCCTCCTCTCGTACTTGTACCCACTAGAGGTGAGTTTAAGTACTTCTCTCTGCTTCCACAAAAGGAAACTTTCTTTTTCTTCTTTTTTGATTTTTTATAAGAAACCATCTTGAATCCATCATCGTCGGATGACTCCGATTGCCACCCGAGAAGTTGTTGCTCCACGGAGGGGCTTGCAACATCATTGTTCTCGAGAGGGTTGTTTGGAATCTTGTTCTCTTTTAGTTTCTAAAGTGTGCCTTGCTATTTCCAGGTCCTTAAGGATATTAATAGATTTCATGTCTATAAATTGTATGCCCATTTTAGACGATTTATCAACTAGATTATCATTGCTTAAAACAGAAAAGGAATTCTTATTGTTGAGGTTAGTACCTTCAAGGTTTCTCTTCTTTGTCAATTCTTCAGCTTTTTTAGCTATCTTGATGTTCTCGCCCCACAAGTCTTGAGCTTCTTCTTGTGTTTGGGTGTTGTTCTTGGAGTGTTTGTCTTGCTTGCATTCCCTCATCTTGTGTTTCCTTTTCTGCCTCTGTTGCTTCCGATATTTTCTCTAACTTTTCTCTTGAATTCTCCTTATCTCCTCCTCCCTTGGCTATTTTCTCGTGTCTCGAGCACCTTGTTTTCTTGAACAGTCGGTTCACCCTTTTCCTCCCCTATGTTCCGCTCCTCTTCTTGACTGGAGAAATCAGCAATAGGGCCCTCTTGGGTGCCTTTCACCGGGCTAGGAGATGTTGCATGTTCCATCTCCTGCACTTCCCCCAGCACCTTCTCGTTGTCTTCCCGGAGTTTAACTTCGTGTTTTTCTTGCCTACAAGCTCCACATCCCGCATGAACCAATCACTCTTGTTTGACGATTGGATTGCACTTTTAGCTTCAACAAGTGGCCGGGGATCCAACTTAGATTTGAACATGTTTGATCCATACTCATTTATCACAACCGAGTGATCATGATTGACCTGCAGGGTCCAGATTTTCCTATCATTTTCGGAGTACTCGGATATTGCACTCGCGTTGTCCCACATTGAGCATCTCACACCCCGGTTGTATCATATCTCCTATAGTCGGGCCTTCATCCTCACTATCCACCTCGTCTTCTATCAAGACTCCCTTCTGCTTTCCATTGCCATTATCCACTTTTTCTATTTCCATTGGTTGGGGTTTGTAAGCCTTTTGGGCTGCTGCCATGAATTCTGGAGGGCAGAGTGTATTTTTGAGATGTTGCTATTTGTATTTGATTGTTTTTCATCTTTCCGATGCTTTAGCTCATCAATCTTGGGCTTCTTATTTTGTGGCTCATCTTTGTCTCCCCCTGTTCCATCATTTCTCACCCACTGGTTACCAGCTGGATTAGTAGTCCCTTCTTGTGGTAATTCTCTTTGGAAGAAAAAATCATACAGAGAGTCACCTATTGTTCCTTCAGACAACAGCTGGAACTTTGCTTGCCTCCTCGCATTGGATCTTGACCCTTACAAATTCAAATTTGAACATGTTGTCTCTGTCAATCTGCTTGGTCACTCCCACCAGGGAACCTATTCTGCAAACATTTGGCACCGACCTCTTTTCCATAGGAATGCCTCTAATCCTAAACCAAGCTTCCTCCAATTTCTTTTTAGCACAAACATCTGCAGACCACTTTCTCACTTTAATCATCTGCAGAAGGAACCAGACCTCATCCTCATATCTATGAAGTGAGTTGCTTTCTGAAATCTTTTAGCCGTTGGGAATCGCATCCGAAACTTGTTGTCGGCAATCTTCTTTGCATACCATCTCCAAGTGGACTCCTCACCGGATAATGTTTTGAATTCCATTTCCAACCGCTTGGCGATCACTTCTCCTTGCAGCACCTCGACAATTCCCGGAGTAGAGGCATCTTTAGCAATGTGCTCACACGGCACATCCTCTATGTAGAAGAATCCACGACTCGGGGCTGCAGAACCACGTAACCGTGCGACATATTTGTCCAAATTTTCATCCGTAACCTCTTCTGTTCTAGCCTCGATCCTCCGTGGCCCATGGTTTTCTTGTTGCAGCTGCTTGTGTTCTTTCTCGCCTTGCCCTTGTTGTCCGTCCTGTTTCCTGCCAATTGTCCCAAATTGTATGTCTCCGACGCTTGTGTTATTATTGTTGTTACTGGAACCCATCAGCCCTTGAGATGATTCAGATTTTGAGGCTTCATTTTTCCGACTTGTCTCGGCATCTCTTTCCGCACTATCGGTCTTTCCTCCCTCTTTTTCAGAATCTTCAACATTTTTTCTCGATTCTCCCTAGGGTTTGGAACCGAGGTCCAAACTCTCTATGATTCCACTCGTTGAACCCATAGTTTCCTTGTCTCCCTCCTCTCGCCCTCGAAAGGACCGCGCCGGTTGAAGCTCGACCTAGCATCCATTCTCCCAAAGACCCCTTCCCTGTCCGCTCGCGCCAAATCCAGCCCCGTGCGCTATGCCGAATCCTCTCCTGCCATACATCCTCTCTCGCTTGAGGCTTAGAATTCACCACCTGCGATCTCCCGGAGTTCTCGTTTCGATCAGCTACACTGTAATAGGGAGCTCTAGCGTTATTTCTGTTCCGGGTTCAATCCTCGTAGGATGTTTTACTTTGGTAACAGGCTAAGGCACCGTCGTTGGTCTCTGTTGGAACTGCTGTAATTTCGTTACACAAGTAATGAAATTCCGGGGAAACCCTGTTTTGCAAAAAAAAAAGGGCATGTACAAACGCTAATTAATGAGTGAAATCTTGATCCGATGTGACAATGTATTTTTGTAAATAGCTCCTCCAATCCTTGAAGAGATAGCTCGGTGGTCTCTTGACGAAAAGACAGTCTCTATCACGTGTTCCGATGTAAGAGACATCTCTCGAGCATCGTTGTACATGTGAAGAGACGACTTATGTCATGCAATCATTAATAATATGCATTTATTAAAATACATCATGTAGAGTCTCTCCTTTGTATGACTAGAGTTGTTTCATGTCTCTTTGTTTGGATACGTGTGTCCGAGATATCACAGTGGACTCTCTTTTGTACGTGCCCTAAGGGCATGTACAACGCTAATAAATGAGTGGGCTCTTGAGTCGATGTGGCAATGCATTTTTGCAAATAGCACCTCCAACCCTTAAAGAGACGAGCTGGGTGGTCTCTTGACGAAAAGACGGTCTCTATCACGTGTTTCGATGTAAGAGACAACTCGAGCACCGTTGTACATGTGAAGAGACGACTTATGTCATGCAATCATTAATAATATGCATTTATTAAAAGACATCATGTATAGTCTCTTTTTTGTATGACTAGAGTTACTTCATGTCTCTTTGTTTGGATACATGTGCCCAAGAGACCACAGTGAGCTCTTCTTTGTACATGCCTTAAGACCAATCTCAATGAGAGTGTTATGAACATTAAATTTACTCGACATGACATGAGAGAGAAGAGAGGGAGTGTCATAGGATGAGAGATGAGTATCATCACCATAACCTTCCACTAGCACGGTTTTTAAAAATTTCTTCTTTTACGATGACACCCTCCATATACCATGGTTTTTTGTTAGTAAATGGTTGTGATCAGGTTAATGTTGGGATGCGGTTCCTTGCTTTCGTCCTCCACCAACTTCTTACCGGGTCATCTTGCTTGTCTTTTTCTTGTGTTCCGTGAATAGTATTTGACGTTTTGCGATTGTACTGGCCACTAAATCATGAGATACATACGTGCCAGGTACGTATTTCCTCCACATGGCGTCTAGCGGCTACTTAGGAAGTCTAGTCTTAGAGCAGGTATTACGCTGCTGAATCAGCTAGCGCGGAACAAAGACACGTAGGATCGGTCCGACGTGGAGCAGCGCGGAAGGAAGAGAGAGAAGGAAACGGACGCTTCCTCGGTCGCCCGCTCGATGCGCTGGCCCCAAGACGCAAGCGCTTGCTCCCAGCCAGCAGCCAGCGATAGCGCCGGCGTCCATCAATCCCCTGCGTCTGATTTGCACTGTTTTGCTAGCAATGATGGTTGCCTCTTTAATACATACACTCTTTAAGGCAGCTGAATAGCCAACATACTATACAGGCTGGCTGAGACATTGGCTCTATATAACCTGGCAGCTGCTTTTAGCCGGCTTGCTACCGAGTGCATAAGCCCTGCTCTTATACAGTATTTAGATCTAGTTCTCGAAACCGGCTAGTAATTTTTCATTTATTCCAATGTACGCATATCCATACCATACATCAAGGGCATGCGTGCTCAAGAACAGCATATAGTGGTCCAGCGGCTGTTCCTTGTCCACGTCCACATGGTCGCTTGAGAAGGCCCAGAAATTCAGCATCATCGATCGGCTTGTCCTGTTCATTTCTCCTGGCAGAATATTCAAAAGGCGTGCATTTGCTTTTTAATTGCGCTTGTGCTCAGCTCGCGGGAGCGATGAACAATTCAACCAAAGTAGCGGTTTCACATACCCATCACCCTCGGATCTCAACTGATTTGGTCTAAGATTAATTTTTTTGAGATCCGCGTGAAGCTGCATGTCATCGGCTGGGATTGTTTATTAGTTTGAATGTGACAGTTCCCACCGACACCGAAGCAGCCACGCTGGCGTTTTACCCCCTAATGACTCTATCACCTCTTCCACGCTGGCCTGCAGCTGATAATCCCTATGCACTCATGCGTGACCTCTCACCCGTCAGATTAGGGGCGGTAGCTCTACCCCCGCGGTAGAAATTAAATCCGGGTTGATGCAACAGTTTTGATCTGGATCAAGCACGGAAGAGTACAAGGATTTATGGTGACGGGAATATGAAGGTGTTGACGCACTTCTCAACGAAGAAGAGATGAACTCGGCGATGAACAGATGGAACGACGTCTTCTCGGCTGCGCATCCTGGTTCTTTCCCTCCGCTTGCTTGACTTGCGATAGGATCAGCACAACAAAACGAAGAAGTGCTTGATCCAGATCAAAACTGTTGCGCAGGATCCACCCTGGCAGGATCACGGAAAAGCCATGCTTGTTGCTGCCGTTTCTTCATCATGTTCGTGAACTGGAGTCACCAAGGTCACCTCTTGCTCACGCATGTACCTTTTTCTGGTGAGCTTCACTCATGTCCGTTTCGCGTTCAGTATGCTCCTCCCGTTTTGCTTCTGGAAACTAAGAGACGGGCCTTGTTCTCGTACAGGACTGAGAGAATGAAGACGATGCCAACGCCAGCGTATCCGCGTGTCAAAGCTGAAGCCGTTCTGGCCGTCGTGCTAAAGATCATTGTCGATCGTTCGTTTCTGGTGAGATTCAGCCCACGCCGTTGTGTGTTCTTTATCCTCCATTGTTCGGTGCCTCTACTTGCTAAGTTCTAGGCCTGGATCTTGTGCAGAATGTCAGGAACGCCACCCACGCCACTCTGGGTGGCAACACCTAGGCCTCGTTTGGAAAGGCCGGGATTGACATGGATCCCTGGCCCAATCCACGCCGTGGCATGGATCCCGACACGGGCTTGGGCGAAAATCCCGTCATGAAAAAAAGTGCGTTTGGCTCTAGCGTGTATCGATCTGGCCCACTCCCAATACACGCCGGTTGGCGTGGAAATCCGTCAACGCCACCGCTGGCCGGGATCTCGCTCTCGCTCTCGCTTCTCGCGACGGCGACGGCGCACGCGCATTCCTTCGAGCGAACCACCGCGACCGCGCGCTACTCCGGGGAACGGCGACGAATCTGACAGGGTGGTACGGTTCTCCGCTCCCGCGCTCGCCTCACGCCGCGAGCTCCTCACCGCCAAGACAACCGCGACAGCTCCCTGCCCTTCTCCGAACTGAAGTTCACGGCGGCGACGGTGAGCGACCCTTCTTCCTCCTCCTTGCTCCCCTCCTCGTCCTCCTCCACCTCCTCCCCCACTTCGTCTTATGGTTATGTTGAATCCTTCTCCTTCGTACATCACAGATCTGTGGAAAATCCGTGGAAAAGGAGCTACCCGGTGCCACTCCTCGCCATCGGAGCAATTCCTACGCTCTTCCCGGCGACGCGACTCCTGCGTGCCCCTCTCAGTTTGCAGGTACTTCCTCTCCTCTTCCTTCTGCATCTTTTCCTTTATACTCATGTTTCCAGTCGGGCTTTTCCTGCCGCAGTTTCTTGAGGCGGGTTGCTTTTTCTTTGCTGGCTGCACAGAACTTTCTTTATGTCGTCTAACTCGTGGCCTGCTCACAAATCGTGTGCCTGCTTGAGACTTGAGCATGCAACAAGAGAGATATAGCTTGTAGAATGTTCGGTGCGAGGGTGGGAGAGTTGTGGCCTAGAGAAATCAGAAATCCACTTGTCAACCGACTAATGGTATGCATTGAAATTGCTTGAAATCCACTTGATATCTACTACTATATTTCATAGCAGGTTCTTTGTGAATAAAAGTGAGATTGCTTCAGTTTGGTTGAGAGAGCGGAGAGCATAGTGAACGAATTGGTGTTTCCTTTAACTTTTTCTCTGTTCCTTTTTCAATGGGTGAAAACGTGATGACAATTATAGCATGATTCCAATGGTAGGTTTGCTGCAACTTCATCTCATTACTCTTATATCTCGCCGTTAGGAACTTGAAACTTGAAACAAAATATGGGACCTTAGTCCTATAGCCTACCACTGCATGAATATACTAGCCATATTGGCAGATCTAAACAGAATATAGGTTGGTTGTATATGCACCGACTCAAAGTAAATACCTCTGCTATAAAACAGGGTTGACTGCTATAATAATCTGACTAAGTTACTTTGTAGCAGAATGGGATCACGAAGGGAGCTTGTGATTAGAAAGAGGGAAGAGGACGACGATGAAATAATGTTGTTCCTCTTACCTAGTTTATATCTGTTAAATAGTACAAGAAGAAGAGAAAAAGACCAAGACACACATCTAGCCGCACTGGGAAGGTTCTTATGGAAGAAACTCTAAACGGTCATGTGAAGGATTGTTGTGTAGCTTTTCGCATGGAACCACATGTCTTTAGAGCGATTGCTACTTATCTCAGAACTGAGAACCTCCTACGTGATACAAGAGGTGTGAAAGTGGAGGAGCAGTTAGGAATGTTCATGTTTATGCTATCCAACAATGCCAGCTATGAGAATCTGCAGTATGAATTCAAGCATAGTGGTGAAACAATCCATCGGCATATCACAGCAGTTTTTGATATAATCCCTACCCTTACCTATCGATTTTTGAAGCCTACCGTTGCAACTGAACCACATTGGAAGATCAGCACAAATCCACGTTTTTTTCCCTTTCTTCAAGGTGAATAAATTTACACACTTATACCCATTGTCAATGTAGCTCTTTCTCTTTAAGGATATAGCTACATTCATATTTACTTTTAATCTTTCAGAACTGCATTGGCGCCATCGACGGTACCCATATTCCAATCACTATAGCTGAGTCAAAGCAAGCTCCATATAGGAATAGAAAAGGCACATTAAGCCAGAATGTCATGTTGGCCTGTGACTTTGATCTAAACTTTACCTTTATATCTTGTGGATGGGAAGGATCTGCCACTGATGCTCGGGTGCTACGATCTGCTTTGCTTGGGGGTTTCGCGTACCGGAAGGCAAATTTTTCCTTGTCGATGGTGGCTATGCTAACACGCCATGTTTCATCGCTCCATACCGTGGTGTTAGGTACCACCTAAAAGAGTTTGGACGTGGTCATCGACGGCCAAGAAACTATAAAGAGCTGTTTAATAACCGCCATGCAGTGTTGAGGAATCACATTGAGAGGGCAATTGGGGTTGTGAAGAAACGATTCCCTATTTTAAAAGTTGCAAACAGAAGAAGAGGTCTCCAAAAGGTACTGTTTTAAATATGTAAATGTTAGTGTGCAAGCATCAGTATGGTGTGTGCTCATGCATGAGGGTTTAATGCTATTTCGAATATTGTAAATAACTAGAGTAAAATACTGAGTACTTTATGATGTTTAAGCCACAATCTGACTGAGCAAATGGGAATTAGGTGCTTATCTATTTGCTGCAGATTAATTATGCACTCTTTTATTAACTAAAGATAGATATAAGAAGCTTTATGTAATGAGATTTTCTGTACAGCCAAAAAATCTAGAGCAAACTGGAATCCTGGGCTGGAAAAAGGATTAGTTCAGATACTTCTTGAGCATGATAGTGATTGCTATCGGTGCCAAAATGGATGGACAACAGAAACCTGGAACCTTATGGTGAGGAAATTCAGCGAACAATTCCCACACGTGGGGTTTTCAAAGTTGCAGATTCAAGACAAGGAGAAAGAATTGAAGAGGGAGTTTAATATGCTCAAGGATGCTCGGCAACAAAGTGGAGTGCATTGGGATGATAAGCTTTGCATGATCATAGCCGACCCTCCAATTTGGGCTAACATCATTGTGGTATATTTTTTTCTAGTCTTTTTTTTTTGTTTTCATTGCTAAATTGCAATTCTTATATTCTTAACCATTTCTTTGTATGTTGCAGTCACACCCTAAGGCCAGCAAATTCCAGAGACAAGGTTTCCCTCTTTATGATGACTTGTATAAATTATATACTGGTAATTTATCTTCGCTGGATCTTTTACTTTCAAAGCACTCACATGTTGCATTTAGTGAACACCATGTTCATGTAGCTTGCTTATTTGTGTAGGAAAAACAGCTGAGGGAAAGCATGCTTTTATCTCTCTTCAGCGAAAAGAAGAAGATGATGATGATGTAAGGATATTGCAACCATCAATGGAGCAGGTCAAAAGTGATGGAGGCGTGGGAAGCTTGGCTTTTCTCTCTAATTACATTCAGCAAGATGAGGATGAGGATGATGACGATGATGTGAGAATAGTGCATGCATCTACCTCATCATGGGAGAAAGGACCTGCGGCCGAGAGCTCTGTGAGGATAGTGCATGCATCTACCTCATCATGGGAGAAAGGACCTGCTGCCGAGAGCTCAAGGGATAAAAGGCCTGTTGATGACAAAGAAGAGTCTGCAATATCAGGGGCTAAAGGAGGAAAGGCTGGAGAGAAGCGCAAGCTTAATGGAGATGTTGCGGAGATGATGGGGAAGTACCTTGAACTCAGAACAAAGCAAACACAGGAGGAGGTTGCTCAGCAAGAAAGGGATAGAGCTAAGGCAGAGGCTAGTGATTTTTCCATCACGAAGTGCAATTCTCTACTAGCCACAATGAAAGAACTATCAGGTGAAGAGCGAGCAGACGCATATGATGTTTTCATAGACACTCAGAACAGGGAGATCTTCATGACAGCTGACCCTTCTTCACGTTTAATTTGGCTAAGGAAAAAAATTGTAAGTGTCTTTGTTCTTGCCTACCTTAAGTCCATCTAGAATGATTAATCAATGGAGACTTCAATAAAATGAAGAGGAATTCAATTGTTGCAGAGGCTGATCAACTCAAGTACATAGATGGCTCCTAGAGGACAAGGTTTGTGACCAGATTTTATTTCCAGTCAGCATAAGACTTCGTTTCTTTGTTTGTTTAACAATCCTGTATAGGAGCAACACCTGGTGATGGTCAAGCAATTTATTATTGTATAAAAAGAACTAGAGATGGCAGCACCAAGAAAGTGACAGTCAATTGCATCTGTTTCTTTTGCCACAGTGTGATTCACCATTTGAATGATTAGAGTGTGATTCGGGTACTAATGTTTTGACATGGATGATTTAGATAGAGTATATGTTGAGATAAAATCTTGTTTAATCTATGCTCAATTGTTTACTCTGATTCTTTCTACTGACCACAAATTAGATATTCAATGCAATTTACTATCTGCTTGCATAGGAACTCGTAGACAATGCTTACTATGAAAGTATTTGTTGAAATCTTGGACAAATAAAAAAGTTTGAAATTGTTTATTCAAGTGTCTTTCATGATGTATTCTGTAATGAGCAGATTTCTTTTTAACCATGTAGTTGTTCATTTTGTTGCAGGCTGATCATTTCAAGTACTTCGATGGTGCCTAGAAGGATTCAATAGCTGACAACCTCCCAGTTCAAGTTATGCAGTGCTCCAAAGATTTTGTTAGTGGTTGGGCTACAGACTACTATTGTTTAGTGCTTTCTCCTGTGAAGCATTATTACCATTTTGGTGCTTTCTTCTCTGAATATGGGTGATTCTTGCGGCAGAGATTATCTATCACCATTGGTCAGTGGTCTGTAGTTGCGATTCATAGAAAAACAAGGGGCATGGCTATAAACTATGATAAGTATGATAAGTAATGCATTATAGTGCCAATCTCGGTGGATTTTTTTATTACACGCTACTTGCAGAATCATCCTTTTATTAGAAGATATATGTTTCTGAATTCATCAAATTTGGTGCCTATTGTTGAATGACTTCATATTCTTATGTTACTTGCAAGACTTGAATCTGAAGGGGTAGTAGAACTACACATATATTTTAACGAATTATTATTATGTCCCTAATATTTCCATTGAAAGATCATAGTATTTTTCCATTAAAATTCATTTTTTCATTTTTCTATTTTTTTAAAAATAAATACGTAATTTTACCCAGGCATGAAAGTCTAACAAAACGACTTTGTATTGTTGGTAAGTCCCTGTTTGCAAATGACTGATGTGCGCCTACGGGGATCCCGCCAGTCCGTACGATTAGCCAAATGCTCACGTTGATTTGCCCTGCCGCCGTGGAACTTGTGGTGGGTTGGGTGGAGCGCGTGGAACCACCCAACACACGCACGGCGTGGAATCACGCGTGGGTGACGTTCCCCACTACCCAAACGAGGCCTCAAGTTGTAGCGGAGCTTGCACCTTGGCGCTGTTGTCCTCTTCGGAGCCTGCCAGCTTGCCGGGGGAGGGGATTTGGTCCGGGGCGACCCAGTTGGGTTTATCTCCCTTTTTATTTCTATCTCCTCTCTTTTATTCCTCAAATCAAATTAAATTTTCATAAAATCTAAATAAAATAAAATAAAATAAAAGCTAGGCGAATGAATTCAAACAACCAAGTTTTCAAGAGTCAGGATTTTATTTGAAATTTCTAGGTGCTTCCTAGCTATAGGTTTAAATTGGGTTTTAAATTCCTATTTATTTTTTGAAATTATTTTTCTTGAATAAAAGAAAATGGTTTAATTGGTGGATTTTTAATTTGGCCGAAAATCGGGGTGTTACGGACATATCCCACTTAAAATGAATCTTGTCCCCGAGATTCGTGGCCGGTCCTCGAAGAGGTAGGGATATTCCTTTCGGAGATCCTCTTCCCTTTCATAGGTTGCCTCGTTCTCGGTGTGGTTATTCCATTGCGCACGACAAACATTTATAGCCCTTGTCCTTGTCCGTCGGATGACTGTGTCTAAAATCTTAACCGGATATTCCTTGTAACACAAGTCCGGTCGGAGGTTCACTAAGTTCAAGAGTAGCTCTTGCTCGGGTACTTCTAAGCATCTCTTTAGCTGGGAGACATGGAACATTGGGTGTACATCCGATAGGCTTTCGCGGTTCCAGCTCGTAGGCCACTTCTCCAAGTTGTCCGAGTACTTTGAAGGGTCCTACGTAGCAAGGGCCAACTTGCCACGGACTTGCTATCTCCGTGTTCCTCTCATGGGTGACACCTTTAGATAGACATGATCATGTGGACTGAACCGTAGTTCTCTACGGTGTTTGTCGGCATAGCTCTTTTGTCCGCTCCGGGCGGCTTTGAGGGTCTCTCTAACAACAGCCTACTTTCTCTTCGCCTCTCGTTATGATGGCAGGTCCGAAGAAAGATCTTTCTCCTACTTCGGACCACACGAGAGGGATCCTACACTTTCTTCCGTACAACATCCCAAATGGTGCCATCTTGATGCTCGGCTTGGATACTCGTTGTTGTAGGAAACGTTTGTGAAAGACAAGCTTGCTTCCCAATCCTTGTCGTATGTTAGTACGTAGGCTCGCAAAGCATGTCCTCGGGAATCTAGTTGACTCACTCGCTTTGTCCATCGATCCGACGGTGGTAGGTCGAGTTGTAGTCAAGTCTCGGTTTGTAGTTATCATGCAAGCTTTCCCGAAGTGAGAGGTAAATTGGGTACCTCGGTTTGACACTATTCCGGAGGGGATTCCATGTAGCTTCGGTATGTTATCTATGTATAACCGTGCTAACTTGTCTCCTCTCGTGGGCCTTCTTTACTGCGGTGAAGTGGGCAACCTTGGTTATCCTATCCACTATGACCCATATTGAGTCATTCCCCTTGGGTGTGCGTGGTAAGGCTACTATGAAATCCATAGCTATGTCATCCCATTTCCATGTGGGAATGTGCAAGGGTCGCAACAATCCGACCGGCTTTTGGTGCTCTCGCCTTGATTCGGCTGCAAAGGTCATAGTGGGCGACATATTCTCGCTATGTCCCTTTTCATTCCATTCCACCAGCATTTCGCTTCGGATCTTGGTACATCTTGGTGGCTCCGGGTGGATTGAGTATGTGGAATCTTGTGCTTCTTCCAAGCATAAGTTGCCGAAGGTTGTCCACATTGGGCACACATATCCTGTCTTTGAACCACATGGTTCCTTGTTTAGCCTCTTTGTGACTTGGTGCCTTATTATCTTTTACCTGTTGCTTCGTTCCAAGATTTCGGGTCTTGGAGTTGAGCTTTTCCGATTCCGGCTTCCGGGTTGGGTCGCAACTCTAGTACTTGTGCTCCTCCTAGGGGATTTATGTGTAAATTGAGGTTGTCCATTTCCTGGGCTAGTTCAAGACCGATGGTGGTAGTATTTACATTGTTGCAGTAGGCCTTGCGGCTAAGTGCATCTGCCACCACATTAGCCTTCCCTAGATGGTACTGGGCATCTAGGTCATAATCCTTTATCGGTTCTAACCATCTTCTTTGTCTCGGATTCAGATCTGGTTGGGTGAAGATGTATTTCGAGCTCTTGTGTTCTGTGAAGATTTTGCACTTGTTACCAATGAGGTAGTGCCTCCAAATCTTGAGTGCATGCACTAAGGCTGCTAATTCCAAGCCATACGTTGGGTAGTTCTGCTCATGTGGCTTAAGTTGCCTTGAGGCATACGTGACAACTCGGTTGTCTTACATAAGTACACCTCCTAATCCACTTGGGGATGCATCACAATATACCACGATACCCTTGTGGATGTCTCGCAATGTGAGTATCGGGGCTTTAGTGAGTATTTTCTTTAGCTCTTGAAAGCGCTTCTCGCATTGTGGGCTCCCCACGGGGATGATCTTGGTCTTATGTATCCTTTGCTTTCCAAGTCCGCTAACCTGTTCCTTGAGTTCTTCTAACTCATGTGCTGCCATTCTATAAGGTCTCTTGGCAATGGGTCTAGATCCCGGAATCCAGTCAATGACGAACTCGATTTCTCGGTCCGGGGGCATTCCCGGTAATTCCTCGGAGAACACATCGGGATATTCTTTACTACAGTGCTCGACTCTAGGGTAGGGGTGTCCATATGGCATATCATATTCCCTATTCTTGACTTGCGGGGTCTACGGATCACCCGTATTCCTTAATGGTTGATAGCTCGTCACTCGTATGGTCTTCACATGATATGTTTCCTTTATGCTTGGCTAACCAGTTCATTCCTAGTATTACATCCACTCCTTGGGTTTCTAATACCACTAAGTCTGCTCTAAAGGATACCCCACTTGAAACAATTTCTACCCCAAGACAACCATATCGACATTTTATCGCGGCTCTTGGGGACTCGGGTTAATAGAGGTATTTTAAGTGCAAGTTTGGGTATATGATGTTTAAGAACAAACTTCAAAGAAATGAACGAATGCGAAGCTCCATAATCAAATAGAACGGTGGCAATGGTAGAGTTGACCAGGTACTCACCGAGCACGACGTCGGGCGTGTCCTTAGCTTGCTGCGCAGCAATGTGGTTCACCTTTCCATGGATGTAGCTTTGAAAAAGGACGAGGCTGTCCGACGTTGGAGGTGGCGGTGCGGGCTACTGAGCCCGGAGGCTTGGCTGCCGAGTTGGTAGGGGCCTTGACTCCCACGTTCTTGTAGGGACACATGGCAATCCTGTGGGTGAATTCACCACAGCGATAGCAACCCTTGTTTGCATTGTTCTGTGTTTGGTTGACGGTGGCATTGCTCCTCCGAGTATGGTCATAGCTCGGCTTGGAGCCTAGCAAGGTGCGGAACGCCGGCTGGTAACACTAGTGCGGAACCGCATCACCGTGCGAGGCGAAAACTTCGGGAGCTCCGGTGCGCTGCCCCGAGCTCTTTCCCGGCGTTCATAGAACTTGCGCTTGCGGTCATTGTTCTCCATGTTGATGGATTCCTCCATCCACTACGGGAAACAACGAATATGCCGTGTGCCAAAAATTGTGCCGTGTGTATTTTGTCGGGCACACCGCGCCGTGTGCGATGGTCGGGCACACGACACACTCATCATCGTGCCGTGTGCCACACGACGGGCACACGGCACAGCTCACGCCGTCTCGATGGCTTGGCAGGATGCCCCTCCGTGCCGTGTGCCTAGCCGGTTGGCACACAACACACATATTATTGTGCCGTGTGTTTTCCCCAACACACGGCACAATAAAATTTTTTTAGCTCTTTTTGTATTCATATTATTTTATTTACTATGGAGACTATATGTGACACCTTATGGTACAAAGTTGTGCATTTTTTTGGGGATTTTGTTATATTTGGCGCTTTTATTTTGTTATTGTTATTTTCTCGTGATAATTAAAATTAGAACTGGAAGTGTTTAAAATATTGGAATATGTCGCAAACAAACTTTATATTCATGTTCGTAAGACCGATTTAAGACCGTACACAGGCTATATAGAGTAAATGTCGCTCAATTTATACATAAAATATCACGCATATCATGTTGTCCACGGGTGTTTTAATTATAGAAAATGCAAATGAAGTCTAAAACTCATGATATTTGTGCTAACATCATTATTTCATGTATGGATGTTGTCATAATGAGTGGAAGAAGTTTCACAAAAGTTGTCATCTATGTTGTTTAGAAAATCGAGAATCTCTCGAGAAGTTTCGAGTCATGAGAATGATTCAATAGTATTTGGAAACATTTTGACTGGTTAAATTGGTTTTTGAAGGCAACTCTTTTTAAGTAGGTCACACATCGGATGAAATGTGACACGGAAGACTTTCGGTACTTTTTGGATTCGTGTAATATTTTTTATTTTTTTACCAAATGTAGGGTTTTAGTGTTTGAAATTACAATTGAGAAAAAAATACAAGAAATAAAAGATTTTCTTTCATAAAACCTCGGATATTATCTATTTGAATCATTTTTATTAGTTATTTAAAAAAATATTTAAAATATGTATAAATAAAATTAGCAGGTAGGGAAATAAAAATATGTAAGTTCATTCCGTGCCGTGTGTCGAATTTTAGGACACACGGCATCTCGCACACGGCACGTAAATCGTGTCGTGTGCGAGATCCGAGACACACGGCACGAAATCCGTGCCGTGTGCTAGATCTAGGACACACGGCACGGATGTAGAATTTATCTCCCCGCGCCCCTATCTTCTTCTTTCCTTTATTCTCGTGCTTTTCTTCTCTCGGCTCCCGCGCCGCCTAACCTCCGCGCCGCCGGCGCCTCCCGCCTCGCGCCAGCCAGCGCCGCCGGCTCCCGCGCCGCCGGCGCCTCCCGCCCCGCACCAGCCCGCGCCTCCCGCGCCGCTCGGCGCCTCCCGCCTCAGCGCCAGCCCGCGCCGCTCGGTCCCGCGCCGCCGGCGCCTCCCGCCCAGCGGCCCGAACGCTGCCCGCACCGCGGCCGGCCTCGGCGCTGCGCCATCCCGTGGCCCCAACGCCCGCGCCAATTTATCCATCACAAGGTTTTATTTTCCGAAGCTTCTAAAATTAGACAATATTTTTTTCATGCTACAAATAAACTAATGAAATTAAATTAGGACATTGCTCGTGTGGGCGCTCCCGTCTCCCGACTCTTCTCCGGTTCCAGCAGCAGCCCGAAGAACGCATCGTCGAGATCCTCGAGGTGAAATATGTTATGTTATCGCGTATGCAAATTAACGTATTGCTCTCGTATGAATTAGTGGATAAATGTTGTATGTGCCGTATTCGTTGTGTTTGACGTGCTATTGGAAGAATGCCACTTTCACGGTTTCTTTTATGCTAATTAAATTTCATACTTATGCTACATTAGTAAGAAAAATGCTGTCGGCCATCGTGCCCTTCGTTTGTTGCAGGTTTTGGAAACCTCCATGTGTAGGGGAGGTTATGCCGAAATTGTGAACCGACGTTGACATTTTTGTTCTTCGCAGGAGGAGGGACTATTGCGGTGTCTCGAAAGAGGGGCCAGGATTCCACCGCCATCGACTCGTCACTTTGCCGGACCAGAAGGTGAGATATGAATACCCTCTTTTTCCTCCATGTTTGTCGGTCGCGTAACCTAGTTAGGCATCTCCCGTTCGAAAGAGATACGGTTAATAGGATATGCAAATCTTTGCATATCTTTGGCCATATCTCGTTTCGAATTGTCCACGTTTTTGGACAGCCCGAGGATGCATAGATGTGGTTACTTTCCATGGTCTACTTCGTTCGGAGATAGAGTTTCGGCAGTATCTTCCCGTTGTTCTCCGGATACACAATCTCCTTTCCAGGACGTGTGTTTGGAGAACAACGTTGAGGTGCTGTAGAAATTTTGTCTCCGACCGAAGTAGATCATGGAAAGTAACCACATCTACGCATCCTTGGGTGGGATTAGGACCTATACTTACCTATTAGACGAGTGTAGGCATCGTGTTATTGAAATAATGGTTTATATATTATTAGTCATTGATATGTTTAAGGATGGGTGGCCCCGAGTGGATGTACAAGGAGTGGGCACCTAATCACAAGTATACTTGATAGATGGTTTGACAAGACCGAGGCTTTCTTGGATCTAGCATTTGCCAAGTGTACGAAAATTTGGTGTCCCCGTGCTAGATGTGGAAATACACGTCGACAACTGAAGTTAACCATGGGGCAGCATCTTTGCAAGCATGGATTTACTCCAAACTATTTCGTGTGGACCTTTCATGGAGAAACTTTGGATCGTACGAGGCATGAGGTCGTGAGACAACGCATTGCTGAATATGATTCTCGATGTCGGGGTAGGAGACATGTTAGATGACTATCATGAAACACACTTTGAAGAGGAAGTACCTATGGAGGAGGAGCGGAGCCAACCGCGAAGGCTTATTACGAGATGTTGGAGGCGGCACAACAACCCCTTCACGGGCATACCAAGGTGTCCAAACCGGATGTCATTGCGTGCCCGATGGGTGTAAAGTCTCGCTTAGCTCGAGTCGAGCTGCCTTTGATGACATGTTGACAGTCATTGTCGGCCTCCTTCCGGAATGTCACATGCTCCCAAAGACCATGTATGAGTCACGTAAAGTACTCCGTGCCCCGAAGATGCCATATGAGCAGATACATGCTTGTCCGAAAGGATGCGTCTTGTTTAGGAAAGAACACGCATATGCAAAGTACTCGTCCGAAGTGTTGTTCCTCTAGATACTTCGAGGTAGACTCTTGTGATGGTCGAAGCGGCAGAGTAAAGTCCCCGTAAAAATCCTGTGGTACCTTCCGTTCATACCAAGGATTCAACGTCTTTACATGAATGAGGAGTCCGCGAAACAGATGACGTGGCACGAACACGGACTTCGATATCATCCCGATAAGCTTGTGCACCCAGCTGATGGCAAATCCTGGACACATTTTGATGGCATTCATCGTGACAAAGCCATAGATGCTCGTAATGTACGTGTCGCACCGGCAACAAATGGGTTCCAACCTTATGGAATGGGGGCTGCACCGTACTCTTGCTGGCCCGTTTTTGTGATACCCCTCAATCTCCCCCCGGCGTCATCATGCAACGACAAAACATATTCCTGCCATTGATAATTCCCGGAAACCCCGGCGACAAAATGAGTGTGTACATGCAGCCTTTGTTTGATGATTTAGCCCGTGCTTGGGATGAAGGAGTGCGGACGTACGATCGAGCTACAAAGACAAATTTCAACATGCACATCTCGTATGCTTACTCTATGCATGACTTATCTTGTTTGTACAGGCAATTTATTCATAAATTCTGGCATGGATCCAAGGAACCTTCACCGAGCGAAGCCGAGACATTACTTAGAGAGGGTGCGGGAAATGAAACCCCCGATTGTATTTCTTGGTTCCAACACAAGGTAGTGTCCAATTAACCTAGTACTTAGTTTGGAACTACAAGTTACTAGTAAGTAACGAGCTATCCCTCCGTAACTTGCAGGGACATATCGATGCATCCATGTGCCCCGAGTTGAGACAAGTTGCTGATGGTTGTGCCTATAAGGTTAAGTCATTTGATGGTTACAACGTCAATGGATATTGATTTCGCACCATAAGCTACGAGCAGTGGTCGTCCCGATAGAAAAACCACAAATACCGGAGTTTTTACGCCGGGTCCTGATGTTATTGAGTATTATGGAAGAATTCAAGAGATTTATGAGCTCTCGTTTCATGGTTGCAAACCTCTTAATCTAGTCATTTTCAAATGTCATTGGTTTAATCCGAATGTAATGAGGAAATACCCTAATATTGGCTTAACCGAAATTCAAGAGTCATCCGTCTTACTAGGAGACGATGTCTATATCGTGGCTCAACAGGCCGCGCAAGTTTATTATGTTCGGTACCCATGTCAAAACGAGGAGCTAAAACCTTGGTCTGTTGTGTTCAAGACCGGGTCACATAGTAAACTACCTGTCCCAAACGATGCCGATTACAACAAGGAATCAAACAGAAATGACGGAGATGAATTTTTCAAGAGGATGGGCTTGACGGAAGGTTTGAGATAGACTTAACCGATACAAATGATGAAATGGAAGTACACAATGAGATGTCTTATGATGAGGGTAGTGGGGATGACGTTGATGATTTGGAAGACATCACATTACTTGAAAAAACAAATAAGGATTCGATGAGGAGTCCGATGACGGACATGATGATATGGATGACATGCGTGATAGTGATGAAGAGAATTATGATCGAGCTAATCTCGATGATGATTATTATTTCTAATGCAGCTATGGCAATATAATAATAATAATAATGTATAATACTATATTATGTACAATTATGTTTTGTTTATTATGCTCTTTTTCAAATTATGCTGATTGGTTTATAATTTTTCTTTTGCAGGTGACAGGACAGTATGGTGGGGGTCCCGATGGTGTGTTGAGGAGGGGATGAGAGCCGTGGCCTCGTTGTACTCCGGGGGTCCGATGAAGCCGAGGGATCCGGGTCCGGGAAGGGTACGAAGCGTGGAGGCAAGGCAGCATGCAAGGGTCGTGGGAGGTCGGGAGGCAAGGGTCGAGGGAGAGGCAGAGTCTCTCGTATCCCTCTTGTCCAGGAGTCCGAGTACGACGAGGAGCATGCCGCGCGATCCGAGCAGTCCGACGAGGAGGAGGAGCACCGGGACGCGCAGTCCGAGCAGTCCGACGAGGAGGAGGAGCACCAGGACACGGAGTCTAAGGGGGAGGAGGAGGACGACGAGCAGGGGGAGGCCGAGCAGGGGGATGCCGAGCAGGTCGCAGAGGTTTGGTTAAGAGGTCCCGCGCAGCTCCCGCCGCGACCGGTTCCTCGAAGAGAGACGCCCGATGATTCGTCCGGAAATGCCTAAGTAAGTAACTTCATATATTTTCAATTCAAATTATATTTTGCATCTATTACGTGCGACACTAATAATTTATCTCAATCACTTGGATAGGGGTTGGGTCGTGGTCACTCCAGGAGAGTCTCGCCGCAAGATCGGTGGCATCCTCGGTCTTCCGGTTCGGCTCCACCGGCCGGGTAAGATTGAGATCGGTGAGAAAGAGGAAGTAGCCACCACGTGGAAGCACTACGTTCACGAAAAAGATTCAATGGATCCTATGGGTAGGACTTTTAGGAACACGACACATCGCGTGGTGATGGAGCTGGGGTAAGTCTTTATCGCAATATGTTTTTCAATACCTGACATTCATTCGTGTTGTCGAGTCTTAATCTCGGCATTAGAACTACCCAGTCCCTCAGGAGCGTGGAATTCGATGGTGCAACACACGGAACACACAAGAACACACGATTTTAGACAGGTTCGGGCCCTCGAATCGAGAGTAATACCCTACGTCCCGTATGTTATGTATTGCCTTTAGCGATTTGCTAATTGCAAGATGTCGTAGTGTAGGAACTTATGAGAACTTGTCCTTCTAGGGGTCCCGGCCCCCGCCTTATATGTCCGGGGAGGCAAGGTTACATGTAGAATCCTAGTTGGATACAATATCTACATACTTAGAAACTCTATCTTTAAGCTTCCTTATCAATTCGGAGTCCTACTCTGGTCGGTCTCGTACTTTCCTTGAGGATTAATCCAGTCTTGTTGTCCGCCTCTGTTTCCATACCGGTCTTACGGAACCTTCCGGAATCCTATACCGGTCGGACGCCACTCGTGGGCCCACCCCACCGGTCTTATGTCTTCCATAGGCCACCATGTCCTTGATAAATTATTCTTCCGATCAATGTATACCCATAAGGTAAGTCTATGACAAGCAGCCCCGAGTAATTTTTGATTTGACATTGAATAAGACCGACCAGTCTTCCGCATGTTGGTCCGATTCCAATGTTAAATTAAAAAGAACTCCAATCTTCTGCAATACTTCTTCTTTCTTCAAGACGCTTCAAAAAGCCAAAAATTGGTATTTTGTCCTCCATACCACCTAATTAGGTGTGCAAAAACAAAAGTATTTTCCTTCTACTACGCCGGTTAGGTGCACCCAATTGGGTATAGCCACCAACTCTTGGATCATTTAAACTCCTTTCAAATAATGCAATAGTCCACTAGTTGATTCTTCATTATTTCCTTCAATATCCAATTTCCACAGCACCGCTCATTTCAATTTCCATCATTTTCCACTTCCCGAGATCTCTGCAGACCGCTCTTGAACACGGTGCACCGGTCAGGTGCACCTAATTAGGTATAGCCCCCGACTCTTGTATCATTTGAGGTTCGCAAATAATGCAAGAGTCTTTCTTGAGAGACTATGCTTTATTATTTTCCATCAAATCACATTCCTCTTAGCAATTTCCGCCAAGAACATATTTTTCGGACCGTTCATACCGGTCGAACTTCATATCTCCCGGAGATTCATACCAATTTGACATAACATATCGCCTAAATCAGCATGAACTCATAATCCGCTTAGTGAAATTTCACTAAGAACCAAAATTCTGGTTGATGAGACCAGTTTCCCAATTAACTTACATCGACTCGAGTCTCCAAGGCCTATAATCAGCCAAATGATTAACACCCAGGACCTAAGGCATCCAATTTCACAATGATTAGATAGGCAAGACCTAATTGTCTTTGATCTAACCAAGTCTCATTATTCAATTTCTCCAAACAATCTAATTTGATATTCCAATGTTTTCGCGATCGGGCACTCCATACCTCGGACCGATCAAACATTTACAAAATAGCCCCCGTGATTATTCAAATCACGTCGACCATTCCTTCGTAACTCTTAATATTTTCCGCCAAGAACATACTTTTCAACCGGTCCGGACCGGTGTCAAATCTCATACTCCTGGTGATTCGCATCGGTCATAACCGATATTCCGCTTGTCGAATATCGCTCAAATCCAAATTCTCGATCGATCAAATCGATCGCCAAAATTCACACAATAAACTCGAATTTTTCACACCTATTATCAGCTGAATGATTAACACCCAGGGCCTAAGGTTAACCAATCGATCAGACAGCAGTCTTCAACCCGATCGGTTTGTTGTATAAATCACTCCGTAAATCATATATTCTGGGCTAAAAATGCTTAACGGATCGAGCGTCGAACACTCGGACCGGTCATCACAATTGGCAAAAGAGCCCCGTGATTATCCAAATCACGTGGACTTCTCCTCTGTCGTCGCACCCAAGACCGGAAGCACCGGTACATCAAGCGGAGTCGAGACCTTGTTCCTAGTCCATTGTATCTCGTAAAAACAATTTAAGAAGTACATAAATGTGCTCATATGTAAATAAATACTCCAATATTTTATTTACTCGTAGATTTCAAATTATTTCCATATTCTTGACCGGTATTTATATGTTTTCCTTACTTCAACATATAAGATTTTCTCCTTTCGCGCAAACTGCAGCGGTCCAGATTTTTCATTATATGCCTAATGTAATTTCAACTTTAATAACCGGTCACTCCAATTTCAGAAAACTTGAATTTTACCATTCTGTTTCAACCAATCAAGTCTATAACCAAGCAACGATGGTTAATTCAACAAAAACCAACTATGACATGACCATCGGCTCTAATCAGCATTAGGTATAGCACATAGCGGCGGTCTACTTAACAAAATCGTGCCGTATAGAAAAAATGACCGGTCTTAGAACTCAGGATCACAAATTATTAACCGACCGCTCTCAAATAGCAGCCCATAACTTGGTAAATTAATTCAAAATTAAGATTCCAAGATTAACAAAACCATGTAGATAGGCAAAGATTGACATATTTCATATTATCAAAAAGCTATCATGAGGATCGCATTATATAAGTTTAAACACAAAAAGTTAAGTGTAAAAGCGACTTAGCTGGTTTATTGGGCGTAGCCCCGAGTCCAGGCCGAAGATGATGTAGCAAGTCGA
This sequence comes from Chloris gayana, assembly GCA_031894775.1. NCBI lineage: Eukaryota > Viridiplantae > Streptophyta > Magnoliopsida > Poales > Poaceae > Chloris > Chloris gayana. The sequence continues at coordinate 226,192 of JAUNZO010000227.1, read as the reverse complement.
TGAGTAGTTTGGCGATCGCGCTCAGCTCAAGACAACATCTCCGTGCAACAGACAACGCTTAAAATCGAAATTGACGACCGATGTAGATGGTTGAAGGCAACGGAATCGGTCAAAACGGAAGATTGGCAGCCGCGCTAAAGCTCAAGACCGCGTCCGAGCAGCAGCGGCGCTCAAAGTTGAAGCCGACGACCGATGAAAGCAGTTGAAGACGGCGCGATCGGTCAAAACCGAAGATTGGCAGCCGCGCTAAAGCTCAAGACCGCGTCCGAGCAGCAGCGGCGCTCAAAGTTGAAGCCGACGACCGATGAAAGCAGTTGAAGACGGCGCGATCGGTCGAAATCGAAGATTGGCAGCCGCGCTAAAGCTCAAGACCTCGTCCGAGCAGCGGCGACGCTCAAAGTTGAAGCCGACGATCGATGAAAGCGATTGAAGACGGCGCGATCGGTCGAATCGAAGATTGGCAGCCGCGCTAAAGCTCAAGACCGCGTCCGAGCAGCAGCGGCGCTCAAAGTTGAAGCCGACAACCGATGAAAGCGATTGAAGACGGCACGATCGGTTGAAATCGAAGATTGGCAGCCGCGCTAAAGCTCAAGACTGCGTCCGAGCAGCAGCGGCGCTCAAAGTTGAAGCCGACGATCGATGAAAGTTGTTAAAATCATCGTCGTGGCGTCGGTCATCGCTCAGCGGCATCGATCTTCGTCGTCACAAGACGGCGATCACCGCACCGGTCGTCGCTCGTCGTCGCAGCAGTAGTCGTCATCCTGCACCGGTCATCGCTCCACGACACCGGTTGTCGTTATGCGAGGTAGCGGTCGTCGTCCCGTGACACCGCTCGTCGTCGTCGTCGTGGCGACGATCGTCGTCCTGCGACACCGCTCGTCGTCGTAGTCGCGGTGACGATCATTGTCCTCGCGACACCGCTCGTCGTCGTCATCGCGGCGACGATCATCATCCAAGCACCGGTCGTCGCTCCGCGACACCGGCCGTCGTCGTCGAATGAAGTCGAGAAACCCGAGCGGATCTTGAAGCTTGTAACGAAGACGAAGTCGAAAGTAGAAGCCATCGAACTCGCTGGGAGCTCGCCGGGACCCCTACTCGGCGCGCCAAATGTCGAGTCTTAATCTCGGCATTAGAACTACCCGGTCCCTCACGAGCATGGAATTCGATGGTGCAACACACGGAACACACAAGAACACACGATTTTAGACAGGTTCGGGCCCTCGAATCGAGAGTAATACCCTACGTCCCGTATGTTATGTATTGCCTTTAGCGATTTGCTAATTGCAAGATGTCGAGTGTAGGAACTTATGAGAACTTGTCCTTCTAGGGGTCCCCGCCCCCGCCTTATATGTCCGGGAGGCAAGGTTACATGTAGAATCCTAGTTGGATACAATATCTACATACTTAGAAACTCTATCTTTAAGCTTCCTTATCAATTCGTAGTCCTACTCGGTCGGTCTTGTACTTTCCTTGAGGATTAATTCAGTCTTGTTGTCCGCCTCTGTTTCCATACCGGTCTTACGGAACCTTCTGGAATAATCCTATACCGGTCGGACGCCACTCGTGGGCCCACCCCACCGGTCTTATGTCTTTCATAGGCCACCATGTCCTTGATAAATTATTCTTCCGATCAATGTATACCCATAAGGTAAGTCTACGACACGTATTTTTTGAAGTAATGAAACGATACCTCCGATGTGTATGCAGGACTTTTACAGGTGTGCTCGGGGTTACCGTAACTCGGCTAACCGTATGATCTCTACCCAATGTAAGAAAATGGTGAAGGACATGATTTACGAGGCGCGTATTCAGGCCGTGATTTACGAGGCGCGTATTCGGCTAACCGTATGATCTCTACCCAATGTAAGAAAATGGTGAAGGACATGATTTACGAGGCGCGTATTCAGGCTGTGATCACTTTCAATGCTACGGTGAGGAAGATGAAGGTCACCAAAAAGGAAGCTAGAAACATGTGGCTCACTAGGGAGCAATATTGCTCGGACACGGTAAATATGAAAATGTCATTACTTCTATTGTTAACTGTGTATAATTTGACATTAACACTTATGCACTTGATGTGTAGGTGATTCCGTGGTGGGCTGCTAAGAATAAGCCAGCCTGGTTTGCTTTGGTGGAAAAGTTGTGGTGCAAACCCACCCGGGAGGAAGAGCACTATGCGGCGCGGGAGCGGCGTCCGATGATGCAAGGTGCACCACATCATCAAGGCAGCCGTACACTTAGCGAGTACATGGCTACATGGGTACGTGAATCTATTTCTAGCTATTTCATGAGTTCCTCAAATGATAATGTATATTACACGTAATAAGCATACCATTGTGTTTCCTTTGCTTCACGATCGGTGTCACATGGTGGCCAGCCTTTGGGCACCTTGAAGGGATGGGCTTTGGCCCACAAGGACAAGGCGACGTCGAGCGTCGACTTCAACCCGGACGACGCACCCGAGGCCTACATCAATCCTGCTGCCCACGGATGCGAGTACACGTCTATGGCAAGAGAGGTACATGAGCCCGAATGGGATCCAAGCACGAGAGGACATTGACGGCGAGCCGGCGATGAGGCTGGGAGGAGGAAAGAGACACGGACGGTACATCATCGGCAACAGCCGTGTCGACTCGGTCAATACTCCCACTCGTCCCAGATTCGAGCAAGAAGCACAAGCTCGAGCCCGGCTATACGCACTCCTCCTAGCAGCAGCACACAGTCCCAGCTGCAGGCACTCCAGAGTTAGCTCACCGTCATTTGTCGTTCATTACTTCCTACACATGTTTCTCTTGAGTAGTAACAATTGGGTGACATTTTGTAGGCCCAACTGGATGAAGTGAACCGCCTACGCAAGGAGGATCGACGGAGGGCCGAGGAGAACCAACAGATGATGCTCCAGTGGACGGCGTCGCAGATGGGTACAACACCTCACCACACTTGTTCACATCGTTCGCACCGTCTACTACTCCTGCTTTTACCCGGTGAGTTGGAATAAGTTAGTTTGTATTTTGTTCTTTTGTTCATTTACTAGTGGTAATATCATTCAGTTGTCCTGCCTTCATTTATTCGACATAATATCATTTCCTTTCCTTGTTACAGCAACCTAGTCATAATAGCATTCCATTCTACTTCAATTACTAGTAACAATATCAAGTAGTGATAATAACATTCGCATCTCAATTTTTCATTGACTAGCTAGTGTTAATACCACTCACTTATTCATATCATTAATCAACCTCTATCTTGTGCATTCACTTGTGTAGAATCAATCGGCGGCATCGAATGACGGGCCACAAGACCAATGCTCGCCATGGGACAGAGCTGCGTCGACTTGGCGGCCTTGGGATCATTGACCTCTTGTATGTTTGTGATGCTTGTGATACTATGCTCGTGGATGATGTGTTATGGATCATATGTTTGTGGATGATGTATTGTGGATCGTATGTTGTGGATGATGTCTTGTGGATGATATCATGTGATGAATATGATGTTTTCATGTCTCGTGAATTTTAATTGTGTTTTGGATGATCCAGGGTGGCTAAAAACTGGTTTTTATGGCAGTTTGTTGCCTTTGTGCCGTGTGCCTTAACCATGACACACGGCACAAAGGCAAAAATCTGGGAACCATAAACATATGTGCCGTGTGTCAAAGCCTAGACACACGGCACGGCTTATAATTTGTGTCGTGTGTCAAAGCCCGGGCACACGGCACAATTATAATTTGTGCCGTGTGCCTTACCCTCCGGCACACGGCACGGTTATAATTTGTTCCGTGTGTCAAAGCCTGGGCACACGACATCGTTATAATTTGTGCCGTGTGCCACGGGACAAGGCACACTTTCAAACCGTGCCGTGTGCCGAGGGTAAGGCACACGGCACGCTTGGCCGTCAAGATAACGACGGCGTCAACCATCTATGCCGTGTGCTTCCACGGCACACGGCACGATGGGAGCAATTGTGCCGTGTGCCCGAAAAGACACACGACACGGCTTTTGTGCCGTCAAGTATAGTGCCGTGTGCGTTGTGCCGTGAGCGACACACGAGACAAAGTGTGCCGTGTGCCATGGGCACATGGCATAGTTGTTGTTCCCCGTAGTGTTATGCAGCGGTTCATCGAGTGTTAAAGTCCGGGTAGATGTTCCCAATGGCATGAGTCCCGATGGGCCCACACGGACCTTTCTTGAAGCGTTCTTGCTTCTTCTTGTCATCATCTATGTCTCCTGGGGCATAGCGGGCTAGGTGGGTGAACTTCTTGAGGTATTGGTTTATTGTCATACAACCCTAGTGCAATTTCTTGAACTCTCCATTCTTCATGTCCATGATACCTTCAGGAATGTGATACTCCCCGAAGACTCGATGGAACTCTCTCCAGCTCACTGCAGTGACATCCGGTACTCGCATTGCTGTAGTTATCCCACCATTCAGCAGCGGGTCCAACCAGCTGGTGTGAAGCTAAGGCTACTTTCTCATGATCACTTGCTGCTACTATTCTTAGCTTCTTGGTGATCTCTCTCACCCAATCATCACTTGTCATCATAGGTTTCCTTCATAGGTGGGTGGCTTAAGTCTCATGAACTCAGCCATCTTTGAAGGAGTATGACCACGGTTGGCGGTCCGCATCAACCGAAGTTGAGTCTCGTAGAAGTTCTCCTATACGGTGATGGGAGGTGGTGGTGGTGGCGGGTTCGACCATTTCCCGGCCGGCAACTTCGACTCGTTCTCGGCATTGCTCTCGCTCGTGACGATCGCGGCTGGCCATGTCAAGGAAGGGTGCCGGTTACCTTTAGGAAGAAGCAGGTGAGAGTCGGGTCTATGGCCTTAGTGTTGTTTTAATGCTCGGGGGTTAGTCACACAACTTCAATCAATCAAAGATCCAATTAAGAAGCAAACACACAAACACTACATGATACATGATACAAGATACATGACACAAGATACATCGTACATGACCCACGGTACATACTCATGACTCATGATTGAACACATGATACATGGTACATAAAACATGATACAAGTACTTAGCACATAGGATGCTATCATATGGCTCATGGTACGCATGCCTAGTACTAAGTCTAATCATCCTCTAAGAGTCCGAGGTCTACTCGTCGTTGACCATGATAGGGTTCTTCCGTGGCTTCTTGTTCTTTGGTTTCTTTAGGGCCTTGAGCGAGAGAGGAGATCCGATAGTTCTTCCTCTTGAGTTCTGCCATTAGGCTGAGCACCTCCTCTTTTAGCTCACTGATTTTGGTGTCTTTTTCCTTATTCTCGCTCTCGTGAGTTCTTCCATTTCCTCCTGCATTTCCTCACTTGCGTCAAAAGCATCTTGGGCGGCCTCTCTTTGATGAGGACATAACTCGTGTCGTATACTTGCCTTATGGGTATACGGATGATGAAGGAATGGATACGCAGAGACATGGTGACAAATTAAGGAAGATAAAGATGATGGCGATAGACAACAGACCGGTTTTCGACCGGTCTGGAATATTAGAAGATCCCGTATACCGGTATGGAAAAAGGCGGATACTAGGACCGGTGTACAATAACTTGAGGAGCAAGTTATTGAGCAATTTGTAGTCCGATTAGGACTCGAATCAATAAAGAAAGTTAGAAATAGAATTCCATATATGTAATCCGTGTAATTGACTAGGACTCTGCATGTAACCCCGACTCCCCGGATATATAAGGCGGAGCAGGGACCCCTCGAAACGCTCTCGAGATCTCGCAATTAGCAAATCGCTAAAGGCAATACATAACATACAGGACGTAGGGTATTACTCTCGATCCGAGGGGCCCGAACTCGTCTAAAATCGCGTGTTCCCTGTGTGTTGCACCATCGAATTCCACGCTCGTGAGGGACCGGGTAGTACTACCGCCGAGTTTAAGACTCGACATTTGGCGCGCCGGTAGGGGTCCCGGCGAGTTCCTAGCGAGTTCGATGGCTTCTTCGTTCGACTTCGACTTCGAGCCCGGCTTCAAGATCCGCTTCGGATCCCTCGACTTCGAAGCTGATTCCGCCGGAAAATTGTTTTTGACGAATCCGACTCGTTGTCGGCCGCAGCTTCTAAAGCGCGATCACCTGCCACGATTGATGCCTCCGACTCGAATTTAGCGGATCCGACGCAACTTTAGCGCGAAACATCAAACCGCTCGCGCCTCGGACCGGTGTCCGGTCCACAGCGATAAGCCGTTTAACCGAACCGGGTAACGACTTCGAGGAAGGCGCTCCAGCCTTCTTCCAAGTGTTCATGGCGGGCACGGTTCTTCAACAACTTACCCCCGAGGAAGCTGCTGCCGAAGCAGCCAGGATGGCGGAAGATGAAGCTAGCAACCGCCAACGCGAAGACGATGAAGCGGATGGACATGAACGACCTCCGCAACCTTCAGGCGCGAATCATCGTGCAAATGTTGTTGGTACCAGTCGGGAGGGAGGAAGCGCTCTCGCGATCGCTCCCTACTACCGGACCGCTACCGGTGCGACTCGGAGACCCGGAGGAAACCTCCCTAGGATATAATAGTCCACGGGGATGTCGCAGTGGAAGGCGCCATCGATCTTCCAGCAGAGCTTTGGATTTAAGTTCCATGGAAGTGGAGATGAATGGCGCTCGAGTCTTCACATCGCCTCGTCCACAATATTGTGGGAGTGAAGCAAATTCTTGAGACAATACCGGAAGAAGTCTTCAATGCCACGCTAGGATTGCAGCGCGCACCGAATTTGGTAGACGTGGCAGCTCTACAAACAAATCAGCTCGTCCATGATCGAGCGGAATCTTCCGGTCGCTCGCGTTTCCATTCGTAGCGGCCTGCAATGGCTCGGTCTGAAGGAGCTTCTTCCGGTGGAAGGCTCGGACCCCGGCACACCGATCACGGATGCACATGAACGGGCTCCGGATCAGGATTTGCGCGTACCACTCAATGGTAATCGTGACATTCGAAACGTGTTGATCGACCGCCATGCAGAGAGGGCGGAGGAGCGCAGAAGACATGAAGAAGATGAGAGGCGACGGACTGGTCATGTCGATGATCGTCCACGGGATCTTGCCCCGCCACGCCCGCGTTTGAACAATTCTCCACGTCATGGGCCGGCTGCTCGGCCGCCGCCCGGCGGAAATCATCCGCGCAATGACCACCGAGGGCATAGTAATAGGCATGCTCATCGGGATGAACGGCCTAGAAGAGATGATCGTCATGACACTAGGGATCGAAGAGGGCGTGACAACCGGGATAGAGACGTCGAACCTCGACGCACCGACAATGATCGTCAAGCAGCACCTCCGCCCCCGCCTCCATCGCAACGTGAAGAACCGGAAAACAATGATCGTCAAGCGGCGCCTCCGCCTCCGCCTCCTTCACGGCACGCGGAGCCGTTGAATAATGATGGTCAAGGTGGTTCGGGAGATAGATACCAAGATGATCGCTATTACGACTACTCCGACGATGACACGGATCACAATTATCGGCATCGCCCTAGCCGTCGATCTCCGTCACCGGTCTTGACCGGTCCGGAAGATGATGAATACTCCGTAATCCTCGCTTTCACGCGAGATTTACGCATTTGCAAATACCCGGGGATTTAATCCCGGGGCCATTGACAAGTATGATGGCAAAGCACCTCCCGCCGAGTGGCTTCGTATGTACACCACTCGCTATTCGGTCGACAGGAGGAGACACGTTCGTGCTAGCTAATTATCTCGCCGATGTGCATGAAACAGCCGGACGTTTGTGGTTGCAATCCCTACCCGAGAGATCCATCTCTTCTTTGGGAGACCTCACTAAAAAGTTCGTAGAAAACTTCCAGGCGACTTGTGAGATGCCAGGGAATTACTTCGACCTCAACAGTCGAGCGTAAGCCCGACGAGACCCTTACAAATTTCATCGGCATTTCTGCAATAAGAAGGCCTTGATCCCCAATGTTCCCGATCAGCAAGTAATTGCTGCGTTTCAAGCCGGCGTCCGAAGTGAAGCATTAGTTCACAAGATTGGAAGACGAAATCGGAACCTTACCATGACGGCGTCGTAGTGCTTCAAGATAGCAGACAATTATGCTCGCTGGTGAATCGAACGTGGTCAATTTGCGCGGGAACAAAGGTAAGGAACCGAAGCATGACCAAGGCAGCCAGTATGGATCCAAGAACAACAATAAGCACAAGGCTGATCACCTTGTTGCAGCTGTCGACCGGCCTCATGGAGGAGACCGGCCGGCACCTCCTAAGAGAGGTCCAAGAGAACGATTGTCGTTTGAGACACTTCTAGACGGCCCTTGCATGATTCATAATGTAAATCATAAAGCTAAAGAATGCTTCCTGTTAAGGCCATTTGCTCGGTCTCCTTAAAGGTTGCACCCTGATCCGCTCATAGGAATCGGAGAGATGACAAGGGCAAGGTTAAGGAGCGCGACGACAATGAGGATGACGAAGGCTCTCTAGAACCAACTCGAGAGGTGAACATGATCTATGGAGGCCCGGACGCATATGAGTCAAAGCGGAAGCAAAAATTGGCGTTTCGAGAGGTCAACGCGGTTGCTCCCGCCACTCCCGAATATCTTCGGTGGTCCGAGGTGCCCATCACATTCAGCAGGCGGATCATCCGGAGGTGTTGCCGAAGGCCGGTAAGTATCCACTCATCCCGGCCCCCATTGTTCACAAGGTGCGACCGAAGAGAACTTTCATTGATGGAGGAAGCCGGCTCGGATATCTTGTTTGCTAAAACTCTACCGCAGCTTGGCCTTTCGTAGCTGATTTGGAGCGCAGTGTTTTACCGTTTCATGGTATAGTACCCGGGCGGAATAGTTACCCCTTGGGGCAGATTTCTCCGCGATGACTTTTGGGACAAAGGAGAACTACAGGAGGGAGAATATTATCTTTCGTGTGGTCGACATAGAATCGGCGTACCATGCTATACTCTGAAGACCGGCTCTGGCAAAATTTATGGCCATCCCAAATTATCAATATTTGATGTTGAAGATGCCCGGGCCAAATGGGGTCCTGTCGTTCCGGGTGATATCAAGACCGCTTACGCTTGTGAAGTACATAGCACGAGTTGGCCTCTAAGGCCAATTCGTAAGTTGAACGTCGAGAGATCGGAGAAGCAGCTCGAAGCTCGGAAGTACAGGCAAGATTAGAAGATGAAGTTCCAATCAAGAAGGTTGCAAAGGAGAAACTAAAAGCCGATGCAGTGGTCTCCAAGACTCGTCCAACTTGATGAGTCGGACTCTTCCAAGGTCACCCATATAGGGGCTGACTTGGGGGATAAATAGGAAAGCGTGCTCATTCTTTTCCTCTAGGAAAATAGGAATATCTTCGCATGGCAGCCTTCCGACATGCCGGGTGTTTCTAGGGAGAAGATTGAGCACGCATCGTTGGTGTGTCTTGATGCGAAGCCGATGAAACGAAGCTCCGGAGGTTTGCTCAAGACCACAAGGAGGCCATCAAGAAAGAGATAACTAGGTTGTTAGCAGCTAAGTTCATTAGGGAGGTGTATCATCCAGATTGGCTTGCCAATCCGGTCCTTGTACCAAAAAAGAATACTAACGAGTTAAGAATGTGCGTTGATTATACCGATCTCAACAAAGCTTGCCCCAAAGACCCTTTCGCGCTGCCTCGAATTGACCAAGTTGTTGATTCGACCGCTGGGTGCGAGTGTCTTAGCTTCCTTGATGCTTATTCAGGGTATCATCAAATGCCGCCGAGGGTTGAAGATCAGATAAAGACCGCGTTTATCACCCCTTCGGAGCATACTCGCAACACAACTATGCCATTTGGATTGAAAAATGCCGGAGCTACATATCGTCGCGGCATACAACGTTGCTTGGATTCGTAATTAGGAAGGAACGCAGAAGCTTATGTTGATGATATAGTGGTAAAATCTCGTAAAACCGAAGGTCTTCTCTCCGACTCGGCGAGACCTTCGATAATCATGGAGTTTTTCCATGAAGCTAAACCCCGGGAAGTGTGTGTTTGGAGTTCGTTCCGAAAGCTACCGGGTTATCCGGTGTCATGGAGAGGCATTGAAGCTAACTCGGAGAATGTTCGGACGATTGTTAACATGAAACCCCGAGTTGCTTGAAGGATCTCCGTAAGTTGATGGGCAGTATGGCGGCTCTCGACCGTTTCATTTCAAGACTAGGAGTACGTGGACTTCCGTTCTTCAAGTTACTCAAAAAGAAAGATAAATTTGAGTGGACTCGATGAAGCACAAGCTGCACTTGATCAACTCAAGGAATATCTTAGTAACCCTCCAGTATTGGTGCCTCCCGAACCGGACGAAGTTATCCAGCTTATATATCTCTACAACAACCCATGTGGTCAGCACGGTTCCGCGGTTGATCGGAAGGAAGAAGGACACCTGCAATTGGTGCAGATTTCGGTGTATTTTGTAAGTGAAGTTCTTACCGAATCGAAGATACGATATCTCCGATTGCAGAAGTTAATATATGTCTGTAGTGATAACTTCTCGGAAGTTGAAGCACTATTTCCAAGCGCATCCCATTGAGGTTAAGACTGGGTTTGCCATTGAAGATACTTGTTCAAAACCGAGAAGCGGTTGGCCAAGTTGCTAAGTGGGCTATAGAGCTTGGCCAATATGAAATTACATTTTCTTCGCGAACGGCTATCAAGGGACAAGCATTAGCTGATTTCATAACAAAGTGGTTAGAGACACAAGTGCCGCAGGATATTCAAACGTTGGAGTATTGGGAGATGTTTTTTGATGGGTCCCCGCAGCTTTCAGTGCGCGGGTCCGGGGTTGTACTTCTCACCCCGCGAGAGGAACCACTCGGATATGTGTTACAAATGCATTTCGAGCCTCCAATAATATCGCAGAATATGAAGCTTTGCTTCATGGGTTTAGAGTAGCCATTTCGTTAGGAGTCCGACGATTGGACATATATGGCGATTCGATGATGGTGATAAGTCAAGTCAACAAGGCGTGGGATGCTCATGATGATCATATGATCGCTTACCGTCAAGAGGTTCGGAAACTTGAAGATAAGTTTGATGGTTTGCGATTTTCTCATATACTCGCGCGGAAATAACTCGCTCATGGATGAGTTGGCCGGATTGGGGTCTTCACGACAAGCGCTTCCTCCCGGTGTTTTCCTTCAAGTATTGGATAAACCGTCTATAAAGATGGAGCACAAGGTTACTATTACAGAGATCGTGGATGAAACAGCTTTAAAGAGTCGGAGGAGAAAGCGGTCTTGAAGGACCGACTCGAGGAGGTGGTCTTACCGGAAAAAGTAGCAGGCGAGTCTAACGTCGATGATGTTCGATCATTGGATGTTATGATTATTGATTCCGATTGGCGTACACCGTACCTTGATTATCTGCAGTCCGGTAAAACTCCGTAAGATAAAGTGGAGAAGCAAAGATTAGAGGTTCGAGCCCGCAGTTATTTAATTCTCCAAGGAGAATTATATAGACGTGGAGCTAATATTTTAATGAAATGTGTATCGGTTTCGATGGCATTCAATTGCTCGAAGACGTGCACAAGGGAATTTACGGGAATCATGCTTCTTCAAAGACACTAGTTGGGAAGGTATTCGGACAAGGATTTTATTGGCCTACTCGCGACGGATGATGCGCATAGAGTGGTCAAGAATTGTCAAGGACGTCGGCTTTTTGCAAGACAGACCTCATACTCCGGCTCATGAGTTGCGCTTGATCCCAATGACTTGGCCTTTTTCTACTTGGGGGTTGGATATAGTTGGGCCTTTTAAGCGGGCACCGGGAGGATTTACGCACGTTTTTGTGGCAGTAGATAAGTTTTCCAAGTGGATCGAGGTCGAAGCAGCTTACTAGTACAACTACAGCTCGAGCGATCAAGTTTCTGCAGAACATCTTCGTACATTTTGGGGTCCCATACAGTATTATTATCGATAATGGGCCTCAATTCACTTCGTAGCTCTTCAAAGACTATGCCGAGAGCAATGGACAAGTGGAACGAGCCAATGGAATGATTTTGACCGGTCTTAAACCAAGAATTTTTGACCGATTGAAGCCATATGCAGGAAAGTGGGTTAAGGAATTGCCCCGAGTGCTTTGGGGTTGCGCACTAATGTTAGCGAGCTACAGGGCAGTCTCCTTTTTCTTTGGTGTATGGATCCGAAGCCATGCTACCTACGAAGTGAATATGGTGTCAGCTCGGGTACGATACTACGATGAAGAAAAATATGATGATCAACGTCCGGTTGAACTAGTTGCTGCGGAAGAATTGAGGGATCAAGCTCCGATTCAAGCTGCTAAATATCATCGTGGATTGCGTCGTTATCATGATTCAGTCTAACAAGAACAGGCATAAGTTGTCACCAGCCTGGGAAGGACCTTTTTTGGTTAAATTGGTTTCCAGACCGGGGCTTATAGGCTTATGACCCTGGAGGAAGAAGAAATCCCAAATTCCTGGAACATTGATCAGCTTCAGTCGTTTCTATACTTAAGAGTATTTCTTGTAAAGTTTTTCATATTATAATAAAGTAATTTTATCTAATGATAATGTGTTTGTTTTGGTGTCTTCATACTTTAATTTTGAATTAAATTATTGAGCCAGGGGGCTGCTATGTTAAGAGCAATCGTGATACTTTGCTATTCTTGAATAATAAGACCGGTCATTTAGTTGACAGATTGCTGTGTTAAGAGCGTTCTATTTAAATTTAAGTTTAAGACTGGTATATTCAGGAAAGGATATTGTATATCATTCTTTCTTATGAATACTCGATTGGTAGGCTGTTGTGTTAAGGACAATCTGTGAAATCTTAAAATCCTACAAACTAGCTTTTTTGCTTATGTTACATGATCTTGTTAAAGTAAGCTATAATTATGAATTGTGATCTCGTGCTGATTAAGAGCCGAGTTTGATCATAATTATTTAGTTGAAATAACCATCATGTCTTAGGTAAATAAGTTAGTAAGTATGATGGTGAAACCAGTATTCATATAGAAAAGAAAAGTGACTGGTATTTAAAAATAAACAATGTGATGATGAAAATGTTTGATTACAAGATGGCCCTATTACAAAATTTTCTAAGCAGGGTCAGCTGGAAGTACCGGTGTCACCGGTCTTAGGATTTTCTTCAAGTCTATCATCCAGCGTTTCTTCGAATCGAAGAAGATACCGATAAATCCCTATCAAGATCTTCGAAGGCATCTTCTATTGATCGCTTGGCGGCGGTTGCTGCGTCCCGAGCATCTTGGTCCGGAGCAAAAGATGCTGGCGCTATGTTTAGAGGGACACCTATTGGATCAAGAGGAACATCTTCCACCAACTCCGAAACGGTGCCAATGAGTGAATTCTTCAGCTCGTTGTACCGTTCTTCGATAGTATTAGGGTGGGCGTCATCCTTGATAAAATTAAAATCACATTCTTCGACCGGAGTCCAAGACCGGACTATAGCGGCGATATGTCCTCCTCCCGCAGCAGCAACCATCCTTGAATGTTCTCTCGATTCTTCTAGGGATTGCCCGGATGGCGGACTCGAGGTCTATCTCATTGGGATCAATAGTTTGACCGCCATTGAGATATTCCGAGTGCGCACCGTACTCTGCAGTAAGTTCCGAAAAAACAAGCAAAAATTTAAGAGAAAGATATTGCTGAAGACCGGTATTTTTCAAAAGGATGACATAAGAGTGAACAAGAAAGATGGGACTTACGCCCGTGCCCGATCTCGGTAGCTCTGAATCTGCCCTTGATGTTCGTATTTGATTCTCTCGGCTTGGCTTTGATTTTCAGCAAACGCTGAATTTCGCGATCTTTTGCCCGGAGAGCAAGTTGAACGGATTCTTGGGCAGTCCTCAAGGCGTTTTCCTTGTATGCTTGCGCTGATTTTGCTGCCTCTAAGGCTTCAGCTAGTTCAGCCTTCAAGCGAGCATTCTCGATATCCAAGCATCTTGTTGGAGCGAAGTGTTTGAGCTAAGATACTGTCTTTGGCAGTAACCTCGCCTTCAAGTTCTCCAATCCACGCCGCCTCGTTGCTCTTCGACACGAGAACCCTCTTCAAGTGCTTGCTCTTGAGCAGCTGCCTTTTCAGTAAGGACTTCTTCAGCTTTTTTGTGAGCAGCAACAAGGCTCTCGAGCGCTGAAATCAAGAGTGGGACCGGTCGGGAAGGGAGGCGATCGGGAAAAATATGGGATATATAGGAAAAATCGAGAATATTACTCCGATTAACTTGACGGAGCCTAATAATTTCTTGTCGGCGCTCTTCCATCATTCGATGGGTGTTTTGCAGATTGGCTTCTCTTTTCGAAGATCATTTTCGATGGCCTTCGGATCGACGGTCTCGAGATTCTAGTTCGACCAATCATTCTTGATTGGTGCAGAGCTCCTCCCGTAAGCGGGGAATGATAGCGGTTTTGGCTTCGTAGCTTTTGAGGAGAACCTAAGGAGAAGATTGAGAGAGTTAATAATTAAAATACAATTGCCTAGAGAAATTTTTGGAGCGAGAGGATATACCGGCCGATTCCGAGAAATTCTTTAAGGCCTCTTCTTCTTGGAGGGCGTCCCATTGAGCTATTGCGATAAATGTTCTAGTTCTGCTCGAACTATCCACCTCCACGTCTCCAACTACCATTTTAGCCAGCTTTGGTTCTCAAGGAGATTTGCGTGTTGTCCTAGGCCGACGAGGAATTTCTTCCGTCCATACCGGTCCCAGTGATAGCTCCGGAGGAATTTGGAACAAGGTAGCTTGGGGAGGAGGATTACCGGAAGATGGGCTTTCGTTATGCGAGGCGGCAGGGAGTTCCTCCGTGGATGCCGCACTCTAAGTTCCCGTGATTGAAGCGGTGGGAGCGGAAGCGGGAGCACTACCGATCGGAGAGGAAGAAGCAGGAGCGATACTCGGTTTGAGAAGCGCCACGAGCAGGACCCGGTCCGAGATGCGCCGGGAGTAGAGACAGAAACACTACAGAGTTGAAGTCTGTAGAGGAAGCTTTATTTCTTAAAAACTAGCTATGCTAGCTTGGAAGTTAGAAGGGATCCCGTAAGAAAAAGGCGAATGTAATAAGACTGGGGCAAGAAGCTTCGGTAGGTGAAATAATTTAGAAGAGAATTAGTAATATAAAAGACTTACGAGGAAGCTTTCTTGAAGCCGATGGAGGTCTTGATCTTCTTGGGCGGACCTTGGGAGTCCCCACCACTTCTTTCTCGCGGTCCTTTCTTCCGCAGGATTGGTTTGCGGTCTTTTATAACCAAAATTTTATCAAATAAAGATAAGCATTTTAATTGTTGGAAATGCCTTGGGACCAAACAAAATGAAATACTTTAAACAAAAAGATAAATATTATTTCATAAATTCTTTTATAAACCCCATGTATTGATAAAACAAACTATTTTCATAGATAGATCTGCACAAATCAAATACGGTTATTTGATAAACCCTTTTCTCACATTTAAAATACTTAAACCATAAATCAAATTTATTTCTCAAATCAAAAGCTTATATGAATCAAACTTTATTTGATTTCGCAAATAGCTCCTTCTTCTCACATGAAATGATAAAGCTCTCATTTTGTTTTCAAAGTGAAAATACCTTGTATAAAATAATGCCTTTTGAAATAACTTATTTTCATAAATCAAAAGTATTTATTAACTAAACGTTTCTATAGATCAAACTTTATTTATTTTACAAAGATAACTCCTTGTTTCACATAAAATGATAACACACTTCTCTTTTTCTTGAAAGAATACCTTGTGTGAAATATTTTTTTCTAAAATAACAAATAAAATCTTTTTATTAAGTCATTTTCATAACCAAAACAATTCATAGATATATTTGGGAAACAAAGAAACTTTATAAATAGAATATCTCCTTTTAAACGGTTGGGTTTAAAACTAACTCTTCCTCTTTAGGAAGAAAGAAAGAAATATAATTAAACTATTATCTTTTAGATAATAATTAAATATGCTTTAAAAAGTTTTAAAATTTTGTGAATTTCATGCACAATCCGGAATGTGAAATTCGGGGTGTTACAAGGCTACCCCCTTAACAGGAATCTCGTCCCGAGATTCGGTGTGGCTAGCAAGAAATTTTAGGTGGGTGATCTTTTCCTAACGTAATCTAGGGCTTCACACTAGATTGCAGACGTCCGTCATGACTCTTCCAACATCCAACGGTCTTATATCCATAAGTTCTACTCTTATCGTATGTGACACCTTTCTTAAGACTCCATCACGAAAGGTTGGTGTTCATCTTCATCCTGTAATACACGTAGTCTTCAAAGAACAAGATATTACCATTTCATATTCTCCAAGGTATATATATTACTTAATCGTACGGACTCACTTGTCTTGATAACATTGTTCAAACGACTCAACAACCATAATTCTTGGAAAATTAGAACAAACTACCGACAAAACACTATGGCCCTCTTGATCGGAAATCCATCGATCCTCCCGGATATTCACCTCTTCATGGACGAGAATTCTTGACTTGTCTCTTGTTGCACGTGTTGGAACCTCTTGGACTAGGATGACACATCTCGCTGCGGAAGTTGACGGCGTCGTGTTGTGGTTGCTACCGATATTCCCTTTTGCTCGGTTCTTGGGACACTCGTTAACATAGTGTCCTTCCTCTTCGCAATGATAACAAATCCCACGCTTAAGGACGACTTGGGCTTTATCGTATTCTTCGAGCTTCGCACCGAGCTGAGAAGATTCGGGGTGTATACCGGAGGTTGAGGGGTGATCATCTAGTGAACAACGACTCATGGCTCCGACAGAGAGTTTCTGTTTCCACACTGTCAGAAACAACCTATATTCGAGTTCCGATGGAGTAAGCTTCCCCATTGGACGGTTATCGCCGTAATGGCCATATTACTCACAACCGAAACACATTATATCCTTCCTTGGGCAGGTCTCGAAGTAGTGACCACGTTTACCACAAAGTGAGCATTGATTCCTTCCAAGTGTGGGCCTTCGGAAGAATTTATTGGAATCTCCTCTTTGGAAACTCCTCTTTCTTAAGGGTTGATACGATGTCGTAGGCTCACACTGGGTGATCCGAAGAAAACATGGTTGACCACGGCGTTTATAGTAATAGCAAGCTTCACGGACTCTAGAGTTCCCGTAGTGCTGATCCGGAGCTTTAGTACCACTATCCGACTTGAGCTTCTTCTTATTTCTTGCCATGCTCTCTTCGTCCAAGGCTAACAACCGTGAAGTGATCCGTTGGTCGTTAGAAACCGGTCGTGACCTCTTCATTGGGGATTTACCAATCTTGTTGTCCTTGCTTGGAGCTAGTGAAGGGGAGGATGAACTGTCCTGGATGTTGTTCTCCTCGAATTAAGGCTACTATCGACGGTTCCAATTCTTGGGTTCATCATCCGAGAGAGTTGATTCGATCGGGCATAAGAGGAGAGAACAGAGAACGAGATTTAAGAAAAGGAATGAGGAATAACGAAACTAAATACCTATTAATGCAAAACAATTGATGTACTCGACAAAGCTGAAAGCTTTGCAACACACCTTCGGACAATCAAAGATCCAACTCAAACAAGACACACCACAAACCAAACACTTAGCCTAAATTGTACATCGACTCGACGTTCTACTAAACGTTTAACTGCTAATGGGCATTACTACTAATCCTCCTCATCTTGGTTTGGAACGACATAGGTCGGGGAGCACGACTTGCAATCTTGCGTGGAGGTGATTCAGGTGCCTCTTCTTCAAATTCTTCATCCGAGGACAACTCCAAATCTTCGGGTAGGCGACGCTTCGGCTTGCGGTTAGTCCTCATAGCCTCGGTGTACTTCTCATGCCAAAAGTCCACTTCTTCCGCATTCTCATCCAACTCTTTTGTCGGCACCTTGGCAAGAGCCACTTGCTTCTTAAGCTTCCAACTTCCTTGTTCCTCCACTAGGTCTACGTGGATGTAGGTGGATCCGCTTGCTCGTTGAGGGAAGTGAGCATACTCCGTCTCTTCCAAATAAGCACGGGACCTTGAGCGAGTAACCGGGATGGCTTGGCGAGCAGCATCACGAATTCCAGCGAAGAAACTTCTCCTCGGGGCGGTGGCTTTGTGAGTCCTCTCAATCTCATGAGCTCCTTCAACGATTCTCGTGCATAGATGAGCACATGGACGTCCCGATATGGCACCGATCCTTCAATGACTTCTCGAGCTCCAAAGTACTTTGGTGGCTTCACGTATCCTAGTTCTTGTATCATCTCCCAAAGCATGTTAGGAAGTCTTCCAAGCATTTAGTCCATCACTCTCAAATTCACGGACCTCACGATATGGTGGTGGAACTTCCATCATCTCTGGTTCCATTTCTTCCTCGTCATGGCTATGGGTGATCTCGGGAGCATGGAGAATGCGAGGGTTGAGACTGCATTGGCGATCGATGACCTTGGTTCGTGACAGCTATAAAATGTTTGGAACAAAAATAAGGTTAACGAAATGAGACAAAAAGCAAGAAGTTGCTTAAGCAAAGAATAACACTAGAGGGAGAGAATCCTAAGAACGAATTTGTAGGAAAGGAGTGTAGAATTTTCCCAACATAGTTTTTATTTTAAAACAAAATACTCCTTCGGACGACCATTCTTCCTAGGCTTGTGTCCTACGGTCGACACGGCGTACGTCCTACGGTCGACATGGCTCGATACCACTTTGTCACACCCGGTTTTAACGACCAAAACCGAATGCATCCGTATGCGTGCCCGGGAACAAGTTTTCACGCATACGGGACAATTAATGTGATAAAAGAACAATGTCTTTAATAAATCGAATACTTACATTGATATTGTCTTAAAGGACTAAATACAATATACGCTAGCGGAAGAGTCCATAACACCACGAGCAACCGACCGGGAATTCGCACGCCTAGACCTTTCTCATCGGTGGTATTCTCCATCTTCCGAGCAGCAGTAGTTGGTAGCAAGAAGGAAATAGCAAGAATGAGTACATGTCCTACTCAGCAAGTGTGGGAATATATGACATGTAAGCTGAATGAAAGGAAGGCTAACACATGGCTTGCAATAGAAAGCACCTACACTAGTCAAGTTAATTAAGGCAACCTATTTAGTAGGTGAAAATAATCCAACAAAGCTACCCCACTGTTAACCACTGCAAGCTACTCTACTTGCAGCAAAACCACACCTACAAGTTATCCCGCTTGTAGCAAATCACACTATAGGTTACCCCGCTCGTAGCCAACCACACTACAGGTTACCCCGCTCGTAGCCAACCTCACTACAAGTTACCCCACTTGTAGCTACCCAAGGGTTACCCCACCCAAACCATCCCTCTAGTTCTCGTGAGGATCCAGGCCGTTCGTGGCCGTGAACACGGCTGTTATAACAGTTTTACACTCTGCAGAGGTGGCACAACTTTACCCACAGGTCGGTGATTCCATCACCCGTCGGTGACTAAAACCTCTATTATACCAGACACACTTCCTTAGGTGTGAGGACAAGAGATCACCGCAAGGTCTTTCAAAGGACTTCCCGGCTTGCAAAACGCCCATGCTAAAGTTTCACCACCGTAAAAGTGACGCATCACCCGGAGGCTCCCTCTTGCACCGTGGCTTCAAGTACTCCGCCTTTCCTCGCCCGAATCCGAAGACACCTTCTTCCTTCATCCTTCCTCGACGCTCGCAGAACCGGGAAGCTACCTCGGTACTAAACCTTACCTACCCATTATCAGCCCCGTGCTTTGTGCGGAAGTCCTGGGTTGCCGCTCCAAGAACCGGTGCTTATGATCCCAAACAGGTACCACCACACCCAACGAGTGTGCACCGACACCATCATTGACAATCCTCCTGTCGGGATCACCTAAGTTCCATGTTGCTAAAAAGCATTACCAGTTCTTGATCATTATGTTCAAGTGGATACTTAATCAAGATTAGCATTTAGTTCGATTGTAAACCCCATTGTGAGCATGCTAAGCAATGACGTACCCATACTATAACACTGCACCCAAAACCAGGGCGACAAGGAAAATAGTATGGAACATGATATGACACAATAGGATTCAAAATTAAATGCAATGCATAAAAGTAAATTCAGATAGTAAAGAAGTAGGCTCAATGTGCATCAAGGACACTTGCCTGTTTCCCTTTACTGCTGCTCATGTCTTCAAGTCTTGCTCTTGAGTTCTTCGAAATGTACGTTCTTCTATATAACGTGACACCAATACAAGACATGCAAGAAACAAGCATACAAGCAAAACTAAGAAACAGTACATCAAACAATACCTAATGACTATGAAAACAATACCAATAAATAGTACACGTCGCTACGATCTCGTGAGCGCAAGAATCGACTTAATCGGAGTTACGAGCGACAAGTTATGAGTATTTAAAGACCTAGGGTTTAACACGTAGAAACGACAACTTAAGGACCATTTTGTAAATATAGAAAAGTTTAATGGCTAGAGTGTAAAAAGGTTAAGGTCTAAAAATATAAGTTTATAAATCACCAGGGTTCAATTTGTAAAAGAACATACTTTAATGCGGTTTGAAAAAACAGAGGCGAAACGTAATTTAATAAAAGGTTAGGGGTGTTTCTGTAAAAAGGCCATAATTAAAACATTGAAATAAATATGGCTTAAGGACTTAGAAATAGTTTAACAATTAGCTAAAAGTCTTAACGAAAAAGATTAGGTCAAAAACAGAACTAAAACGAAGGCTAGGGTGGCTTTTATGAAATAAAGGGCATAAACGTAATTAACTATAGAGTTAGACGGTTAGCATGTAAATTTCCCTAGTCACAAAATATACGTTCGCAAAATTAACAAACTACAAGGGCTAATTTGCAAATTTATAGTACTAGCATGCGGCAAGGATTAAAACAGAATTTAAATAAAACCTATGGTTGGATTTTATAAATAGCGGGACCTAAACGTAAAATATTAAACTATGGGGGCTTATCTCGCAAAAAGCCAAGTCCAGGGACCTATTCATAATTTTTAGAAAGTATGGGGGCTAAAATGTAAAAGTTACGGATCTGGAATATAATTTATGAAAAACGTAGGGTTGTTTTTGTAAAAGTGTCGGACCTAAGCGTAAATAAATATAACCACGGGGTTTTATTTGTAAAAATACCATTTAATCGGGAACCGGGGGCTTAAACATAATTAAAACTAAAAATAAGGGAGTTTATGTAAAAACGAAGGGCTTGGTCGTGATTAAATTAAACTATGAGGGCCTATGTGTAAATCTACCAATTACCGGGATTAATGAATTATTTTTAAATCGGAAAATCCGTAGACCAAGCCCATGGATCCGTAGACCGGATCGGGACCATTGGTCCATGGGTCTACCGTAGACCGGAGGCGTACCCCTTCGGGGATCTAATCGAGCCGTTCATCCTTGATCCGACGGCGCACGGTGCTCCGGCCGGCTTTGGTCGACGCCGGTGAGGTGGCGCGGCGGTTCATCGCCGGACTTCGATCGATCTCCGTCTCGGGAGCTCGGATTCTCGCCGCGGTTAGTCGAAAAGGAGGAGGAGGTCGTGGGGATCCTCACCGAGGTGGTCGCGCGCGGCGGAGGGGTCGCAGGCGGCTGCTCGTTGATCCGAGGCGGAACAACGAGCCGAGCGGTGTCGGGGACGCGGCCGGTGGGGAAATCTCGATGCGGACGGGTCCGACAGGGGCGGTGTGGCGTTCCGGACCTCGTCGACGAGCCGAGAGTAGCAGGCGAACTCCTTGCGCTCGGAGTCGAGCTCGGGTGAGCGGCTTCAATGGCGGTGCGGCGCTAGGGTGCGGGGGTGCGCGAGGGCTGCGGAACTTGGGGAAAAGAGCAGCGTGGGACGCGGGGCTCCAATATTTATAGGCGCGCAGGGCACGAGGCCGGCCGTGGCGCGACGCCAAGGCGGTGGCAGCGGCGGACGCGGTTAGGGTTAGGGAGGGCTCGCGCGTGGGCCTAGGCAGGTTTGGGGACGAGCCGGCGGGAGCTAGGGCGATGCGCGGGAACAGAGCCGGCTGTGGGAGCTGGGGTGAGGCAGGCGGGCAAAGGAGAGAAGGAGGCTGGGCCGGGGGAATTCGGCCCATGTAGCCTAGGGGAGGGTTTTATTCCCTTTTCTTTTCCCTAATCTATTCTTAATAGCAAAATAAATACACTACGAAATCTACTCGAATTTCAAAATGCAAATTTCACACAAAATAAAACCCTAATTCATTCTATGTCGAGCATGGATGCAATTCAACCAATATAGTAACAATCTATATTAATTAATTAAATTTAGAAAGACTTTGCATAAAAGGGTTTATAAATTGTCTTTTATAACCAAAATTTTATCAAATAAAGCTAAGCATTTTAATTGTTGGAAATGCCTTGGGACCGAACAAAATGAAATACTTTAAACAAAAAGATAAATATTATTTCATAAATTCTTTTATAAACCCCATGTATTGATAAAACAAACTATTTTTCATAGATCTATATATGCACAAATCAAATACAGCTATTTGATAAACCCTTTTCACACATTTAAAATACTTAAACCATAAATCAAATTTATTTCTCAAATCAAAAGCTTTTATGAATCAAACTTTATTTGATTTCGCAAATAGCTCCTTCTTCTCACATGAAATGATAAAGCTCTCATTTTGTTTTCAAAGTGAAAATACCTTGTATAAAATAATGCCTTTTGAAATAACTTATTTTCATAAATCAAAAGTATTTCTTAACTAAACGTTTCTATAGATCAAACTTTATTTATTTTACAAAGATAACTCCTTATTTCACATAAAATGATAACACACTTCTCTTTTTCTTGAAAAGGGAAGAATACCTTGTGTAAAATTTTGTTTTCTAAAATAACAAATAAAATCTTTTTATTAAGTCATTTTCATAACCAAAACAATTCATAGATATATTTGGGAAACAAAGAAACTTTATAAATAGAATATCTCCTTTTAAACAGTTGGGTTTGAAACTAACTCTTCCTCTTTAGGAAGAAAGAAAGAAATATAATTAAACTATTATCTTTTAGATAATAATTAAATATGCTTTAAAAAGTTTTAAAATTTTGTGAATTTCATGCACAATCCAGAATGTGAAATTCCGGGGTGTTACATCGTCAAAGAGCCAAGTCGGGTGTTCTTGCCTTTTAAGAGGTTGAACTCCCGCACTATGAAGCTGCAGAGAACTGTCTCGGCGGTGACACCTCCGACGTCCTTCAAGTATCTAATGCAAGCTAGGAGTGCAAGAATTTCGTTGTCTTCTTTGAGCTTTTCCCTAGTATCTGCGGTAGGGAAATTCTTGGCTATCTTAGCGCCGAAGGCAGGAAGTGCTTGGTTGGGGATTGTCGCAGAAGAACCATCCTTTTTCCAATGGGCTATACTCTTGTTCAAGGACGAGAGAAAAATATTCATCTACGCTCCAGACATTGGATTCCTACTCCGCCAACTGCAGCTTGGCGATCCGATGAAGGAAGTGGGCGAATTTGGAGCAGTGCTTGGAATAGTTTGAAGTGGGGGAGAACTCCAAGGAAAGCTTCACACGGGTAGATGAAAAAAGCAATTTGTAGGATGGAGTTAGGGTTGAGGTTCACTAACTCCCATCCGTAAAAGAAAAGAAGTCCTCCGAAAAAGGAACAAGCAAGGGAGATCGAGGCCGCGAACGAAAAAAGCCTTGAAAACTAACCGTTGAGAATCATCTATTCCCCATGGGATTTGGTCGGGGGAAGGGACGCTCCAATTCGGGATAGGTTGAGGAGGAAGATATCCGTCACGAACTCGCCTCATTGAGGGAGGTTTCGGTGACCTTGCTGTTACCAAGGTCTTGGATGCCAAAAGGAAGGCGATAGCGAGGAACGAGAGGAAGAAGACGCGGGGACGGCGACGGATTTCTTCTTGCCCATCTTGAGAGATGGAAAAGGAAAACTTGAGATTGGTTTATGTGGAAGAAGAGAGCAAAAAGAACAAAGGCGAATGGCGGAGGCGTATGAGCTTTTGGGAGCAGAGTTGACCTAGGTCGACCTTTCGTCTCTTTTTATAGAGACTGGGATGGGCCCGGGGCTGAAAAGTTATTGGGCTATTTTGAGAGGCCCGATGAATTTTTATTGATAACAACCTATGTCGTAACTATGCAATTATTACCTAACGGCCATAAGGAAGTTAATGATCTGTTATTTGAGTTAATTATGACTTAACGGTCATAAGAATAAGCCGTCGTGCTTTTGTGAAAGTAAAAGCGGTCTGAAATATGAAAGTTTTCAGATGGAAATTAAAGTAATACTGAGTTTTATAATTCAGTAGTAAGAAAGAGTTAAATTTTAGATAACTCGGTGATAAAGGATGCCTTAGGTCGTGGGTGTTAATCATCCGACTGATTATAGGCCTTGGAGACTCGAGTCGTCTGTGAGAATATAGGGAATAAACCGGTCCGATCAACCAGAATTTTGGTTCTTAGTGAAATTTTTGCTAAGCGGATTATGAGTTCGGATCGATTTAGACGGTCTGTTATGTGAAACGGTGTAAATATCCAGGCGATATGAAATTTTGACCGGTATAACCGGTCCGAAAAATATGTTCTTGGCAAAAATTACTGAGAGGAATGTGATTTGATGGGAAGTAATAAAGCATAGTCTCTCAAGAAAGACTCTTGCATTATTTGCGATTCTCAAATGATACAAGAGTCGGGGCTATACCTAATTAGGTGCACCTGACCGGTGCACCATGTTCAAGAGCGGTCTCGTAGATATCTTGGAAGTAGAAAAAGATGGAAATTGAAAGGAGCGGTCCGTAGAAATTGCATATTAAAGGAAATAATGAAGAATCAACTAGTAGACTCTTGCATTATTTGAAAGGAGTTCAAATGATCCAAGAGTCGGGGGCTATACTCAATTGGGTGCACCTAGTCGGTGCACCGTGAGAAGAATAAGCTACGATTACCTAATTAGGTGATGTGAAGGGTGAAAAACAATAATTTTTTGGCTTCTTTTTAAGCACTTATGAAGAAAGAACAACGAGTGCAGCAGATTAGAGTTCTTTTTAATTTTACCATGAATTAAGACAAACATGCGGAAGACTAGTTAGTCTTATTCAAGGTTAAATAAAAAATTACTCGGGGGCTGCTGTCGTATACTTGCCTTATGGGTATACAGATGATGAAGGAATGGATACGCAGAGACATGGTGACAAATTAAGGAAGATAAAGATGATGGCGATAGACAACGGACTGGTTTTCGACCGGTCCGGAATATTAGAAGATCCTGTATACCGGTATGGAAACAAGGCGGATACTAAGACCGGTGTACAATAACTTGAGGAGCAAGTTATTGAGCGATTTGTAGTCCGATTAGGACTCGAATCAATAAAGAAAGTTAGAAATAGAATTCCATATATGTAATCTGTGTAATTGACTAGGACTCGCATGTAACCCCGACTCCCCGGATATATAAGGCGGAGCAGGGACCGCCCGAAATGCTCCGAGATCTTGCAATTAGCAAATCGCTAAAGGCAATACATAACATACAGGACGTAGGGTATTACTCTCGATCCGAGGGGCTCGAACTCGTCTAAAATCGCGTGTTCCTGTATGTTACGTGTGTTGCACCATCGAATTCCACGCTCATAAGGGACCGGGTAGTACTAGTGCCGAGTTTAAGACTCGACAACTCGTACAGATACAACCAACACACCCTCATTTGATATTCATGATCCAATCCCGAGAGCTCAAGCGCGAATTTGGAATTTATCGGTGAGCTCGTTTCTAATGCCTTCTTTATATAGTTTTGAGAATAAAATACTACCTAATGTTTTAATTATTGTTAGAAACCATGGAGATGATGAAGATATGGCTAGAGAGGTGCTCAAAGACGTGGAGGGCCGGCCATGTATTGCAAATCAGGTGGGAGGCCCAATCAAATTCGGTTTCGGGTCCGATTGGGACTCCAGGACCAGTCCGCACTAAAACGGACGCCCGGGTCGTATACGGGCTCGGTTTTGGACGTTCTACATATGGTTGGAAAGCTAAGAAGACCACCTTTCCAATGGAGCCAGTTTTAGGTCCAAATTCGTTCGGAGTCGACGGGAATTGTCGGACGGACAGAATCTATCTCGGTGCTTGCGTCACCGTTATATAGCCATTGGGCTTTGTATCAAGTTGGGCCCAATAGGGACGCGTCCTAGGCTTGGAGGACGACCCCCACCATGTCCTAGTCGTCCTCTCCTCTTCTCTTATACCCCCATAGCCGCCACAAACAGATTGGGTTTTGTTTTGTTAGTTTAGCCTTTGCTACTACCTTGTAGACGCGTGCGTCGGTTAGACCATCCGTTCTACTTCATTCGAACCCCACCTTTGTGAACTTAGTTACTTGTTTATCTTGTTCTTGCTTGTTCTTCGATTGCTTGCAGGAATTACCCTCGTGGTTTGGTTGATCGTGCTCCACAAGATCGTGATTAACCGCTGGAGTTGGTGTATCGGTTGCTAAGGCGCATCCTTATTGGCTGTAGTCGGGTCGTGAACATCTCTCCAGTCTAAATCGAAGTTATCCCCTCTCATCGAAAGATCGGGCAGCACCCGTGTACTTTAAATCATTAGGTAGTATTTTATTCTCAAAACTATATAAGGAAGGCATTAGAAACGAGCTCACCGATAAATTCCAAATTCGCGCTTGAGCTCTCGGGATTGGATCATGAATATCAAATGAGAGAGTGTTGGTTGTATCTCGTACGAGTGATGTCCTCATCACTCTTTCTACTGTAATAGTGTGGAGGAGCCCTTCCGTGAGCGTATCCAATGCTACCGGTATTGAGCGGTAGCCGCTATTATGGAATCTGTCACCACACGGGTTGGTCCATCTAGTGAGCGGACGCGGTGTTTCCAGACGGGGTGTTCCCTCATGCGTGCTAGAAAGAACCGGATGGGGGTGTCTCCTGTGACCTGGATACTCTCCGAGCAGTAGCATAGTAGTAGATCGCGGGAGGGAGGTCATCCGTAGTCCCGTAGATGTTCGATGCGATGACCTTTATTGTGCACTCGGGCAATCCCATTCTAGTAGTAGTGTTGTCAATGGTACCGAGGTTTCGCATGTACTCCATCCATGCGCAGCACTCTATGGGGGATCTTAGGGAAGCCTTGTACATCAGCAGCGGTGGTGTGTTTCCGAAGGTCATAACATCAAGGATTTCATAACAGCCCCGGCACTACAGGCCAACACCATTCGCAAAACTCACGGACACAAGGCTACCTACTCACACATCAAGGATTTCATATTTGTGGCTAATCAACGAGAGCTCAAGGTTTGGTGTGTCAATATACCATAACAACGGACATCTAGATAGTTTTATAGACACTCTGCAGAGGTTGGTACACTTTACCCACAAGCTATATTTTCTTACCTACGGAACACATAATGCTGCCACCGCAACTAGGCACGCCCACAAGTCCACCCCGAATGTCTAGGGAAATCCAACGCGTATGGCTCCAAGCATACCTTCCAACATATGTGGCAAGTACTGGACTTCACCAAATAAACGATTCCTTGGACCTCCATCATCTACTAAACCCGGTGGAACTTCTTGCTACGTAACCCAAGGTTTGGTGCACAGTCGTGCCCATAACATGTTCCGTGGTTGTACACTAAATCACCAATTTGGGGTCCGAAGAACCGGTTCTTATATGGCAGGGCAAACACTCGTCCATCGCAAATGGACATCACCTATACATCAAGTACTCTGCACCGGTACTAGGAGTTTTGACCACGACCGAGTAACATTTTCCCACCCAACATCACCTTAACACAGTTGGTCTAATCACCCACCCATCAACACACACCACCAAACACATTTTCACACATTTTCATAAACAAGGTGTATGATGATAGATAGTAATAGTTCCTAAGCATGATACTACTATATCATTAACATAGTTAACAATACATCTAGGTTGATTCTAGTGTTCTAATGGCAATCAAGGGTATAATGTTCACATCTATAGTGATTTGAACATTATCATACAACAACTCGGGCTCTCGCAAAATAATTGCAACAAATAATGCATAATAAGAGTAGCTTCCTAAATAGGTGCGAGATTAAGTAGAGTAATAGGATCAATTATGATCAAGGAATTGAGCTTGCCTCCTAACGCGTCCTTGAAGTCTTCCTCGTAGTCGAGGACCTCGGGTTCCTGCTCCTAGTTCTCCTCGTCTAAAGACGGCATTAGCATACGTAAGCTACCGTCACATAAAATAGCAAAGATAAAAAGTAACAACAAGGAAAAACCAAATAAGGTGGACTGAAGAGGTAGGATCTAGGGGCTAGGGTTTGTTACGACGATTCCAACGGCGTCGAATCGCCTCGAAACGGAGCTACGGTTGCAAAGTTATGGTCGTCGAAGTTCTAGGGGTGTTTTTGCAAAATGGCAAGGCTTCTAATATATGGAAGGGTATTTCGGGTAATTTCAAAAAAGTGGAGGGGCTAAAATGCAAAAATGCATTTTCGGCTAGGTCAAGGACCTAAATGTAATTTTGAAAAAGTCAAGGCGCTTTTTGTAAAGTTCTAGGGGCTCCTAACTAAATTGGGGAAAGGTCGGGGGCTTTATGTAAAAGTGGCTTTTCCGAGATTTGGGATTTATTTTCCAATAGGAAAATTGGTGGAAAAGGTCTCTGGACCCCGTGGACCACGCCGGTGGGCTGGTCCAGTGGTCCACGGTGGACTAACCGGCGACGCGAGCCTCGGGCTCGCCGGAATTGAGGATTCCGGTGGCGTGGGTTGGCCGGAGGGGAGGATGAGGGCACGCCGGTGGCCACCGAGCCATGGCGAGCTGCCGACCGGGGTGGCGGTGAGCGGCGACGAGGGACGAGCACGAGCCGGCCGGCCCGCATGCTCGTGCGGCGGCGGCGGAATGGGGAAAAGGCGAGTGTGGCGGTGTTTGAGGGGGCAAGGCGGCTCGGGGAGGTGGGCGTGACCACGGCGGAGCCGGCGGCGCACGGGCTCGGTTGGAGAGAGGCTCCGGCGGCCGAACGGCGAAAGGGAAGGGCGAGGTTGCTCGGCGGCCGTGGTGGAGTGGAAGGGAGAGGGAGGAGAGAGGCCGGAGGGGGGGGGGACTTGCCCGGCTCGGGGTCGGGCTAGGTGCAGCGAGGAAACCGAGGATAGGTGGGGCTTTTATAGGCCGGGGCGTGGGGAAGGCGATGGCGGCGGCCATGGCCGTGGCGGCTCGGCTCGCACGCGCGGGAAAAGGAGGGGGGGGGCTGGTATATGAGTTTGGCGGGCGTGGCGTGGCGGCCGGGGTGCTCGAGTCGGCGCGTGCCGATGAGCAGCCTATGCGGCCGGTCCGAAGCGGGGAGCGATGGGGGAGCCGAGGCGGCCTCGGTGGCCGGAGCGCGGCGCGCGGGGCGAGAGGATAAGGACGAGGACAGCCTTGGCGGGACGCAGCTTGGCGTCGAGTGCGGGAGGCGCGGGGAGGGTGGTGGTAGCGCCGGTGGGGATGGGGCGCCGGGCGGCCGGGCCTAGACGCGCGCGCGCTTCGGGAAGACGACGCCGAATGGGGTCGGCGAGGTTGGGTCGAGCTGAGAGGCGCGGGAGTTGGGCCGGGGGAGGGGATCCGGTCCGGGCGGCCCGGTTGGGTTTATCTCCCTTTTTATTTTCTATCTCCTCTCTTTTACTCCTTAAATCAAAATAAATTTCCATAAAATCCAAATAAATCAAAATAAAATAAAATAAGGTAAAATAAAATAAAAGCTAGGCGAATGAAGTCAAACAACCAAGTTTTCAAGAGTCGGGACTTTATTTGAAATTTCTAGATGCTTCCTAGCTATAGGTTTAAATTGGGTTTTAAATTCCTATTTATTTTCAAAATTATTTTTCCTGAATAAAAAAATGGTTTAATTGGTGGACTTTTAATTTGGCCGAAAATCGGGATGTTATAGATGGCTTGCTGCTGGGCCTGGTTGGGCCGGTATGGGTGAGAGAAAGAGGGAGAGAGAGGGGATGGGTCACGGGAATAAGGCCCAAGGGTTCTTATTCTATTTCTATTTCTGTTTCTAAACTAAATCCAACTCTAATTCCTATACTAATCCAATTCGAATTCTAATCGCATTTTAAAATATATTTCTCACCTCGTAAATTCCTAATGCAACTAGATCAGCATGAATGCATCAAACAATTTAATTACATATAGTTATATAGCTTAATATAGTCTAATTTGCAAATAGTTTAACTTAGACAAAAATAGTTGGAAAATTTAATTGGTTTCCAAATCATAGTTATTGACGATAATTAAACTATTTTTATTTGTTTCAATCGTTTTGGTACTGGAAAATCCTTCATAAAATCTTTTAAACCAAATTAACCCTTTAAATAACAAACCATTTTCATAAATGACAAGTATTTATAAAATAAACTATTCCTCAAAAATCAAAAGCATTTACTCAATAAATCAAAGGCTTTTATTCAATAAACCAATTTGATAAATCAAATGCATTTATTTTCATAAATCACAAGTTTTTGTTTAATACATACTTTCATAGATAAAACATTTTCATAATCAAATCAAATCAAAGGTAAATTTATAAAATTCAAATAGATATTTTGTGCACATGAAATGATAAACATTGTTACATAAAATGGTAAACTTTTGTTTTAAATTTGAGAACATCTTTGAAATAAAGTTTTAATTTAAAGAAAATTTTGAGTTTAGAGATTCCTAGCTCACAGACCAAAACTTAGAGTTTTGGGGTGTGACAATGTACCCCACTAACAAGAATTTCGTCCCGACATTCGGCATGGCTAGCAAGAAGAGGGTAGGGTGGTTTGACAATCCTCATGGTCGTTCATGTTACATAAACATGAGAGCATATACATCACCAAATTACTAAGAATAGAGTTAATTAACACCAGCCGACCACCTACATATAGCATTTTACCTTTCCAGCAACTAAATTTCTTTTGGAACCTATCCTCAATCTCTATCCAATCTGAATTATTGAGCTTATGATGATGCATAGGTATGCCTAAGTAACTAAAGTGGTAAGAACCTGTATCACAGCCAAAAATCCATGCCAATCCTCCCTCTTTATCTTTAGTATTCCCATAGCAAAACATCTCACTTTTGTGGAAATTAATCTTTAGACCTGAAGGTTGTTCAAACATGCAAAGTAGTAACTTAATATTTCTAGCTTGTTCAATATTATCATCCATAAAATTTATAGTATCATCTGTGTATCGTAAAATAGAAAGGTCATCATCTACTAGATGTGGTACAAGTCCTTGAAATTGTCCAACTAGCTTTGCTCCTTCTATAAGAATAGCTAGCATATCTACTACTATGTTAAAAAGAATAGGGGATAAGGGGTCCCCTTGCCGAACCCCTTTTTTGTTTAAAAAAAATGTCCAACATCGTTATTTACTTTTATTCCTACACTTCCCCTAGTAATTACTTGATTAAACCAAGAACACCATGTAGGTGAGAAACCTTTCATCCTCAACACTTGAAGAAAAGATCACTTTACCTTATCATAAGCTTTCTCAAAGTCAAGTTTTAAAATAACACCACTTTTGTTTTTCCTATGGAACTCATGGATTGTTTCATGAAGAATGATAACCCCTTCCATATTGTACCTACATGGTAGAAAAGAAGTTTGGGAAGGTCTAATAACTGTATTAGCTACCAAGGAAATTCTATTAGTACGAACCTTCATAAAAAATTTAAAACTCACATTATGAAGAATGACGATGGCATGAGTTAATTGGGAAATAAATATACATAAATGTTTATAGTTTCTTACAAGTAAATATGGCCATTATGGACGAGTATAAA
Source organism: Chloris gayana (assembly GCA_031894775.1). NCBI lineage: Eukaryota > Viridiplantae > Streptophyta > Magnoliopsida > Poales > Poaceae > Chloris > Chloris gayana. The sequence continues at coordinate 194,500 of JAUNZO010000227.1, read as the reverse complement.
TGTAAATATGCATTTAGGATTGGATCTGGACTTATTTTTGGGGAAGGATTGGTTGTGGACTGTTCGATGGGTAGGAAGGGTAAAATAATCCTGTGTAGCATTTTTAAGCTGAAAACAGTCGGAAGCCTTTCAACCTTTTATAGTTTCCCTCAAAAGATAAAAACCTTTTATAATTTAAATAATTAGATGTATGAGTAAAAAATTCGTGTCTTAACAACCCCTAAAACACCTTATAGGCATGTAATTTTCTGGTTTCTATACGTATTTAACTGATACAATTCCAATATAACAATATAATAAATCACTTAACATATCCTGAATGTGCGGTATTCTTCTTTAGGAGTTTCTTCACAAGCGTAACAGCGTGCAATCTTTATGATCTCGTATTTATTCCCATTCCAAATTTATTGAAATTAATTAGCCAAAATGCTGAGAAGAGCTCTATATGATCTATATATATGGGACCGAGGTGTTCTCTCTCCTTGCTCGCCTTCATACGACTACTATACCTCCTCGTATCTTAGCTTGAACACAACGTTTATACAAAGAGACGAAGTCAATCGCTGGGATCCAATATGAGAAAGAACGGTGGTACTTTCCTGCAGGACATGCCGACTATATTTTTGTTCGTTATACTACTTGGATCTCTTGCAGTGCCTTCACATGGTAAGTATATTTCAGTCTTGTCACAAAATTTCCGATATATTTTATCAGCTCTAAAAATAACACAGCAGGTCATCGCCATCTGATAGACGTGGGAAGTTCAGTAACAACTATTGCTGCCAACTCCGCGTCTTTGGATGAAAAAGGATCAATCTGACTTTTTGCACAATTGTAAGGTGCGATTTCTTCGACCCTTCGGTCAGCATATGCTATTGCTGCCCGGACTTAAGCAGAAGAGAGTATTGTCACTTGACTATGGAAGAGTGTAGGAACAACTGTGCCAATTGCAATCCCAAGTGTTTACACGGTGGAGGGTCAAGTATCCTGGGTGCAGCGAATACTACTTTATAATAAATTTAAATGTCGTAATAACATCTGTTCTCCGATTTTGAGCCAAATAATGTGTAATAATGTATAGAGTTTCTATGCATGTCAATTGTCTCTCCCTTTATTACTATATAAACAAGATATATTGACCATCCATTGATTCATGCTCCTTCATACCTTTTTTCCGATCCGTTTCCATATTAGGAATAGTGGAGTCTTGTTCGTTGTTCATCCAAGTCGGCCTGATAGGTTTGGTGACCATTACATTGTCTACCTAAAGCCTGCCCCTTCGATCTGTCCCGTCTGTTCGTGTTGCTCTGCCCGAGCAGTCCCGTTCGACATTGCAATATTTTTTCGCATCGGTTCCGTGTTTGTCGTCACATCGCAACATATATCCCACTCGCCACCCTAGCAGTGGCGGGTCCAGAATTTGAACTATGGGTATTCAAAATTTGAAACGTTCAATTTTTTTGACAGCCTAAATTTTAGTATCATAATGCATGATTATGTACTAACACACAAATATACTAAATAATCATATCAAAGTTTTAATATGTGTAATATATAGAAAAAAATAAAAGACCTTACAGTTTGTGGCAACTTTTGCCATAAAATTTCTCAAATCAGTGGTCGCGATGTTCTTCCTCTTCATGTTTCACGAAATCACACCTAAAATTAAATTATACTAGTCACAATTAATGGCAGAAATTAAGAACAAATAATTCAATTAGCACTTTAGCAAGGTTAGGAAATTATAATGCATTGCCTTAGACGTCCCCTGCCGGTGGCCGCCCTGCACCTGCAACCACTACGGTTGTCACAACGACGGTGGCCATTGGCCGACTAGTGGCGGCCTGGGCGGTTGTCCGGCTCGGCTTGGGCATGGCCACACGCCGTCTCTTGTGCGTAGGCCACAGAGGCGCACTAGCAGGGCAGCAGCGCGGGATGCGGCGATGGGTCCAAGCGACGACGGTGCAGGGCCGGACGTAGGGCGGTAGGGCGCGACACATGGCGAACTAGCCGGAGGCCGAGCTGCGGAACCGTGGGGGAGTGGGACGGCGCATGACAGTGCCTCGCTCGATGAAGAGCAGGGCGGCGGTGGTCGCGTCCGGTTCGTCGAATCATGGGGCAGCCGTGTAGGTAGGGGATTTCGGTCCGATGGGTTGATTTTTCTGTTGGACCGGCTTTGGAGAGAGGGTAATGAGGCTCTATTATTTAAATGGGCTTCTTTTTTTTTTGTCGAACTCTGCTTTCTTTTTCTTTTTTGATACATATACACAGTATACTCTCTATACATAATTTTTTCTCAAAATAATGGATATTCAACTGAATACTATTGAACCATAGTGGACCCATCCCTGCACTCTAGGGTCGCAGCTGTTGCTCTCCACTAGCACCATACAATCTCAGCCTACACTTGCAAAATTTGATCTTGAGGCTTCTTGTCTCCTTGTAGGCCTCATCCAATATCTTGACAGGTACGCCAAGTACTCCAAACTGTCCTGGGTATCCAACACCTCTGGTGACACTTGCTCTTCCGGCACTCGCAAGCACTTCTTGAGTTGTGACACATGGAACACATCATGTAGTCCAACAAGGTGTCCCGGACACTCGAGCTTGTAGGGAAGCTCTCCAATCTTCCTCACAACACGGAACGGTCCCACATACCTTGGTGCCAACTTGCCACGCACGTGAAACCTGCGTGTACCTCTAAGTGGGGAAACCTTGAGATAGACATAATCACCCACCTAGAACACCAAAGACCTTCTCCTCTTGTCAGCATAGCACTTCTGCCTACCTTGATCAACTTGAATATGTTCCCTCACTTGAGCAACTTTTCACTCATCCCGTAGTCCACTATCACCCAAATAGCATCATGGCGCCGAGGGGTCTTAATACCAACTTTCTACTCAGCTCGTAGTCCACTATCACCCAAATAGCATCATCACCCAAATAACATCTGTACCAATTTGGAAAACATGGCAAACCGGAATAAGACTTAATACCCGACTAATTTGGAAAAGATACTCACAAGCAAGCAAAGTCATACCAAGCAATGTACCAATGAGTATTGTCAATATAAGGACACTAAGGGTGAAGAATACTCTAAGGGTAGTCAAGTAGGGATCAACAAGAATTATAACTGGAAGTCCGTGTTACCTTGTGGTCGTTGGAAAAGAGTTATCGACCACACAATTTGGAATTATATCGGAAAGTGACAAGAGTCTCGCAAAGGAAGTTTTCTTCGCTTTGTGTCATCGTGTTAGGCGCTAGTCTCGAGTTTCGTGTAGAGGCACGTAGAATCGTACTAACTAGGATCTCGCTCGATCGATCGCTTTTAGATAGATACCGTTTGTAATTAGACTCGAGATAGTTATACCGCCTAGGTCGAATCCCTTTGCCACCCCACCACCGCGCGATCCTATGAACCGAGCCCTTTTAGAAGACCTCAAGGATTGAAGACAAGACGTCTCGCTTCGACCGTTCTAGTTAAGTTTGTTAACGATCTAGATCTCGTAGAAAGTTACAATGCGAGTAGAATAAGGTCTATTCATGTGTTCCTTCGATTGAGGGGGTCGCAACCGTTTCGTGGAACCTCAAGATCTTGGAATTAGCTTATGTGAAGCCATCGTGTACCTTTGGATTGATGTTGGATAACTCGAAGCTAAGGATAATTTTGAAGGCAAATTTCAAGTTTGAGCGAAGCAAGATAACGACGCACATCATGCCAACTTTGGATTAAGGTCAACCACACAAAGGAGTACGTGTGAAGCTAGTGGACATCAAGATGTGTGAATCGGTCTCACGTCATGAAGAGGATTTGTAATTTTATTTAAGAAATCGAGATGCTCGACGTAACTAGCTGAACCAGATGAAGTGATTATCAACTCTTGCCCCAATAAGTGCTTGAGTATCCGAAGAACAAGTGTCACCATGAATGTTGGATCTACATGACAACTTAGAGTGATTTGGAGTACCCTATAAAAATCTTGGAGAAGTGTACAAGGAATTAAGAGGCGGAAGAATCAAATCCGATAAAGAGCTTTAGAGCCGCCACGCAGAACACAAGGCAACGTTAGAGACGGAAGAAAACTTGAAGAAAGGATCCCCTCATCGGTATGGAAGCTGCTTTTGAAATCTCGAGGACGAAATTCTTGTAAGGGGGAGGTCTATAACAGCCCGAGAATGCGCAACTTCAAATTCATATTGAAATTCTCTCGAAATGCAAATCGTGTGAACAAAGGTTGCACAAACCTTGATTCTCATGTTGTTACCGATTTGTGTCTTTCCATATAATTGTTTTGGATCAAGAATTTTGGGAAGTCATATCGAGCTCAAATATGTGTTTGGATTCTAATTTAGTTTGATGCCAATTTGAGTTTGAGTAAATATGAGACAATCACTACCACAAAATCCTTCTATGGCGGTGGTTTAAAAAGCACTCGTAACAACGGGTATAGCCGCCCACCGCTACACGTGCGCAGATTACAAATAAGAGGCTATAGCGGCGGGTATCCGAGATCCGGAAACCACCCGTCGCTATAGTGGAAATAGCAAAACAAAAAAAGTGGGCCCTTGTCGGCACGAGCGCCCGAGCGCCACCGTTGTCGACCACCGCTCGATGCGGGCGGATCCATCGTAGCACGCCGCCATGCTCGTCGTCACGTGGATGGGAGCGGGCCCTCGCGCGTCGGCACCCTACCGTGGCCGGGATGGGGCGGATAGCCATGCCTCCACCGCCGCTTGGAGGGGGACGAGCTGCCGGTGGAGGGTGGGGCCTTGCGGCCGGATCCGTCCCCTCCGGGAGCCACCGCCGCCGCCGGGTGGCACTCGTGCGGCTGGATCCGCTCCCATCGCTCCTCCTCCCGTTCGCGCCGCTCGCGCCGAGGCCGGAAGAGGCGCGGCTAGAGGAGGGGCAAGGCCGGAGAGGAACCGCACCGGGGAAGGCCGGGGAGGAGCTGCATCGAGGTTGGGGCGGCGCGCCGGGAAGGCCGGAGAGGAGCTACGCCGGAGTTGGGGTGGAGCGCCGGGGAAGGACGGGGAGGAGCCATGTCGGGGAAGGCCGGGGAGGAGCCACGCCGGTCGTCGATCCGAGGAGGAGAGAGAGAGGAGTCGTGGTTCGTCGGAGAGGAGAAGCTCGGGCCGACGCAACGGAGGAGGTCCGGCGGGCGCGAGTGGTGGAGCTCACGGGCAGAGAGGAGGAGCTTGGGTGGCGTAGAGGAGGAGCTCCGACGAGCGCGCGAGGAGGAGCTCGGGCGGGCTCACCGGAGAGGAAAATCTCGGGCGGACGCAGAGGAGGAGGTCCAGCGGGCGCGCGTGGAGGAGCTCACGGGTAGAGAGGAGGAGCTCGGGCGGGTAGAGAAGGAGCTCCGACGGGCGCGCGAGGAGGAGCTTGGGTGGGCTCGCCGGAGAGGAGAAGCTCGGGCCGGCGTAGAGGAGGAGGTCCAACCGGGCGCGCGTGGAGGAGCTCGCGGGCGGAGAGGAGGAGCTCGGGCGACGCAGAGGAGGAGCTCCGATGGGCGTGCGAAGAGGAGCACGTGTGGGCTCGCCGGAGAGGAGAAGCTCGGACCGACGCAGAGGAGGTCCAACGGGCATGAGTGGAGGAGCTCGCGGGTAGAGAGGAGGAGCTCCGATGGGCGCGCGAGGAGGAGCTTGGGCGGGCTTGCCGGAGAGGACAAGCTCGGGTCGTCGCAAAGGAGGACGTCCGGCGGGTCCGAGAGGAGAAGCCCGTGTAGAGGAGGTCGTGGCGGTGGAGAGGAGCTTCGGGAGCTCGCCTACGGCCGCCCGCGGAGAGGAGCCGAAGATGAGGGCGGTGCGACGAGGAGGTGGAGGAGGGCGGCGCAATCGGGCGACCCGACGGCGTCGATTGCCAAGCGCCAAGGTTAGGGTTTGGCCCGTCCCGTGGTCGGCCCCTTTATAAGGCCGTAGTAGCCACGGTTGAAGATGGAGCCCCGGGCCCACATGTCGAGAGGCATGTTACATTAGCCACGACTCACTTTATTGTGACATCCTGTGTCATAATTTGGCGATTGTACTTGTGCTAATTAACGATTTGCATGTGCAAAACCTCATTTGGGTTTGTCTCCACATAAAATGACAGTTAGGGTTTAATTAGGGTTTTCGGGGCTCAAACCCTAGTTCTCAAGATCTTAATGATTCTCCATGTTAGTGCCCCCGTATTTTTGCATATTCCGGTAGTACACATCAAGACATGAAATTTAGGGCATTTTTCCCAAATTTTTAGGTTGGCACATTTTCCTAAAAAAATCAGTCAATGTCCGAAAAAACAAATTGTTCTTGATTTTTTTTTATAAATTTTTACAAACCAAATAAAAACTTTTTCCTATAACAAAATTTGTTGCTTATAACTCACTCGAGCATACACAATTTTTGGTTTGCAAAAATATCAAGCAGAAGAATTTATTTGGAGCAAAATAGGAACAACGACTCGGTGGCAAACTTGTAAATGAGAAGAACCTTCGATCCACAAGCACTTGCACAGTGGCCCCGGCCACCGGCCAGCGGTAGCTCGCCGCCGACGCCCATGCCGGGTTGGCGCGCCGCCGTCCTCTCGCCCTGTGCCTCTCCCACGTGTCAAAGATTGCTAGCTTGCGTCGATTCCACGCAGCTCCCTTGGCCGTCGATGGCAATCTCCAATTTTCGCCATGGCTGCCGTCGTGCTAGGTTTTCCGATGTGCTGCCCCTTTTTAACCACAGCAAGCTGCAGCTCGTGCGCACACGCTCCGAAACTCTTGCACATCTCCAGCTCCACTCCCCAGCGCCCCGTGCTCTCCCTTCCTTCACGAATCGCAAGTTTTTCCCCGCGAAGACCTCCACGGACCGCCATGGCCGCTGCTCGAATTGCTTGAGCCACGGGTGAGCTCATGAGCTAGCGGGCTTTCCGGACGGTGCCTAAGACCCTTGCTAATCCCCGTTCTCCTTCCCGAGGTCAAGCCAAGCAAAGGTGGTGCCGGATTTCCCTTCTTCCCCGCCACCGTTCACCGGCGCCCCGCACCCCCATGACGCGAGGTGTATAGTATTGGCAATTTGTTTTGGAGAAGGTGGCCGTTCCGGATGTCACTCCAAAAGAGGCAGGTGGTGCCATTCCCTAAAGTGCAGGTTGCAATACCTTTGAAGAGATCGATGAGCTTAAGGACGTCTTTCCACCAGAAGGAGCCCTTTGCCTTTGAGGTCTAGGGAAGGCTTCCATTGGAGTAGTATGTGTTCCATATGAGGTGGACCCATGGAATGTCTCTTTTGTTGAAGAATTTGTCCAGGTGCTTAAGTTGCACGGCCATTTTCTGTGTTCTTAGGTTAATGATACCCAGTCCTTCTTTCTTCTTTGGTCTAGTGCACTTTTTCCATGCAACTAGAGGTTTTGTTCTGCCATTGGTTTCTGATTTTCTCCATAAAGTGTGTCTTCTTGCTCTGTCCTGGTAGTCCAGCACTGCTACTGGAACTTAAAGGGTGCACATAGCATAGGTTGGCATAGATGATAGGACTGCATTGACAAGTTGATGTTTACCAGTCCGAGTGAGCACGGATGGAATGGAGGTGAGCTTCCTTTCAGTCTGATTCATGATGGGTCCAAAGTGTTCAACCCTGGGTTTTGTAGAGCCCATGGGTAGGCCTATGTAGGTGAAGGGCATTGTTCCAATAACTCTTAATTTCAATTTCAATAGCTTAAACCAGATGATGAAACACTTTAATAAAAGTTTAACGCACCTCAATGACAGCAGGTGCGTTCAAATCCTTTGGGACATCAGGCAAAGGTGCCTCAAGTGCAACCTGCATTACAGAAAATACCATGTAAGCCCATCTTTCCAGATAACAAGGTGTCAAAGTGGGAGAAAATATTAGCATCAGAAAACAACAACGCTAAACTTGCCAATTCCTAAACATAAGGTCAGTAACAAAACAATCAAAATACCATCAGCACAAACCTTTCAACCAATAATCTACATGTGAATAACTTACTTGCTAATCAGCTAGAGGCACAACATTTATAAGTTCTTCAATAACACCAGGTACAGGAGGGCTCCTTTGTATCCATCAATAAAATGTTCAGCTTGGCTTCGACCCGCTGTAGTTTAAATAATAAAAAAAGAATACATGAATAAAACAATAGACTCTTCAATTGCATGAATACATGATGTGACTGTACTATGACAAGTCAATAAGCCACCAAAACTGACTTGACTAAACGTTGACACCAATCTCAACCATAAGAAAGAAGGAACGCTACAAAAGCAGCAATCTGATGGTAAATCCCAACCTCAGAGCCCACCAACACACTACTCTGCCATGGATCGTCAAGAAGAAGAAGATGCAGGCAGAGTGAAGCTGTTCGGCTTCTGGGGAAGCCCTTACGTTTTCAGAGTGATATGGGCACTAAGGCTCAAGGGCGTCCACTACGACTACATCCAGGAAGATCTCAGCAACAAGAGCGACCAACTGCTGGAGTACAACCCTGTGCACAAGAAGGTTCCTGTGCTGGTCTACCAAGGTAAACCGATCGCGGAATCGGAGGTCATAATCGAGTTCATCGATGAGGCCTGGAAGCACCGCGGTGACCGGATCTTGCCTGAGGATCCCTACGAGCGCGCCGTGGCCCGTTTCTGGGTGCGCTTTGGAAAAGACACGGTTAGAGATTTTAACGATTTTCGCGTATTTCATTCATCCGTGATTCCCCTATCTCATTTACAAACTTTTGTGGCAGCTCTCACCACCGATTTGGAAGTGGTTCACCAAACAAGGGCAAGAACAGGAGGCTGCGTACGCGGCTGCCATAGAGCAGCTGCAGGTTCTGGAGAAAGAACTCAACGGAAAACGATTCTTCGCCGGAGAAAAGATTGGTTTCGTCGATTTATCTCTCGGCCCGCTTTCGTACGTGATTCCGATGTACGAGGAGATCGCCGGTGCGAAGTTGATAACAGAGGAGAAATTCCCTTTTCTGTTTGCGTGGATGGGGCGTTTCATGAGCTCGCCGGTCGTGAAAGATGACCTGCCACCACTCGACAAGCTGAAGGCTAGGTTCCAAGCAATACGTGAGGCGTTCGTGAAGAACACAAGTTAACACGTACGAGCATGCTAGCAGAGGAGATGCTCTCTGCCTATTTGGGTTGTAATCTGCGTCAGGCAAATGTATACTGTCCTAGCACCAGCAGCATGCCCCTGCCTGTGTCCTGAAGCCTGATCAACCAGGGATTCAGGAAAGAAAAGCTTCCATCTTTACTATAATGCTTTGGAGTTCAGCGTCGAAAACTCATTTGTATATACTGCAGTGTGCTATCATTAACATAGACAAGCTTTTTCAATTATTTCTTTTCTTATTGTGGTCTGTAAGCAGCATAATCTGTCGTTTTGTACTCTGACTTTTGCTCCTACTCTAATGAAAAGGCAGAGCATCTGCAGTGTGCTATCATTAACATAGACAAGTTTACTTCCAAGGAACTATAATTAGCTGTCGACATGGAACACTTTATCATGGACAAGATTTACATTCCCGTTTCTCCCGGTAATCCTGGTCGAGATCGGGACGTCGGTTTCCGCGGAAACCGGTAATCCCGGTCCGGAATCCGGACGAACTCCGCTTTGGCAGTCCAGGACGGGATGGACCGGGATTACCGGAATTCCGGACGGGATTACCGGGATCCCGGTGACTGATTTGTAAAATTTGAGAAGAGGTTAAAATATGAAAAAAAAGGCGTGGAATTAATCTAAAAAATTGACATAACAGTTTCATAATATTTCTACTCATATTCATGACACATAAAACATTCATCCATCACAAATGCATGATAAAGACATAAAACATACATCCATCACACATACTTCAATTACAAGTTCCTAAATGAAGTCCACAACTAATACTTCGATGACAAATACAAACTATGATAGATAAACATGAACTCAATACCAGATAAGGTTTTTTTATTTCTTTCTTAACTTGTATCTTACTTCATTTTTCTCATAAGTCAAAACATCATCATTTTTATGATTGGATTTCACCATAAATCATGATTTTTTATCTAGTTTTTTTTTCATATTTTCATATCAAATTCTTTCAAATTTTCAAAAAATTCAAAATTCAAATCCGGGATCCCGGTCTCCCGGTGAAACCGGCCCGGACCGGGATCTCCGGAAACCGCTGGAAACCGGTCGGGATTTCAAACCCTGATCATGGAATCTACTCGTTCCCCAAAAGTCCATCCCACCAGGTCTCCCAATTCACAAGCACGCCACTTCACCGATTCTCCTCACCTCATAGTACGTCGTAAAATAGAAACAATCACCATTTCGGCCTCGGCTAAGATTAGAGAAAAGCCACCTGTCGCACAAGGCACAAGTAACATCTGAAACACCGTAAGTTCACAATATTTTCCTGACAATTCCCTTGCAAAAACGAAAATTGCACGACTAGGACTAGCATTCTAACTACACAAACGCTTCCAGGCCCATTTTGTGGTCCTGGTGTGGTGTCCCGCAGGTTAATAACCATCAATTTAAGAATCACACTAGATCAGTTCTGTTCAGACAAATCTAAGGCAACATACCCCCTTCATCAGCACATAACATTAATGATATAAAGCATAAACCCAAGACAAATATGCTTTTCATTTCTTTCTCTGCTAGTAATGTTCTATTACAAGGGAGAAAAGGTGGATGCCACACATAAGATGCTGCATGACAAGAGAATGGGCGAAAACAGATGCAAGGGTCTCTGCTGACTTGCTGAGGTGATCCGAGCACCCGTGAGCAATCTGGTCCCAGCAGTGCTCCTCTCATCACTTTTCCTCAGCTTGTCTGGCTTTTGTCCACTCCTCTTCCTCTCTCTACATGTTTTTTCTCTTCATGTCTGTATGTAGCCATGCCACTTCACTACAACTGGCTACCAGAACTAGCCTACTGAGAACTACTATACTAGGGAGCATAAAAGATGATGCTTTGTTCAGGTTCTTGATACTAACAGGCAGGAGCTACTAAAAGAGACTGCTATTATTTGTCTGACTACTATCATATACTACTGGAGCTAAAATAACCTAGATTTGTTTCCTTTCTTTGTTGCTGTTCCTCTCCGAAGATACACCTTCTAGTATTGTCAAAGCTTTCTCTATTCTCTCCACTTGATGGGGTCATGATAGTCCCTGCAGACAAAACACATAAAAAATTAATAAGACAATCACCTGGAGGGGCTGACAGGTACTACTAATATACTTTAATTTATATGAATCATTACTTAATGACTGATTGGTACTGTATAACTAGAAAAAGCCAGGTCTCTTTGGTCTTGATACTTACTCCCAGGTTAGATGAAAGGAGACCCCTTTTTGCTCTGAAGTATTCACAGCCCAATGGCTTCATGCCCAGAAGTGAACCTGAAAAACACAAGCGCACAATTTAAGTAAAACATTACTAATAAGAACACAAGTTACTGTAACTTACAGTTAAGAAAATTATTCGGAGCTTTACCTGGGCACCTCAAAGAAACAGGAGTTGTATGGTGGCACGTCAAGTGAGGATGTAGGGGGGAAGAGGGATGAAGCCATATGATGAGGGCTCATGCTATCATTTTGAGCTGTCACACCAGTATTTCCAATGGATGCCTTGGCTCTGGTGGGAGATGCAAGCAGGCTTTCAGGCAGATTGTGAGCCACGCCACTACAATTTAAAGAACAAGAAACATATCAATCCTGGAAAGACTAGCACTAACCCCAAGAAAGGGAACTGTTCACTGCTTAACAATAGCCATTAGTTATGGTCGTTAGTCTCTATTATCCTTTCCCCCACGCTTTGACATTTCATTTCTTTGTAATCATAGAACCTGTAATTAGCACTCCAACAGCCTATACCTCACCTCCTTTTACTATTGTTTTTAAAAGGAACATTTGCATCAATCACAGAGAATAGAATATAACATTCAGATAAAGGGAGGGGAAGCTACGGCAAATCTACTATTGTTTCTCTATGTGTGTGCCTCTTATTTTTCTTTCCCCAAAAAGAAATGTGTGACCTTAGTGCGCATTTGGGAGTATAAATTATTTTATCACAACAACAATCTTACCTTTCTTGGAACCCACAAGCAACATTGGGTGTTGCTGTCACAGGACCAGATTCCCTCTTCTGCTCTTCCCCAAGGTTGACTGCATGTTTGGGAATGCCATCACCATCCTCCTCTTTCTGCTGCTCCTCACGCTTGCCTACTGCAGCAACATCAGAGATAGCAGAAGATGCAGGTACACTCATTGCAAAGCTGCTACTGTTCAGCTTGTTATCTGCAACAAGAAACCATGGATTCACATGTCACAATTCTGAAATGCAAGCAAATGCAAGACAGAGGTCAAGGTCAAGAACGGGACCTTGAATGGTGACGTCCTCCAAATGGATGGCATTGTCATTCCCATTCACGCTGCCTTTGTCATCGAGTGAGCCAACGGGGGAGCCGAGATGGTGACCCCTGTTCTTGAGGTCGAGCAGCTGCAGCCCCATGAAGCGGCGGTTCTGCAGCTCCATTGCTTGCTGCAGCTCGGCTGCCTGCTGCTGCTCTTCCAGCTTCCTCCTTAGAAATGCCTCCCGCTTGGCAACGTCGCCCAGCATCATTCTCGGTCCTAACAATCACAACAAGAATGTCAAAAACACCGGTGATCCAAGGCACGAATTGATGCATGTTAACAGAGAGAACGGACGGTTACTAACCAATCTGCGGTTGCTGAAGGTCGAAGGGGTCCCTGGGATCGAGCAATCTGGTGGGCGTCATGCAGCGCGGGTACTCGGCAGGGAACGAGGACGGCAGCTTCCTGCAAACAAACAAATTTCAGAGTAAAAAAAAGGCATCTTTTTGGTTGAAATGCAACGGACCAATAATTTCAGAGTTAATTAAGCAAGTGAAATGCGCTAGAGATGGAGAACGGAAGCCGTGCCTGAACCGGTCGGGGACCTTGCCCTTCTCCTTGTACGGCTTGACGAGCACGCGCGCGTCGCACACGAAATGCGGATTGCCCTTGGACAGGATGATCTTGACGGTCTCCGGGTAGACGAAGGTGACGAAGCCGAACATGCGCTTCTGCTGGTACGGGATGCGCACGTCCTGGACCGGCCCGTACGTGCTGCCACATCGATCGTTCATCCAACACAACACAATGAATCGGATGCATCTGCTACTTGACTAGTCCAAACGGAACAGAACACAACAATGCCGCTTGACTGATCCAAACGGAAAAGAAGGCCGGAATGGCGGCGCGTTTGGTACCTGAAGTAGTTGGAGACGTCCTCCTCGGTGAAGGTGGAGTCGGCCGGGAATGTCAGGTAGATCTGCCGCGCGGCGGGGCAGTTCATCATGAGGTCCATGCGGTCCATCCCCATCCGCGGCGAGCGGACGCCGAACCTGCCGCTCATGTCCTCGCCGCCCAGCTGCAACATGGCCACCGACCTGAAGAAACATCCGGAATTAGCAACACACAAAACAGGAAGGAAACCGGAACAGAGAAAAATGCAATCTTGGCAGGTAAAGATGGCACCTTTGGAGCTCATTCTGCTGTAGCAGGAAGTCGAGGCCTCTGGGCGGCGCCGAGAAGGGGAAGGCGGCGGGCTCCACGCGCGGCGGGCGCGCGGCCATGGCCTTGGCGCGTTGCACGAGCTCCGCCATCTCCCGTTCGGCGGCGGCGGCGGCGCGTTCGGGCAGGCTGTGCAGGAAACGGCAGGAGGCGCCGTTCTTGCAGAACCCCCGCGCGAAGTAGTGGCACGGCCTCCACGCGGCCACCTCGGCGTCGCTCAGGGAGAAGCTCCGGCGGTGGTGCTCGCCGGCGGCCGGCGGCGACCAGCAGTCGTAGTCGTCAGGGAACAGCAGCGCCTCGCCGCCGTCGCACCCCATCTGCTCGCGGTCGAGGAACGGCGCGTGCTCGCGGCCCGGACTTGGCGGCATGCCCCACGGGCCGAGCACGGGCGACGGCGGCGAGGAGGGCTTGGCGGCGAGGTCGGCGCGGGCCCGGGAGACGAAGGAGCGGAGGAGGTCGTCGGGGCCGAATGCGAGGCGGATCATTTCCTTGTGGCTGTTGTCCTGGACGAGGAGCATGCCGACCATCTTGGACGCGTTCTCCGGGTCCAGCGCGCGCACCCGCTCGAACACAATCTTGCTAGCTTCCCATGTGTCCATGGCGTCGCTCTGGCCTCTGCCCTGGCGAGCAACAGAGAGAGATTGAGGGTGAAAACTGAAACGGCGAGGTGAGAGGAGCGGGGTGGGGCACACGGTTGTAAACATGTTGGAGCCAGTCAATTAAATAGGCAGGTTGGGGCAGGGATTACATTATCGATGGAGCCGAGCAAACCCGTGGCCATATAAAACCGGAAAAACAGGACGGTTAACCACCCAAAGTTCCAAAAACAAATTCGAATGAATTTCGTCAAAATTTGAATGGTAAATCGATAGGTAAACCGGACCTTGTTGGTGACAAATCGAAATTTCTATTAATCAAAGTTCAAATCAAAATTGATAAAAATTGAAAACAACATCAAATCGGAGCAGATGGAGACCAGACAAGTAAAGCACAAGTAGAGGATACGAAGAAGCAACGGACGATGCAAAGTCTATCTCCCGGCGAGCCGCAATGCCATCCTGCCCTATCGGTGGTGGCGGTGGCGGCGATCTCCACCCGAGCCAGCCTTTAGGGACCAGCGGCAACGAACGGGGAGCAACGTGCTAGACGAATCGAGATAAGGTAAGGTAGCAGCAACGAACAGGCATAATGTGAGTTTTCTCTCCCTTTTTAATTTATTTCTTCTCATTTTTTCTTCCATCATTTTTTTTACTAGTCAAAAGTACTTCATATGGCGAAATTTTTTCACTGCAGTTTTTTTCATGATGTTTAGTTTTTTACATATTTTTTTACATTTTTTCAAAAATTTGAAATTTAAACCGTGGAATACCAACCTATCGACAAAACCCGGCTAGACCGGTTTCAAGTGTTTTCGCGAAAACTATCGGTTTTTTCAACCCTGGGTTGGGGAGTAGGCACGATGCAGAGGCTAGAGAAAAGGCTATGTTTTCCCTCGGTTTCCCTCCATCAATCTTTAGGGAAATTTTTTGTGGGGAATTTGAAATTGTGCTCTCCATCAAGCTTGTTAGTAGTAGTTGCATTCAAGTTTTTGAGGTTTCAAAATATTTTTATGCTCCAAATTTTGCAATAATATAATAACATAAACTAATTTTATCGCTAGGTAAATACTAAAACATGTTGTTGGTTGTTTCAAAATTTATTAAGTATGAAGAATCCAAATTTTAGCTGTTATTTGTCGTTTTCAAATTTATGTTACTAGAATGGCTTTATTGTTGGGCTCTCAAGAGATTCAAGCATACACACCACATTCGGATGAATATACAACGGGCAAGAATTTATGTGAGTTTGTATGAGTATCGATAATTCGCTTACCTAATAGTAATTGTCAATGAGTACTAAGTACTTATATCTCTAAACAAATAGTGAAAATATTTTTTTGCCAGTTTGAAAACAATCAATCAATTAGAGGCATGATTCAAATTTTAGTCAGTTACTTGACGTTTCCATATTACTCTAGTGTGACGTTTAGGGTTGACCCTCGATCGACTCGAGTGTGTTCATGCATCTAGGGAAAAGGAGTTTGTTTTCCCTCGCTTCGGTTTCCTCCATCGGTGTTTGGGAAATTTTTGGTGGGAAATTTGAAATTGTGCTCCACATCAAGATTGCTCCATAACAAGATATTGTAGTGCTTGCATTCGTGGTACGATTGTGTTCAAGTTTTTTAGGTCATGTTGCTTTGAATCATTTTTTTTATGCTCCAAATACTAAGTAAATGTAACACCCCGGAATTTCACATTCTGGATGGTGCACGAAATTCACAAAATTTTAAAACTTTTTAAAGCATATTTAAATATTATCTAAAGGATAATATTATAAATACATTTTCTTTCTTTCTTATTTAGGAGGAAGAGATTATCTTTTAAACTCAAACACTTATTTTGATTATAAAGTTTCAATAATGAATTTTCTCAAAAGAACATATGTTTTGTTTTGGATTATGAAAAAGACTTATCGAAAAATACATCTTTGATTTACGAATTTATATTATTTTGGAACACAATATTTTAAACGAGGTATTTTCCCTTTCTAGGAAAAAGAGAAACATCTATTTAAGAAATACTTTTGATTTATGAAGATAATCTATTTTAAGAAAGTGATTGATGAAAAGAAATTAATAAACAATTATATTTGATTTATGAAAATAAGTTTATTTCAAAAGGCATTATTTTATACAAGGTATTTCACTTTGAAAGCCACATGAGAGCTTTATCATTTCATGTGAGAAAAAGGAGCTACTTTCGAAAATAAATAAAGTTGGATTTATAAAGGATTTTGCTTTGAGAAATACTTTAATCTGATTTATAGTTAAATACTTTAAATGGGTGAAAAAGGCTTATAAAAAAATGTATTTGATTTATGCAAAGGTTTACTTAATTAACACAATAGATCTATGAGCAATAGTTTCTTTTATCAATACATGGGGTTTATAAAAGAACTTAGGAAATAATATTTATTTTTGTTTAAAGTATTTTATTTTGTTTTGGCTCCAAGGTAATTCCAAACAACTAAAATGTTTGTCTTTAGTTAATTAAAGATTGGCTTTAAAAAAGACAATTTATAAACCCTTTTATGCAAAAGCCATTTATTTTCTAAATTTAATTAATTAATATGGTTATATTTTGGCTGAAATGCATGCATGTTGATTTGTGACATTTGGTCTTTATTGTGTGATTATTTCATTTGAAAATTCGAATAGAATTATTTGCATTTTTATTGGCTTGTAGAAATAGAATAGGAAAAGGAAAATAAAAGAAGAAAACAAAACCCAGGCCACTTGGGCCGAATCTTCCCTGGCCCAGCTCCCTTATCTCCCTTCCCGGCCTGCTCCAGCCGCAGCCCAGCACCCCCAGCGCCCGCCTCGGCCCCCGCCAGCCCGACCACACCCCAGCCCGCCTTGGCCCGCGCCGCAACCCTAACCGCGTCGCACGCCGCCGCCGCCTCTCCTTGGCGTGCGCGCCACGACGACCATAGGGCCCCGTGCCCTATAAAACCTGATGCGCCGCGTTTCGCGCCTCCCTTTTTCCCCACCCCGTCGCCTGACACCTCTCCGCATCGCCGCGCCACCGTCGCCATTGAAGAACGCCGCCCAAGCTCCGACGCAGCGCCGCCAGAAGCCCCTTCGAGGCAGCCCAACCCCGTGCCGCCCTTCGCCACACCGCACCGCCCCCGCCAACGCCAACGCGACGAAGAACGGCTGCCCGAGGAGCCCCCGCGACGCGGCCGAGCGTCTCCGCCACAACCTCGCCGTTGCGAGCCGTCTCCGGTCGACTCCCCGTGTCCGCGACCTCGTGGTGAGCTTCGCCGCCCTCTTCTCTCTCTCCCGAGCCAATCGCGGCGAGGAACGTGGCTCCGTGGCTCAAGGTCGAGCAAAACTCCGGCGATGCGCCACCGTGGAGTCTCGCCGGCGGAGACCAAAGCCTGTCGGAACAACCAGGACCGTCCGATCGAGAATGAACGATCCAGATTAGAAGGACGAACTGTTATTTGGTTTTCTTACAAAAACACCCCCGCTGTTTTATTTAATTAATAAAGAACCCCTCCACGTTCACATAATCAACCCTAGGTTATTTTATATTTATGTTCTAATCCTGTTAGGGCGCAGTAATGTAATTTTTACACATTAGCCCCTGAGTAATTTTATAATTATATTTAGGTCCTGCACTTTTACAAAAACAACCTTATGTTTTTCATAAATTATACTTCAGTCCAGAACGTTTACACTTTAGTCCTTATGCTTTTTGAAAATTACGTATAGGTCCCTAGACTTGGCTATTTTGCAGATAGGCCCCCATAGCGTATAAAATCCAACCATAGCTTTATTTAAATTCCGTTTTAATCTTTGCTGCATGATAGGAATATAAAATTTGCAAATTAGCACTTGTAGTTTGTTAATTTTACGAACGTATATTTTGTGACTAGGTAAATTTTCACGCTAGCCCCCTAAGTCTATAGTTAATTACGTTTATGCCCTTTATTTTAGAAGAGCCACCCTAACCTTCGTTTTAGTTCTGTTTTCGACCTAATCTTTTTCGTTAAGGCTTTTAGTTAATTGGTAAACTATTTTTTCCTTAAGACATATTTATTTCAATGTTTTAATTATGGTCTTTTTACGTAAACGCCCCTAACCATTTATTGAATTACGTTTCATCTCCTATTTTCTCAAACCACATTAAATCATGTTCTTTTGCAAAATGAACCCTAGTGTTTTATAAACTTATATCTTTAGACCTTAACCTTTCTACACTCTAGCCATTGAACTTTTTTCATATTTACAAAATGGTCCTTCATTTATCGTTTTTACGTTTTAAACCCTAGGTCTTTAAATGTTCATAACTTTTCGCTCGTAACTCCGATTAAGTCGATTCTTGCGCTCACGAGATCGTAGCGACGTGTACTATTTATTAGTACTGTTTTCATAGTCATTAGGTATTGTTTGGTGTACTGTTTCTTAGTTGCTTGTATGCTTGTTTCTTGCATGTTTGTATCGGTGTGACGTTAAATAGAGGAACGTATTTTCCGAAGAACTCAAGAGCAAGACTTGAAGACATGAGCAGCAGCAAAGGAAAACAGGCAAGTGTCCTTGATGCACATTGCGCCTACTTCTTACTATCTGAATTCACTTTTCATGCATTGCAATTGAATTTGAATCCTATTGTGTCTTATCTTGTTCCATACTATTTCCTTGTCGCCTTGGTTTTGGTGTAGCGTTATAGTATGGGTACGTCATCGCTAGTTGCTATTAATGGGGTTCAAACTGAACTAAATGCTAATCTTGATTAAGTATCCACTTGAACATAATGATCAAGAACTGGTAATGCTTTTTAGCAACATGGAACTTAGGTGATCCCGACGAGAGGATTGTCGATGATGGTGTCGGTGCACACCGTTGGGTGTGGTGGTACCTGTTTGGGATCATAAGGACCGGTTCTTGGAGCGGCAACTCAGGACTTCCGCACAAAGCACAGGGCTGATAATGGGTAGGTAAGGTTTAGTACCGAGGTAGCTTCCCGGCTTTGCGGGCGTCGAGGAAGGATGAAGGAAGAAGGTGTCTTCCGGATTCGGGCGAGGAAAGGCGAGTACTTGAAGCCACGGTGCAAGAGGGGGCCTCCGGGTGATGCGTCACTTTTACGGCGGTGAAACCTTAGCATGGGCGTTTTGCAAGCTGGAAAGTCCTTTGAAAGACCTTGCGGTGATCTCTTGGCCTCACACCTAAGGAAGTGTGCTCGGTATAATGGAGGTTTTAGTCACCGACGGGTGATGGAATCACCGACCCGTGGGTAAAGTTGTGCCACCTCTGCAGAGTGTAAAACTCGTTATAACAGCCGTGTTCACGGTCACGAACGGCCCGGATCCTCACGAGAACTAGAGGGATGGTTTGGGTGGCGTAACCCTTTGGTAGCTACAAGCGGGGTAACTTGTAGTGAGGTGAGCTACGAGCGGGGTAACCTCGTAGTGTGGTTGGCTACGAGCGGGGTAACTCGTAGTTTGTTTTGCTACAGGCGGGGTAACCTGTAGTGTGGTTTGCTGCAAGCAGGGTAGCTTGCGATGGTTGACAGTGGGGTAGCCTCGTTGGTTCATATTCACTTAGTAATTAGGTTGCTTAAAATAACTTGACTAGTGTAGGTGCTTTCTCGATGCAAACCATGTGTTAGCCTTCCTTTCATTCAGCTTACATGTCATGTATTCCCGCACTTGCCGAGTACGACATGTACTCACTCTTGCTATTTTCTTTTTGCCACCAACTACCGCTGCTCGGAAGATGGAGAAGACCACCGATGAGAAAGGTCTAGGTGTGCGAAACCCCTGGTCGATTGCCTCGTGGTGTTATGGAGTCTTCCGCTAGCGTATATTGTATTTAGTCCTTTGAGACAATATCGATGTAAGTATTCAATTTATTAAAGACATTGTTCTTTTATCACATTATTTGTCCCGTGTGCGTGAAAACTTGTTCCCGGGCACGCATACAGATGCATTCGGTTTTAGTCGTTAAAACCGGGTGTGACAAAAGTGGTATCGTAGCCTTGTCGACCGTAGGACGTACGCCGTGTTGACCGTAGGACACAAGCCTAGGTAGAATGGTCGCCTCTAGGAGTATTTTGTTTTGAAATAAAAACTATGTTGGAAAAAAAAACCTACACTTCTTTCCTACAAATTCTTTCTTAGGACTCTCTTACTCTAGCATCATTCTTTGCTCAAACAATTTCTTGCTTTTTGTCTCATTTTGTTAATCTATTTTGTTCCAAACATTTTATAGCTGGCCCTAGCCAAGACCGTTGATCACAAATGCGGTTTCGGCCATCGCATTCACCATGCTCCCGAGATCACCGATAGCCATGACGAGGAAGCAGTGGAACAAGAAATGATGGAAGTTCCACTACCATATCAAGAGGTTCGTGAGTTTGAGAGTGATGGACTAAGTGCTGGGAGACTTCCTAACATGCTTTGGGAGATGCCGCAAGAAATAGGATACGTGAAGCCACCAAAGTACTTTGGAGCTAGAGAAGTCATTGAAGGATCGGTGCCACATTGGGACGTCCATGTGCTCATCTATGCACGAGAACTCGTTGAAGGAGCTCATGAGATTGAGAGGACTCACAAAGCCATTGCCCCAAGGAGAAGTTTCTTTGCCGGAATTCGTGATGCTGCTCGCCAAGCCATCCCGGTTACTCGCTCAAGGTCCCGTGCTTATTTGGAAGAGACAGAGTATGCTCATTTCCCTCAACGAGCAAGCGGATCCACCTACATCCACGTAGACCCGGTGGAGGAACAAGGAAATTGGAAGCTTAAGAAGCAAGTGGCTCTCGCCAAGGTACTCACGAAAGAGTTGTATGAGAATGCGGAAGAAGTGGACTTTTGGCATGAGAAGTACACCGAGGCTATGAGGATAAACCGCAAGCTCAAGCGTCGTCTACCCGAAGATTTGGAGTTGGCCTCGGATGAAGAATTGGAAGAAGAGGCACCCGAATCCCCTCCACGCAAGATTGCAAGTCGCGCTCCCCGACCTACGTTGTTCCGAGACCAAGATGAGAGGATTAGTAGTAGTGTCCTTTAGCGGTTAAACGTTTAGAACGTCGAGTCGATGTGCAATTTAGGTTAAGTGTTTGATTTCTGGTGTGTCTTGTTTTGAGTTGGATCTTTGATTGTCTCGAAGGTGTGTTGCAAAGTTTTTAGCTTTGTCGAGCACATCTATTGGTTTGCATTAATGGGTATTTAGTTTCGTTATTCCTCGTTCTTTTCTCGGACCCCATTCTCTATTCTCTCCTCTTATGCCCAAAACGAATCTACTTTCTCGGATGATGAACCCAAGAATTGGAACCGTCGCTAGTAGCCTTATTTCCGAGGAGAACAACATCCATGACAGTTCATACCTCCCCTTCACTAGCTACAAGCAAGGACAACAGGATTGGTATTTTCCCAAGGAAGAGGTCACGACCTGTTTCTAACGACCAACGGACAACTTCGGAGGTATTAACCATGGACGAAGGGAGCATGTCAAGAAAGAAGAGGAAGCTCAAGTCAAGTAGCGGTACTCGAAACTCCGGATCAGCACTACAAGAACCCTAGAGTCCGTGAAGCTTGCTATTGCTGCAAACGTCGTGGTCACCCATGTTTTCTTCGGATCAACCAGCGTGAGCCTACGACATTGCATCAACCCTCAAGAAAGAGGAGTTTCCAAAGAGGTGATTCCAACAGATTTTTCCGAAGGCCCACACTTGGAAGGAATCAATGCTCACTTTGTGGTAAACGTGGTCACTACTTCGAGACCTGCCCAAGGAAGAATATAATGTGTTTCGAGTTGTGAGCAATATGGCCATTACGCCGATAAGTGTCCAACGGGGAAGTTTACTCCATCGAACTCGAATATTGGTTGTTTCTAAGCGGTGGAAACAGAAACTAAGTAATTATATTTCTAATTGTGAAAGGAAACTAAGTAATTATATTTCTAGGTAAACATTGAAAACATGTCGTTGGGAGTTTACAAACATTCAATTGACTAGGTTTCATGATTTAAAATTTTAGTTGTTATTTTTGTTTCCATATTACGTTTCTAGTACTATGACGTTTAGCCTTGACTCGAACAAACTCAAGCATGTTCATGCATAGCCAAACACCTATGATATGTTTAACTTTTCGAGATTAAGTTGCATTTCAATCATGTTTTTATGTTTCCAAACCTTTGACAGAGAGCAATTAGGTCACTTCGTAAATAGTGAAAACAAATTGTTTGGTGATTCAAAACTTTAGTAGTTATTTGTCGTTTTACCGTTCCTAGTATGATGTTTACTGCTTTACTCTCAATAAATTCAAGGGGGGTCCATGCATAAGAAACCAAACATTGATGAACGTTGCTATAATGTACAACTAGCAAGCACGAGTTTTGTATAGGTATCACACTTAGTATTATCTAGTACTAATATGAACGTGTCTAAACTTTATGCCTTTCAGCATGTACAAGACTCAAACTGATCGTTACATATTTAGTGTGTTTCCAATATCGTAAAATTGTACTAACACAAATCAAATTGTGTCACTAAGTAACTAGTGAAATTATTTTGCTGGAAGTTTGGAAAAATCAATTGGTTGGGTGGTGTGGTAAATCCAAATTTTATAGCAATCATTTGTTGTGTTTCGTATAAGTTTATTAATAAGATGTTTACTATTGACTCTAAACTCTCGAGGGACTCAAGTCTGTTCGTGCATACAGAGCCAAACATCGATGAACTATGCAACAACTAGACAACTGGTAAGAGTTCACTCGAGTTTTGTGTGAGACTGGTAATTGGCTTCCTTAATTTCGTTATGAACTATCCCTCACACGAATGTATCAAAAATTCATGTGTTTCAATATGTGCAAGACTCAGACTAATTGTTAAATGACTAGAAAATCAATTATCGAAAAACAATTAAATGATTGTGAGTTGGAATTACCTTTCAAGAATATCTTAATTGCCTTACGTGTCTAGATGTACAAATGTGCACCTCTAAATAAAAATAACCAAAAGAAAAAACGCACACACAAGTTTTTCCCTAAGTGGCAGGTTAAATGTTAAAATTGGTAAATGGGAAAATCCATCGAAAGTGGTAATAGAACCATCTAGCACACGGTCGAATTATAGCACTAACACGAAAACAAGTGTTGTTGAACATTGCAAAGTGAGCGACAAGAAGTGATGTCAGCGGTGTTTTTTCTTCTTCATTTCCGAGTTGTGCTACGAGAAACAATGTCCGTTTCTTGCTCTTGAAACAGTTGTCGGTGCTTCCTCCGTTTCCTTGTCCAGATGTTTGTTGATGTCACCAAGGTTACAAACAAAGCATAGCGTGACCAAGCTCACACCAAACATGCGTCACTTCACTCGCAACCTTTGTTCTCCTCAGCTTCAGAAAATTGCATTCGTGGAAAATAATAAGGCCGAGTGAACAAATTAAAATGGTGGTTGCATTGGGACTTTGGTTGCTTCAGTGCACCTGGATCAGTCGTTAGGAGCTTTCCTTCCTTTTGATGATTCAAAAACGAACATGCATGGATACTTATGAAAAAAAAGAGCATGCATGGAACACAAGGGAACGGGTTAGGAGTTTCCATTTTTTTTTTGAAAGCTTAGGAGTTTCCAATTACCTTTGCTTGATGTAGTACGCGTTTGGATCATGACAAAGACGGATCCAAAGCTCGAGTGAGTGGCTTGCTGCTCACCGGTCCAAGGACTCAATTGTTAGTTCTCCCTCACATGCACCGTCTCTCGCACTGTCGCACCTACACTGTAACACTGACATGCAGGACCCATCGACCCCAGTGGCTCTACGTGAGCGTGGGGTCGGCTCCGTGCGCGTGCACCTCGGTCACATGGCAACACTCACAGCCTCTGCCTGCCCTACCTTCCGGTACGAAACATCGAGGTGCATTGCCAATGCTTCCAACAATCCTCACTGACAGCATGGGCCATGCTCCACAATGGATCTCTGACCCCACCGGGAAGTGAGAATATTTACAAGAGTGTCCTGCGCACGCGTGAGAGTAACTTTCGCTATGTAACAAAACGTTGGGTCCTTGAACTTGTGACCCACGCAGGCCCGGTCCAACTTGTCAAGTCCTGCGGTCCCAGGCATGGAGATGAGGCGGGACCCGCATGACAGTGAGAGCGGGGACATGAGTTGTTGCTTCCTCCTGTTGGGGAGCAGCTCTGCTCTGTCCATCGGCCCAAACCCCGAAGAGAACGTGAATAAACAAACAATCCAGCAGTGTCATCACCATCCAAAGCTGCACTTTACACAAATGGCAGCTGGCTGAGCATAAGAAACAATCAAATTATTTTACGTACTCATTTTTTTGTTTCCTCTAAATAGTACTACTCTTTGATTGGTTGATATGTCCCTAAGAAAGATTATTTAGGACCTGATTGCAGCTAAATTATGTTTTTTTATTATCCAAATTGACACTTTATTCTCCTGATGAGGCTGGCAGGTCTGCTATATCCAAAGCTCATAATGAAAACTGACGGCGCCACTGCTAAGACAATCTGTCTCCGGCTAAATGTTCTTTTGCTAATTGAGATGCTTCAAATGAGGGACCCAATCGTTACTTCAAAATTGAAGCCACAAAGTAAACCTCCATGCAATCCTTGTCTGAATATAACGCTAGCTAAAACAAAAAAATTTCAGCTGTTGGTGTCGTCTTACTAAAGCCAGAAAAGACCTGGACATTCTTATCCCGATTTTGGTAATCAGGACGTGACACGCACAATATGCGGTCGTTGCAAACGGCACTACTTAAGTTGTTGATCTTGTGAAGGTACTGCTACCTGTCTTTGTTTGTGGTTGCAAGACTTATGAATGATTGATGTAACTGTCCCTGTACGTGTTATCCAAATCGACATTTATATTTTCATGGACCCTGCAGGTGTGCTGTATGCGAGCCCTGAATGATGATGATCTGCTGAGATCAACTATCGTACGGCTAATGCTAATTGAGATGCTTGAAATCGGAGTCCACACTAGCCCACAGACGGTTCCATCCAGTACTTGAAAATTAAAGCAAGCCGTGTTGCAATCTTGGTCTGAATATATATGCTGGCTACTAATCATTTTGCAGTAGCTGGTGTCGTCTTATTAAAGCCAGGTTGGATTCTTATCCCGATATGGTAATCAGGATGTGATGCACAATGTGCTGCCGTTGCCAAAGTAAAGTAATGTGCACTGCAGTTTATTAATTACACATTGTGAGTACGATTAAGCTGTCCCTGTTTTTGGTTGATAGAGTGTGCCTAATAATGGATGGATGTAGCAGGGTATTTCTGCCGAAGCGTCGCTGTCAACAAGCATCAGGTCTGCTGCTTTGGACGCAGCCTGCAGGTGGTTCGGTAATCCAGATTACCAATTGTTTTGGCAGAATTTTGTTGTATCCATGGAAAGTGTACTTTTTTTTTCTAGACATCCAGTTCTCCATCTGTGTGTTACTCCTGTAAAGCACATGCACTTTGTAGAGCATGATAATTTCTGCTATTTTAGGCACCCAAGATGGTCTGATTTGATTGTTGATCACGGTAATGGCTTGTTTAGGTTATCTGATTCTTAAGTTATGAAGTCTTGTACTCTTGTTCTAGAAGAACAAAAGTTATGACATGGCGCTAAATCTAGACTGGGAAGCCCAATTTAAGTACCGTAGACTTCAGGCCCAGCAAGTCAATGTGTGGGCTGGTATTTTCATGGACCCCCCTCATGATGTGCTGCTACAGTGCTACCTGCAGTTAGCCGTCTAGCCCATACAATTTACTAAGCTCGATCCAACAACGTTGATAGGGCATCGCATTTTCTTTTATCTGAATCCAACAAATTACGCGTATCACGGATGGGAAAATAAAGACCCAATATTGATAATCCATTAATTTACTAGTTGTACCTAAAAAAAATACCAGTTAGCCGGCTAGCCCATACGTATGGAAAAATAAAAACCGACCCAACATATAATTGTTGACGCCGGTTTTTGACCAAGGGACCCATTGTCGGCGACTATAGGTCAAAAGAGGGCCGGTGGGCAGAAGGCCGACGGCCGCTTGGGCGAGTAAAGGCGCGTCCCTCCCGGGAATCGTGCGCGGACGCCAACGGAAGAGCATAATATTGATGGGCCCGGCCCGCGTTGTAAAATTAGAAATAATAGTTTAATTTTGGAAAAAAGATCCTAGTCGGTTAGGAAATCGGCCCGAAGAGGGTCCGAGGAGGATTCTTCGTGCCGAGTATAAATTTGTACTCGGGTGTAACCTGTAAACTCGATTCACATCCAATACAACTTTCGGCACATCGCCAAACCCTAATTTTCTCGTCAAGTCTTTACTGTTTTCGCGGGGATCTTCGGGGCTCCGGTCGACAACACGTTGGCTTGATAAGGTAATTATGTCGTCTAGTTCTCGGCGCATTGTTCGTAATTAGATGGCTTAATTGCTAGTTATCCGGCGACCGGATCTGTTTTCGACACGTCGTAGTGAGTATCGGCCGGGATGAGTCAAGTCGACCTGGTCC
Organism: Chloris gayana; assembly: GCA_031894775.1. Lineage (NCBI taxonomy): Eukaryota > Viridiplantae > Streptophyta > Magnoliopsida > Poales > Poaceae > Chloris > Chloris gayana. The sequence continues at coordinate 167,885 of JAUNZO010000227.1, read as the reverse complement.
GGGCTCGTGGTGGAGGTAGTTTGACTTGTCCCGCCTCCCCGTCCCAGCCTTTGCTCGCAACGACGATTGGCTCGGATCCGGTCGTCCGAGTCACGATAGCCGCTATGAGAATTCTTTTACATCTTGGCCGATTCGATCGTGCGGATTCGGTTGACGTGTCCTGTGTTTGCCTTTGCGATAGTTGACTTGTCCTAGGCGCATGCAGTCGATTGGCTAGGGTGTAGATTTACTTTCATAGTTAAGGCGTTTATGATTGTGCTTGTCCTGGATCGGCGGGCGTGCGCGTCGTTAGATCTGGTCCGATCGCGTGCCATCGGTTGACTTGTCCTGTTGGAGCGACCGGTCGATTCGAGATCTGTGTGGTTGTATTTGTCTTCATTGTTCTTTCGGAGTGTTTAGCCGATTGGTTATCACGTTCATTAGTCTGTTTCATGTTCAATTAGCAACCAAATCGTTAAAGCTGCCTTTGAATCCGAGTTATTAGTATGATTTCGTTGATCATCATTATACATCTAGATATGATCTAATAACTCATTGTTATAATCGATGGCGAGATCGTGCGGATGCTCGATCGGCCGATTTATTGCTCCGATTGATGATTAAACCATCTTCTTGCTATCAAATTAATTACATCCCATTAATAATTACCTTGTTTACATTTTATTCGATAATGCATCCCTGCAAGGTCTTAATGATTTGATCGCTTACCGACGAAATCAGTTGCTAGCCACCGATCGCATGTTATAGCGTCGGCCGATTTCGTATCGTTTGTATCACGATTCGTTTGCCTGGCATTTAATACATAAATGGATGGGCCGTGCTCGTTCCTCGTCGATGGCCGATTTTGTCTATCTTATGCCATAATCGGCCACGGCTGCACATCGGCCTATCCGGGCCGATGACCCGAATTTTACACTTTTTATTGTCTTTGTTGGTTTGCGGGAAAACCATCCGCACGCACCAGCGCACACGAGAATCGGCGAGCTGAGCCGGTCCGTTGGGAGCACGGGGCCTGCGTCGGCCGGGGTTTCGGTGGACTCTCCGGACAACGGTGTGTTGGCAACTTTTGACGTCAACACACTTTTTGGCACGCCCGATGGGACGATTCACGACAATCGGCCCCCGGAAGAGCGATCGGCCATGATCACGGCTATGATGAACGGAGATACGCTGTGCCGAAGAGAACTTCCGTTCACGATCGATCGGGGCCAATCAACGATGAAGAAGAGTTTGATCGGCAATACCACGAAGAACAGTGGTGTCCCGGTGGTTTGCTCAATAAAACCCGGAAGAGGAGGCTCCAGAGAATGCGCTGTCGGGAAATTAAGGGTGGACGATATTACGAGAGATGACCAAGATGATGAGTCCAAGCCCAAAAGGGAGTGGAGGCCCAAAGTACGATCTCGGGTGGTCGGGCTGAAGCCGCGAGTAAATATGATATCCCCGATGCCCGGGATTGTCGGATCGGCCGTAGAGGACGAATCGGGCGATGAAAATTCGGGCGAGGAAGAACCGGTTGGGGAGACTTCGAGAGATTACGTGGACGCCGGAATCGGCGGTATTTGATAAGCCGATCAACTCGATCATTTGCATCTCAAGGCATTGTACATTAGCGGCTACATCAATGGGTCACCAATGAGGAAAATGTTGGTCGACGGAGGAGCGGCGGTCAATGTCATGCCGATTACTACATACCGCAAGCTCGGGAAGACGCCGAGAAGAAATGATGAGGGCTAATCGACGCTCAAGGATTACAGCGGGAGAAGTCAAGATGTGCGTGGGGCCGCAATAATGGAGATCACCGTGGGCAGCAAAACCATACCCACCACTTTTTTCATCATCGACGGGAAAGGTGCATACACAACTTTGTTGGGGAGAGGCTGGATTCATGCCAACTGTTGCATCCCATCAACCATGCACCGGTGTTTGATTCAATGGGTCGGCAACAAGGTCGAAATCGTACGGGCCGATAAGTACGTAACCATTGCAACCGCCGATTTCGAGTTTGCCGGTGCGGAGAGCCTGCCTTGTTTATCGGGCACGTATTGGGATGCGGAGGCCATAAACATCACCGACGACGGAGTTATTGTGACCGGGGGTCGGGTACCCCCGGCTGCTCGATGGGCCCCACGGGAGAATTGACGGACAATCGGCCGATCGATACACGCACCGAGGATATGATGAGTCGGCCGATTAACGAACCGGAAGACGGGAAATTAGGTCACGGTTTTGTGTCGGCCGACGAGTTAGAAGAGGTAGATATCGGGGATGGAGACAAGCCTCGGCCAACATATATTAGCAAGAAATTGTGTAAAGAAGTAAGAGATGAATTAGTGGCCTTATTGGAAGAATTTAAAGATTGTTTTGCTTGGGATTATAGCGAGATGCCTGGACTCGGCCGATCGATCGTTGAACATCGGTTGCCCACCAAGCCCGGATATCGGCCATATAAGCGGGGGCTCGGAAAATTGACCCTAGGTATTATGAAGCCGTCAAAGAAGAGATTATCGAGATTATATGAGGCCGGCTTCATTAGGCCATGCCGATATGCGGAGTGGGTTTCCAGTATTGTGCCGGTGGAAAAGAAAAATAGAAAGATGCGGGTCTGCATTGACTTCGAGAAATTTGAATAAGGCGACTCCGAAAGATGAGTACCCAATGCCAAACGCCGATTTGTTAGTTGATGCAGCCGCCGGCAACAAAATTTTGAGCTTTATGGATGGAAATGCTGGGTACAATCAGATTTTTATGGCCGAAGAAGATATATCGAAGACGAGCGTTCGAGATGCCCGGAGCGTTGGGACTATATGAATGGGTTGTCATGACCTTCGGACTAAAAAATGCTGGTGCTACATATCGAGAGAGCCATGAATTTTATATATCACGATTTGATCGGCCGATTGGTTGAAATTTATATTGATGATGTCATGGTGAAGTCAAAATCGGTTGTAAGTCATGTGGCTGATCTCGGAGAAGTGTTGAAGAGGACAAGACAATACGGCACTGAAGATGAACCCGCTCAAGTGTGCGTTTGGTGTCTCGAGTTGGACAATTTACGGGGTTTATTGTGCATGAAAAGGGAATTGAAGTCGGCCCTAAGAGTATTGATTCTATCGAGAAAAGCTGGAACCGCCGACGAACAAGACAAAGCTCCGATCCACTGATCGGCAAGATTAATTTTATTAGGCGATTTATCTCAAACTTGTGCAGTCGACTTGATGTATTTACGCCATTATTAAAACTCAAGGCCAATCAAGAATTTCGGTGGGAGCCGATCCATCAAAGGGCTTTAGAAGATATCAAGAAATATTTGGTGTCCCCACCGGTGATGGTTCCGCCAAAGTCGGGCACACCCTTTAAGTTATATTTATCGGCCGATGATAGGTGCATCGGCTCGGCGTTGACTCAAGAACGGGGAGGGAAAAGAGCGGGTCATATTTTATCTCGGCCGCAAATTAGTTGATGCAGAAACACGGTATCCGGAGGTGGAAAGGTTATGTCTCTGTCTATATTTTTCATGCACAAAACTAAGGCATTATACGTTAGCCGAGGAGTGTACTTGTGGTTTGCCGGGCCGATGTCGTAAAATATATGTTATCGGCCCCGGTCCCCAAAGGCCGGTTGGGCAAATGGATGTTGGCAATTGCGGAGTTTGATCTAGGCTACGAATCGGCCAAAGCGGTAAAAGCACAAGTATTGGCTGATTTGATAGTGCAACACGGTGAACACTCGGCCGGATACGTTGAACCGGTGCCATGGACGGTATTCTTTGATGGTTCAATTTGCAAGGAAGGAAGTGGAATCGGCTTGGTTGTTGTGTCGCCTCGGGGGCAATACGTGGATACTCTATTACAGTAGAGGCGCACACCAACAACCAAGTCGAATACGAAGCGATATTAAAAGGAGTGGAATTACTCATCGATGCCGGGGCTGATTTTGTGGAAATTTTCGGCGATTCCTTGTTGGTTGTGAGTCGGCTGGCCGGTGAGTATGAGTGTAAAGATGAAATATTGTTGCAATATCATAAAAAGTGCCGAGAAGTTAATGAAAAGATTCAAGTGTGTTAAAGTCAGCCATATACCAAGAGAGCGAGAACTTGAAGCAAATAACTTGGCTCAACTAGCATCCGGATATCGGCTCGCCGAAAACAGCTTGGAAATAGGCTGATATTGAAGAAGCCGATTGGCGTACGGAAATTCGAAATTTTTGAGCAATCCATCCCAACCTACGAGATAAGAAGATAAGATATAAAGCCTTGAAGTATGTTACGTTGGATGATCAATTATTTTTCAAGACAATTGATGGGGTGCTTCTCAAGTGTATTGACGACACGAGGCCAAAGTGGTAATGAGCGAAGTACATGATGGGATTTGCGGAACACATCAATCGGCCCATAAAATGAAGTGGCTGCTAAGGCGAGCTGGTTATTACTGGCCGACAATGTTGGCCGATTGTTTCAAATATTATAAAAGTTGCCAAGATTGCCAGAAATTCGGGCCTATACGAGGGCGCCTGCATCGGCTATGAATCCGGTGATCAAACCTTGGCCGTTTAGAGGCTGGGCCATGGATATGATCGGTCGAGATAAATCCAGCATCAAGCAAAGGACATCAATACATATTGGTAGCTACAGATTACTTCACGAAGTGGGTTGAAGCGGCACCCTATCGCAAAGTTTCGACGGGTGACGTGATAACGTTTGTTAAAGAGCATATCATTTATAGATTTGGAATTCCGAGAAACAATCACGACGGATCAAGGATCGGTATTCACGTCGGACGAATTTCAATCTTTTGCTTGAAGAGATGGGGATTAAGTTGATTAATTCGTCGCCGTATTATGCCCAAGCTAATGGCCAAGGCTGAAGCGGCAAATAAGAGTCGATCAAGTTGATCAAGCGGAAAATACAAGAGTATCCTCGTAAGTGGCACATGAAATTGATGGACGCTTTGTGGGCTTATCGTATGTCACGGCATGGGGCCATGCAAGTCGCGCCGTATCAGCTTGTATATGGGCACGAAGCCGTATTGCCATGGGAGACAACTATCGGCTCCGGAAGGATTGAATTGCAACAAAAGCTATCGGCTGATCAGTACCACGGATTGATGATGGATGAATTAGAAGATGTAGTACAAAATCGAGTTGGATGCATTGGAAAAGATAGAGCGAGAATAAGGCGAGGGTCGCCCGCCATTATGATAAGAAGGTTGTGCGAAACGGTTTAAAGAGGGCGATTTGGTCCGGAAGCTTAGGATGCCGATCGGCGTGAAGGACAATCGGTTTGGTAAATGGTCGCCTAATTGGGAAGGACCTTATTTGATTAGCCGATCGGCACCGGGTAATGCATATATTTTGAAAGAGTTAGCGGGGGAAGAATTTGGCCGAGCACTTAATGGAAAGTATTTGAAGCGAGTATTATCCTAGTATTTGGATTAACTCATAGTGTTCGGCCTAAAAGAGACTACAGCCGTTGTCGATATACATCGCCTTGAGACGGCCGATATTAAGAGTATCGCCCTTAGCCAAAAATATAAAAGTAAAACGCAGACAAATCAGCCGATGTTTTAAACATCGTCTTCGGATGGCCGATATTATTGTATATCGCCCTTAGTGCAAAAATATTTACAACCAGATTTTGTTCAAAGTCCTATTACACCTAAGCATAATCGACGGCCTTAGCACGGGACAAGAAGTCTTGGACGACGAGATCTGCACGGGCCAGCATGGAGTCAAGTTTGGCCATAACCAACGGGTCGTCTTCAACGGGGCCGACATCGGCATGCGCCGCGGCAGCCATCTTGTCGGCCGCTTGGATTGCCTCGTCCGTCGCTTTACGTTGAGCCGCCACATCAACCGACAAGCTGTGCAATGGTGGCTTCCAAGGCCGCCGCCTCCTTCTCCTTGAGAGCCGGCGATGCTCTCAAATCGGCAATCTCCTTGTTGATTACCCGCAGTTCATCCTGCCGATTTGAGAGTTGCTCTTGCATCTCTTGGGTCTTGCGGGCCTCCTCCTCGGAACGCTCGGAGCATCTCCAGACAATCCCTCTAAACTGCCCTCCCATCCTAAATTTTAGGAGTTTGATCAAAAAACTAACTCCAGCGAGACCTCCTATATGGGCTCCTAAATTAGCTACCCTCCTAAATTTCCCCTCCAACCCCACTGAAAATAGGATCCTCCTATCCTCCCCCTAAACTCCAGCTGGCATGGGCCCCACAGATTTTTTTTATGTTTCCTTCTTTCTCCCTCTCTCTCTCGTCTCCTTCACCAATCTTCGCTTCCACCGCGCCGCCACCGCTGCGCCTCCCTCCCGCCGCCGCCGCGCCTCCCTCCCTCCCGTCGCCTCTCTCTCTCTCTCTCTCTCTCTCTCTCTCTCTCTCTCTCTCTCTCTCTCTCTCTCTCTCTCTCTCTCTCTCTCTCTCGTCCTCGCCGCCTCCCGGCTCCGGTCGACGCGCCACTACTCCCTCCTTGTCGCCTCCCGCCGACTCGTGCGCCGCCTCCGCCTCCTCCATCCCGGCCGGCGCACCGCCTTCTCATCCACGCCGCGCCTCCCACCTGCAGCCAACGCCGGCGGATGCGCCGGATTCGACCTCTTCCCTGCTAGATCCGGCCGCGGCGGCTCGTCCCGCGTCGCCGACCACGCGAAAAGGCGAAGCCGCGGAGGCCAAGATTCCACCGAGCTTGACGCCCAACACGGCCGCCGCCCTCCTCCGTTCGTGCCGCCACCGCCGGGCCGAGCTCTCCTCCTTCCACGCCAACCGAGCCGCCTCGCCCACCCGCCGCCAAGATCCCGCCCCTACGTCGCCTCGCCGTCGAGCCGGCTGCGGTGCCACCACCGCACCGGACCGTCGCCACGCGGGGCGGGCTCGTGCCCGTCCCGGTCGCCACCGCCGGATCGCCGCCACGCTCGACGAGCTCGCCCTGTGCTCCCGATCCATTCCGCCATGGCTTGAAGATAAGGTAGGAGGCCGACGAGTAGGACCCACATGTCGATAGGATATAGGAGTCTTAGTTTGGGGTGGTCTGCTGGACTTGGACCAAAAATCTGGCCCCCAAAGTTTATCGGGGGCACCCGAAATGTCGGTTTTGGAGGCGGATTTCGGATCCTCGCTCGGAGATGCTCATGGAGTTCTCGGCGAGTAACGCAGCTTGCTGCTGCTCCGCGTGGCGAGCCGGACGCTGCTGGGCACGGATGAAGTCCATTTGCCGATACTCCATGTATGCCACACGATGCGAGCATCGCGCACATCGTCCGGGAGCTCGGTCCAGGACCTCCAAGTACCGGGCCCGTATGGGGTGGGCGTCGGCCACCAAGCGATCAACCGAAGAAGCCTCAAGCCTGCGCGCGATTTCGGTCATGGTGATGAGACCAGAGGTAGATACCAAAATCGGCGTAGGACGAGGGAAGGCGAGCGCACGAAATACCAAGAAAAATAAGATGAAGCTAATGATCAGCGGCGAATCAAGGAAGAAATAGTAAAAAAAAAAAAAAAAAAAAAACAGACTGCGAAGCATCAATGCGAAGCGGCCGGAGCGTCCATCGGCTGTGCCATTGAACCCACGGGTTCGTGTGTTTCAAGCAGCTCTCGGCCGGCCGATCCACCGTCACCGGCGACATCTTCGGAGGTGGCATCGAGGCGACGCTCTGCCGGCTGGCTCATCGGCAGCGGTGCCTTCGGGAGAAGCCGCGGGCGGCTCCTGGCCGGCCGATTCTTCGTCGGCAGCGGTGCCTTTGGGAGGAGCCGTGGGCGACACGGGACCAGCTTGTTCGGCTTCGGCGGCGGCCTCGGGAGACGCGAGGCCGATCCGAGTGAGTTGGGCTCTCCGTAGGGTTCGGATCGGCACGGCTTGGTACAACTTCGGACTCGGAGCTGTTTGAGTCGGCCTTTCGGGCGTCGGCGTCTTGGCCCGTGGAGGAGTCGGCGAGCGGATCGGCCTATCGGGCGTTGGCGTCCGGGCCGAGGAAGAGGGACCGCCGATTCCTGCTAAGAACTCATAGTTAGATGGCATGTTAAGTGAAAAGGAATCGGCGATCATGCAATAACAACCTGACGCGACGGAGACGGTTCACCGTAGTAATCCGGGTCGGACGGGCGCACAGGCTGCTTTAGCGGCGCGCGGTATCGCTTCGGGGCTCGAGTCGACCCTGCAGGTGGCACATTAGCCTTCCTCTTTTTGAGGGCGGTTGTTTTAGTTTTGGCCTTGCGGGCAGCTGGCGCCCCTCGACTCATCGCCGCAAATGCTTGAGCAGGAGTGCGGTCGGTGAAGCCGATATTCGGAACAATTGGGCTCGGCATTAAATATGCAATCGGCCGGCCACCGATGCTCCGGGTCGGCGGCTCCTCCGAGTCCGACTGAAAGAGAATATACAAGGGTGAGCATTTGGAGTGGCCGATTTCATTTACAAAATCGGCCTTACAAAAATAAATCGGCTACACGTACCTCGGCGAAAGGTTCTCTCGGGACTAGGCCGGAGAAGAAAGAAGCGGTGTTCGGCTGCGGAGGTGCCGGTTCCACTCGCCCCACCAACGGTCAAAAGGCGGGTACTCGGGCGCGGGGAAAATCCGGCCAAGTCGCCGGTGACGACATCGGCGGTGCGGCCGACGAGCCAATTCCAGCGAATGGCGTTGTCGACGGCAGCCCGCGCCTTTATCTGCCCCACATAGAAGAGGCTGGGGGCAGCGGCGCGGCCGAGTTGGCGGGCCGCCACCGACGGGTGGTAGAATTCATAGGAGCGGAAGGCCTTGCTCCCGGCAATAAGTCCCGTCGGCGGCGAGACGGGGGCGGAGGCGGGTGGTGAAGATCTTGACCGCCTCCCCGTCGGCCGTTGGGAAAGTTGGGTCGATCGGAAAAGGAGTGTCATACCCCTTCTCGAAGAAATCGATGTACGGGTACCAATCCGTACTTTCGTTGTTGAGGCCCTTGTAGAGGGCGGCGAACCAATACGCCGAGGTTGTCATCGACATGGCCGCCCACGGTGCCATGGATAACGCTTCCCGAAAGAGATGCACGAGCTAAATGCGGGCGTGGCCGATTCGGCGTAGTTGCTTGGGGAAGGTGAGCGCACCGAGGTCCGGATCGATGGCCTTGGTGGTATGAAGGGACAACCACATTTGGATAAACCACCAAGGGCCACCCAGGTTCTTGAGTGATCGGCCGGAGCGCAACTCCACCGAAACCTGGTGAAGAAGGAGGTACGCCGACCCCGGAAGATACTTGCCCATAGGAGGGGCATAGGCTGTCGGCCGACCTATCGGCCATCGGCAGAAAATTGTTTGTGGGGCTCACGCCGACCCCACAAAAGAAGAAGTGGTCAAGCCACATGTTGAGGAAGGCAACGTGCTCGCGGCGATCGGCCGTGCCGTGCCCCTTATTGTAGGTCCGAATGTAAACCTTCCAACCCCTGGTGTCCTTAGGGTTGATCCGGTGGGAGGACTTGATACGGATAGCATGCGGAGTGGCCTCCGCCGTGATATTCAGATCGGCCAACATGATCTGTGTCCGGAAGGGTCACGGTAGCCGGGCCGTGGCCGAACATAAAGCGATTCGGGGCATCGACCGAGAGATAGCAAGCGGCCGCCGACAACGGTTCATTCTTATGATGATCGGCCGAGAAAGCTTGATGGCATGGGCGATGCCAATGTTGGCCCAACCTTGCGGATGGACGGCCGACACCCGGTTATACCAATCACGCCATCCTGCAACGGGGGTCGGCCATGACCGAAAGCTGTTGGCCCACTCGGCCGATAGTGGGGATTGTTGCCGAAACGGAACCCGGTTCGTTTCAGCACGAGATGAGATCCGTGGGGTCGGGATCGCCCATAGGACCCAAGAAGAAATGGGTCGGGATGTTGGACGGAATAGCGACTTGGTTCCGGATCTCCTAAAAACAAGAAATAGGGCTAAAATGAGAAGCGGAACGGAATAATTGTTGACGCCGGTTTTTGACCAAGGGACCCATTGTCGGCGACTATAGGTCAAAAGAGGGCCGGTGGGCGGAAGGCCGACGGCCGCTTGGGCGAGTAAAGGCGCGTCCCTCCCGGGAATCGTGCGCGGACGCCAACGAGAAGAGCATAATATTGATGGGCACTGGCCCGCGTTGTAAAATTAGAAATAATAGTTTAATTTTGGAAAAAAGATCCTAGTCGGTTAGGAAATCGGCCCGAAGAGGGTCCGAGGAGGATTCTTCGTGCCGAGTATAAATTTGTACTCGGGTGTAACTCTGTAAACTCGATTCACATCCAATACAACTTTCGGCACATCGCCAAACCCTAATTTTCTGTCAAGTCTTTACTTGTTTCGCGCGGGGATCTTCGGGGCTCCGGTCGACAACACGTTGGCTTGATAAGGTAATTATGTCGTCTAGTTCTCGGCGCATTGTTCGTAATTAGATGGCTTAATTGCTAGTTATCCGGCGACCGGATCTGTTTTCGACCGTCGTAGTGAGTATCGGCCGGGATGAGTCAAGTCGACCTGGTCGGGCTCGTGGTGGAGGTAGTTTGACTTGTCCTGCCTCCCGTCCCAGCCTTTGCTCGCAACGACGATTGGCTCGGATCTGGTCGTCCGAGTCACGATAGCCGCTATGAGAATTCTTTTACATCTTGGCCGATTCGATCGTGCGGATTCGGTTGACGTGTCCTGTGTTTGCCTTTGCGATAGTTGACTTGTCCTAGGCGCATGCAGCCGATTGGCTAGGGTGTAGATTTACTTTCATAGTTAAGGCGTTTATGATTGTGCTTGTCCTGGATCGGCCGGGCGTGCGCGGCCGTTAGATCTGGTCCGATCGCGTGCCATCGATTGACTTGTCCTGTTGGAGCGACTGGTCGATTCGGGATCTGTGTGGTTGTATTTGTCTTCTTGTTCTTTCGGAGTGTTTAGCCGATTGGTTATCACGTTCATTAGCTGTTTCATGTTCAATTAGCAACCAAATCTGTTAAAGCTGCCTTTGAATCCGAGTTATTAGTATGATTTCGTTGATCATCATTATACATCTAGATATGATCTAATAACTCATTGTTATAATCGATGGCGAGAATCGGCCGGATGCCTGATCGGCCGATTCATTGCTCCGATTGATGATTAAACCATCTTCTTGCTATCAAATTAATTACATCCCATTAATAATTACCTTGTTTACATTTTATTCGATAATGCATCCCTGCAAGGTCTTAATGATTTGATCGCTTACCGACGAAATCGGTTGCTAGCCACCGATCGCATGTTATAGCGTCGGCCGATTTCGTATCGTTTGTATCACAGATTCGTTTGCACGGCATTTAATACATAAATGGATGGGCCGTGCTTGTTCCTGTCGATGGCCGATTTTGTCTATCTTATGCCATAATCGGCCACGGCTGCACATCGGCCTATCCGGGCCGATGACCCGGAATTTTACACTTTTTATTGTCTTTGTTGGTTTGCAGGAAAACCATCGACACGCACCAGCGCACACGAGAATCGGCGAGCTGAGCCGGTCCGTTGGGAGCACGGGGCCCTGCGTCGGCCGGGGTTTCGGTGGACTCTCCGGACAACGGTGTGTTGGCAACTTTTGACGTCAACAATAATTAACTATACTTGTTAGATGGAAGAAGTCTATTTGACCTCCCGAACTATTGCTAAAGTTCGATTTTCCTTTCTCGATTCCGAAACCGGTTATCCACACCCATTCAACTATCAAAAACGTTTATTTTTTCTCCCTTTCTGGTTTCTAAAATAGTTTTAGATGATGTGGCTGGTGGAGGCCACATGTCGAGATGCCACATCAATATTATGGACCCATCAACACTTGCACAACCATTTTTTCATGTTAAAAGAAAAGGACTTGTCGCCTACGCCTCCGCCTCCGTTGTGTCGTTGGCCTCTTCCTTCTCCTTCCGATCCGCCGCAGCCGCTTGTCTCCTGCCGCTTACGAGAGTGAGCTCGCCTGCGCTGCGCGCCATGGAGAAGGGGCGAGGAGCTGACCTCCTCCACACCATGTTGCACGCCTGCGGTGCGTGCTCCACTCCACGGCGTGGGTGGTGTCGTGTTGGCGTCATCCTCAAGCGGCCGGAGAGGAGGTGAGGAGGAGTTCGCGGGGCAAAGACAGTGTGGGGATTCGGGCGCTACGAGTGGTTGAGGCGAGCACGGCGAGGCACGATGGTGGGAACTAGATGCGGCAAACACGAGTTGGAGGCCCGTGGCGACCTCCTGGCCTTGCACCCAACGCTCGTCGCCGTGCATCTCCCTATGCCGGAGCCGGTTCCGGTTTTATGCATCTCCGCATGGTGACCTCCCCACGCATCTCCTCGAGCCGATTACGCTGCCTACCAAGCGAGGCCGCGGCCAACCATCGAAGGCGCGGTCCCTAGACTTCTCCCCCATCGGTGAGGCTGCTCAAATCGAGCCTCGCAAGACCGGCACCATCGAGGACGGCGTCGACAACATGATTCGAGAGGGAGGAGGAGGCTGAGCTCGCCGAATCGGAGGGAGAGGAGGGATTGCATTGTCGGCCCATATCTGCAGCTCGTGTGAGGCTTTGCGTGCGCCGCGGCTGGCCTACTCCATTGCGAGGGGAGCTAAGGGAGAGAGGGGAGGGTAGGGCTCGCAACGCCGGCGTGGCACCTTGACATGTGGGCTCCACCTGCCACGTCGGAAAACCACTATGAAAACCGAGTGGGGAGGTAAAACAAACGATTTTGATAGTTTGAGGGTGATAAATAACTCTGTGTAAATATAATGGCTACACGATTTTCTTTCTCTAAGTTTATGTGACAATGAAATCATGTTAAAATCTATATTGTGCATAAGTAAGAAGTTTAAAACACATCATTCTTTTACAACAAAAATTGGGCATGTAGCTCAAATGGTATAGCACTAATCTAATGCTTCGAGAGGTCCTTGGTTCAATTCCTCACAACTTTAATGAAATTGATTTTTCTCAAATTTTCAATTGAGAATTGGCTTTTTAAAATTTTGGTTGAATATTGTGTTACATATCACATAATCAATAGATTTACAAAGAAATTATAGTTTGCAGTTAAATAAAATTGGGGATGTTGATCAATTGTAATATTTCTTAGAGGCATGGGGTTCAATTCCTCACATCTCCAATGAAACTATTTTTTCTCAGTATTCAACTAAGAGTTGTCATCTGAAAATTTTGGTTTAATGTGGAGGGAAAAAGTCCATCTTACTCCCGTAAACAATCCACTTTGTCCAAATTACTCTCCCAATAAAATCTTGGCTCACTTTACTCCCCCCCCTCCTCCCAATAATTTTCATTGAACCATACATTAAAAATATATTTTATAATTTAATAGCATCAAATATCATATTAATTATATAGTTCTAAAATTGTATACAAGTTATTTAAGAAAAAATACAAAATATTTTCTTTTATATAGAGAATGCTACTATCTATTATCATGCAAAATTTGAGTTTCAAATTCAAATCGTACAAAGAGAAGCAAAAAATGAGAAATTGCATAAGAGGGTAGATTGAGCCACTTAAATTGTTTGAGAGAGTAAATTAAGTAAGCCAAGATTTTGTTCGTTGTGTAATTTAGACAAAGTGGATTTTGGGGCGGGGAGGGGGAGTAAAATGGAATTTTTCCAATATTGTGCGACATATCACATAATTAGTAGATTTAAAACTAAATTATATTTTGTAGTTAAATTGGGTATGAGCTCAATTGGTAGAGCACTAATGTAATGCTTCTTAGATTAGAGGTCTGAGGTTCAATTCCTCGCATCTCAAAGAAATAAAATAAAATCTCAGAATTGGTTTCTGATAATTTTGGTTGAATATTGTGCAACATATCACATAATTAGTAGATTTGAAAATAATTTATAGTAAGTTAATAAATAAAATTGGGGATGTAGCTCAATTGGTAGAGCACTTCTTAGAGGTCCGGGGTTCAATTCCTCGCATCTCCATTATAATATGTTTTTTTCATTGTTGTGATGCGTATTTTTGAAGGAAAGTAATGCAATCATCTTGGAGCTTATTCCCTTGACGTCGTTGCCGATGCCGTCCATCTTATACTTTCAATCTTTCACGTGGATCATTTGAATATCAACCACACTTTTCTTCTCATCTGCTCACTGTGCTTTGTATACGAATTCATTTTTCTTTTCCATTCTTGCGCGATTAGCTAGATTTAATCAACAACTTAATTATAAGGTACCCTTTGGAACCGACAATACTCCACTCTCTCTCTCTCTCTCTCTCTCTCTCTCTCTCTCTCTCTCTCTCTCTCTCTCTCTCTCTCTCTCTACCTGTAAAAGCTAAGCATAAAAAAGTCTGCATATGATGCGCGCGAGGGTCCTGACTTAGTATTTAGTCCGGTTTATAGTACTACTAATAATAAACATATAAGACTATAATTATACAACTACCATAATATTTATATACTTTGTCCTCTAAAATTTGAACAGCAAAAAGTTTAATTAACTCTTTCTTTAGAACCTCTAGGTTTACGAATTGGGAAAAATAAAAGTCCAAGTTTCACTGTGTTTTCTTTTTCTTTTGAAATAATCAGCCGAAATGTATGTGGTTTAATTTTATCTATGGCTCATGCATGATCCTTTTCAAGGAAAAAGGAAAAAGAAAACGCACCAGTGAAAGTAGCTTTCTTTGAAGATAATGTTATTGAGGCAAAATACATGTAATTAATTCTGAGCATGATTTGCATGGGATCGTACGTACCTTCACGCAAGCTTTCTTAATCCTGATATATATAAAGTTGTATATTATAGAGAAGCCCATGCATGCATTTGGATGTGTTTTATTATCTGTTGATGGAGTGCATGTGAAACCTACTAGTCTGGACTGTCTAGACTCCGGCCGCTCCACTCTTTAAAAGACTGCTCCTACGACCCTGCATCATCAGGCAACAGGCAGCACACATACGTAGCAATGGCTCACATAGTTGGCATCACGGCGTTTCTCCTCTTGCAGGTAGCCTTCTTGGTGTACCCGAGCGCGGCGGCCATTGCCGATGATGCGCTGCTTGGTCGGAAGGCCGGCATCATCATCAACGACGAGCCGGCTGAGATAAAAGCGCCAGCTGGGCTGGGGAGGTACGCCGTGATCTTCGATGCCGGCAGCACGGGGAGCCGGCTGCACGTCTTCAGGTTCGACAGGAAGATGGACCTCGTCGGAATCGGCGACAGAATTGAGCTATTTGCCAAGGTACACACATCACACTATGCTTCAAACGTAAACTCTGCTTTTCATTTTGCTGTTGTATCATGTTTTTATAGCACGTAGATAGAGTATATTTCTATTTTTGTTTACCGATTTTGGTTGTCTATTGCCGCAGGTGAAGCCTGGGCTTAGCTCATATGCTGGACGACCTCAAGAGGCAGCGAACTCCCTACTACCACTCCTTAAGAAGGCCAAGAACGTTGTCCCTCCACAGTTGATGGAAAAAACTCCTCTTAGGCTAGGAGTACGTGAAAAAATTGATATTACACCGTTTCACTTTGGAGATAATTTCAATCAATTTAAGAAGTTCTTAACCTCTGCTCCAGTTATACTACTTACTACTTAGATGAAGTGATACAATAAGATCCGGTCTTTTCCTTGTAAGACGAAAATGGACCATTATTAGTTAGCAGTCCATTTCTTAGACCTGCGCCCAGAATTCAACTAACGACCGTGTCTTTGACTGGCAATATATAAGGATCAGATCTTGTTGACTATATTATTCCTTTATTTTTGGGGTGTTTTCAGGTCTAAAATAATGGTCATTATTTTCCCTCAACTAATAGCCATTAGTTGGATCTAATGGTGTAGATTAAATTTTAGAAGTTAATAACTAATGACCATTAGTAAGGGTAATATTGTTAAAATAATATGATTATAATATAAAAATTCATCATAACTAATAAGTTAGTCAATTTTTACATAAATTTGTTATAAAATATTTATTTTAAATTTGATTAATCATCATCATTATTATTGTACTCAAGTTTTAGTGTACTTTAACACAGCATTTGTATGATAAAAATTATTAATTTTTAATGCAATTACTAAATTACCTTTGAACTAATGGTCATTACTTGAGAAAAAATAATGGCCATTATTTTGGACCTGAAAACCTCTCTTTTTTTTTTTCAGGCAACCGCAGGGTTGAGGCTTATAGGGGATGAAAAAACAGATAAAATTCTTGAAGCGGTAATTTCACATGACTAGTGCCTCTGTTAGGAGTTGGCAGCCTGTATGTCAGCTAAGACACGATATTAATAACGAAAAGAACAACTTTTTATGTATACAGGTTAGGGATCTTGTCCACACCAAGAGCAAATTTCAGTACAACCCTAACTGGATCAATGTTCTTGAGGGATATCAAGAAGGATCTTACATATGGGTATGAATTAGCATAACACTTCTCTTAATTAGTTTGATGTTATTTCGTTTCTGTGTCCTCCCTTTTTACATTGTAATGTGCATGCCATGTGATGCAGGTTGCTCTAAATTATTTGTTGGATAAACTGGGAGGGGACTACTCCCAAACGGTAGGTGTGGTTGACCTGGGCGGTGGATCTGTGCAAATGGCATATGCCATCTCTGCAAATGCAGCTGCAAAAGCTCCCGTAGCACCTGATGGGACGGATCCGTATGTGACAAGAGAGTATCTTAAAGGGAAAGAATATAATGTTTATGCTTATAGGTGTGACATTATGGTGCTCATCACATATAGAAAACTCTATGCAATCTTTTTGCAAATACTAGGAATGATTTCAAAGGACCTGTCAATGCAGCTATTTACACTATGGTGCATTTGCGGCTCGCGTAGAGATATTGAAGGCAAAGAAGGGAAGATTTAGCTCTTGTATGATGCGTGGATTTATAGGTACATACGAAGCACTTATTTTTTTCTTTTAATAATCTTAAACATAAAGATGAACGTTTTTATTTGTTTTTTGAAGGTAACTACACATACCATGGGGAGCAATATGATGCTACTGCCGGACCAGAAGGAGCAGTATACGAGAAGTGCAGGGAAGAGATAATCAATGCACTAAACCTGAATGCCGCATGTAAGACAAAGAGTTGCACTTTCAATGGTGTGTGGAATGGTGGTGGTGGAGCTGGTCAGGATAACCTATACCTCGCATCAAGCTTCTATTTTCTGGCCTCGCAGGTTGTAAGAACTGATTTATCGACTTACAATTGAATTTTTACTAATAATGGCAAAATAAATTTTAACTACATGATAGATGCACGATTGAACTGAACTTATTCTCTCTATAAAAGGTTGGGATCATAGATAGAAAATTCCCCAGTGCAAAGACCACCCCTGCTGCGTTCAGAATAGCTGCAAAGAAGATTTGCCAATTGAGCATTAAAGAGGCAAAAGTCGCATACCCAAACTTTCCGAGTACCGATGTGGCATACTTGTGCATGGACCTTACTTACCAGTACACACTTCTAGTCGACGGTTTCGGTTAGTAGCATTTCTCCTGCACACTTATTATGAACTGTGCTAGAAATGTTATAAAGTAAAAAGAAGACATTGTGTAACGACTTATATTTGTTGTGCACTATAGGTTTGAAGTCTATAAAGATTATCACACTGGTGTCCAAGGTAAAGCATGGTGAATACTACATTGATGCTGCATGGCCTTTGGGTACTGCTGTTGAGGCCGTCTCACCGAGAAAGGGCCTTGAAGATGCATGATCTAATCATGGGAGCCTATATGTTTCCAGTCCAATGCGGGTTTCATGTTATACATCCTATCTAAGCCATGCATTGCGCTCATGAAAATGATCCTCCTCAAATCGATAAACAATTTCATGTGGCACAAAATAAGGCATATATGTTATTCAACAATGACATGTAGTGTGAATCGACTGAAGCTGTGCTTGGTTCTTAGTTCCAAGAAGTAATGTCAATATGTGGATCAGCGGCTCGTACAATGATTTTTTTACTGAATGTCATAAACAGAGCTAGAAACATATATGGAATAATTGTTACCATCAAGTATATAATATGCCCAGAAAAAAGTACAATTTAAGGCAACATCTCAGTATTGCTATATATGGAAATGGAGTTTATGGTCTCCAATTAGGACAGCTAGCATCGCTTTGCCACTTGAGAGAAGACGCCACAGCGAGGAGGACCCCAACACGTGATACACGAAGAAACTGACGATTTGGAGTTGGGATAATGGTGAGAACCACCTCAATTTATTTTTGCAAAGACCCACTCCGTTGATTATTTGCCAACTCAAACTCCATGTTCACACCCAATTGGGTCCAGCTTTGGCACCGTAGAGGCGAACCAGGGCAGTCAGCGAGGTGTAGCTCGGCAAGCGCTACTCGTCCGTTTTGAGGGCACGGATCCACCGTTGCAGCTGTCGTGGCATTGACATCCTCATCGAGTAGGCGATTATCAGCACATTTCTCATCCTCATCACCGGCGAAAGCATCATCGAAAAATCTAAGCCACACGCTGCCGAAAACAACGGCATGGTAACACCTTTGTTTCACATCTTAACCTTTTCTTTTCCATCCTGCTTTAACCCTCCACCTTCAACCGATTTGGAAGCCAAGAAATTAATACGTAAATAAAAAACAAAATATCTCTATGCATGACAAGATATGTAACATAAAAACTTACCATATGTTTAGAACATATACATACATTGAGCGATGGCATTGAGCAAAGAGATAGCTATGCAACCACATAAACTATGATCGTGAGTTAATTACTTTATATGGATATTTAATTATTTCAGTTTAGTTCATGATTCAAATAGGACAAGAAAAGTGAAAATAAAAAGTGTCTTAATATATTATATTTAGCAGCTATCAGGGCACCTTGGTAGTTTGTTGGATTCTGAAGGAGAAAGCTATTTGCATCCACTAGAATATAAAAAACGATGTTATATATGGATGGTCCATCCTAATGCTTTGGCGCTGCCACACACCCACACCACCACGAGGTGAACGTGAGCTCCTAAATTGGAAGAACATGCCGTGACAATCGTTTTGTGTACCAACACATATCTAAGCCGTCACACTCGTTGCAACTGTTAACTACACACCAAACGCCAGCATCGCATATATATACCTTTGCCTCAAAAGAAAAATTAGTAGCTGCCTACATCAAAGTCACTATCCGTCTAGCAATAATACCCCACTACCAATTGCAAAATAAATTAGTACTAGTACATAGTGTGTGAGCCAAGGCAAGGAACCATTTGTATCTCTAGCAAGATGATGCCCCCATGTTGCAGCGGGGTTTTAGGAATAAATTCTAGCTTTGAGAACATATATGAATTATAACTATGGCATAAGTAACATTTTGTGAAGACTAACATTCACTTTGACAGATTTCTAGTCTTTGAAGGATAAAAATACATTGATCAGGTAGTTATGACTGATTTGGTAATCTTGCCTGTCCAAGTTCACTCAGCAAGGTTAGCCTTGCCAACAACGGATCGGAGGGCAGATACAGTTCGCCTGGTCTGGCACATAATTTTCTTGAAATCTCAAGCCCCGAGGGTCCATTTGAATGTCTTGTTGCGGCTGAGCACAGGAACCCTTAGTAGATAAGCTTTCAATCTTTTGGTGGATCTTTGTTACTGTGCTGAAGCGTCTTCTTTGAATTTCAACAACTGAAAGAAGTTGATAGCTAGCAGAACTACATCATAGGCACATGCAACAATGGCATACTAATAAATAACAAAAAGATAGCTATTAATGTAAATCGTACTATAATATACGATCAAATAAAATAAGAGAGCAAAAGTATTTCACATTTGAAACGACAGGGTGACATCCATTTATTGGATGGTGAGTACTGTAGTGCCATGGGAAAACATGGAGGTAGTATATATGGGGGAAAAAGAGGATATTTGGCTGAACATAGGCTGGCATGTTGATTCACTTGTTGGAAGGTCTTATATTGCACTTGGTTTTGAAGGATGGCAACACAAAATTGATTACAATTTACGACATTATGTCAGTCACAGGATATTATGTGCAGTATTAAGTCCATGAAACTGAAGCAATCTTCCATGAAAAAAAGGCAAGGTGAGTTACAAAATGGATGGAATGAAGAACTAGTAAAGAAAAAGCAAAGTGACAGCCGTTAGTGGTGCATAAATGGATGCAAAAGTGTTACTGAAAGTGCTACGTGTCAATTCAGACCCTAGAAAAGTGCTGATGGAGCTGACGGATCGATTGTCGATAAACTAATAGAAAGATGAGACTCAAACCTTAGAATGTACAATTATGAGATGATGTGTGGCTGTACGAGAGTCTAATAAACTAATAGAAAGATGAGACTCAAACCTTAGAATGTACAATTATGAGATGATGTGTGGCTGTACGAGAGTTGAGAGAAATATGAGTAAATTACCTTTCGTTGGTTGTAGTACTTATAAAAGATTTTTTTTAAAAAAAACTGTTGTTGAAGCGTCGTTCTCCAAGCTGTCACGAGTTGCACTCGTCCTGTGTGCTAGAAAATGCATCTTCCCAGCTCCAATTGTGACAGCTAGCGTCCCTTTGCCACTCGAGAAAGACACCATAAACTCACGCAGACCTTTTTGAAAAATGAAAACGATGCCATAACGATTAATTGGTTCACCACAAGGCGTACCAATTATTCCAGGGAACAAAATATCGAGCCATCGTGTGTTTCTCATGCGTAGGCCTCGTCAAGGGATCAGCTACCATCGAGATAGAAACACGCCACTGAAAATACCTGAACTCAATGAATGACACGAAAGGTGCTCTGTGTTCCCGTCTCCGTCGATTTCCCGCATCTGGTCCCTGGGCACCATCCCCAACTCATTCGCCAAGTTACAAGTGATAAAATTCTGCCTCCGCCACCCCAGCTCTTCTCTATTTTCGCCCTAGTCCCTAGCATACTAGATCGTGAGAAATTGTTTGTTCCCGGAACAAGCTTATGATAGCCGTGGACCTGAGGTACTAGCATGCAAATCTCCTCCCCATCTCATGTTAAATTTGCCGATGCACCCACTCGTTGCTCACTCCAGCTGTGCTCCGCCACTAGAGCTCTGAGGCAGTGGCAATGGCTCGCCTCGTCAGCCTCACTGCCGCAGTGCTTATCATCCTCGTCCACCTGTCCACTGCTGCAGATAGCATTGCACTTGGTCGAAGGGGCGGCGAGCCACCGCACAAGGAGAACATAGCATCTGGGTCATCAGATGGTACGAGGTACGCTGTGATCTTTGACGCCGGGAGCACGGGCAGCCGAGTTCATGTCTTCAAGTTTGACGAGAACATGGACCTCGTCGAAATCGGTGACGACATCGAGTTCTTTGCCAAGGTACACATGCGGCACAAATTCATTCCTGCTCATGCAGATGCTAGCTACAAGCTACTCTAAACTTTGATGGTCCCTGAGCTTCAAAAGGATAAAACTACTACTATACATATCTTTCTTGGATTTTTTTCTCTCCCCTCAAGTTTAAATGAACAAGCAGTAGTGTTCGAACATAAAGAAAAACAATTCCTAAACGGGATAGCTAGCCATGGTTTGGAGATTTACGGTAGTTATAACCATATTTCGTAGTAATTAATATATGTCCAGAAATTGACAATGCTGCAATGATATTTGCCGTGCCACAACAATGCAAAAAACAATTAATATTTCCCAAACGGACCACACATGAGGAGCCAGCTAGCACCATGTCTATGCTAGGCAGCTAGTGGCACGTGAAGAATGTAACAGAAGTATTTTATCTTTTTGGAGGGCCAGGGCTCATTTGTACGAGAGTATCGCAACATGTTGTTGGTCTCACCGACCATGTGCATCTATTTACTACCACCGATTTTTTTTATTTTATTATTAGGACGAGATGTATAATACGAATTTGAACTAAGATCTTTGCCCTAATTAATGTTTTTAGAAAGGGGAATATGTAGTAATATTACAGCCTCTGTATATGAAAGGAGTAAATGTTTGTGAGTTGAATGCTTTGTGTACTGCGTGCTTACTAGTTGAGGGGTTTGAAAGTAATGTTTCTTTTATTTTAAAGGTGAGATTTAATTGCTATGCTTGTTGGTGCACGAAGTGTGAGTTTAATAGCAAAAGGAAATGATGTCAGTCCTCTAAAAAAATTCCGATGCATGAGAGGAATTCCGTGACTATAATGTAAACGCAAAAAATTAATAAACAAAACATGCATAAAATCTATCCTGTAATGTCTTAAGGTCAATGTGTAACAAAATTATACAGTAATAACAAAATTAGTTTCCTTGATATACATAATGAGTATGTTTATGTGTTAATGCAGATAAAGCCTGGTCTGAGCTCGTATGCTGGTCGACCCCAAGAGGCTGCAGACTCCATATTACCTCTTCTCGAGGGGGCTAAGGACGTCGTCCCTCGCCAACTTCACAAAACAACTCCTCTTAAACTTGGGGTAATGAATTTCATTCTTCCAGTATAGTCGAATAAAAGAACATAGTACCAACTTTTAGATGAAAATGGTTACTTATACACATATTAACTTTCTCTTAGGTCAGCAATAAATAAATAATACTAAAGACTAAATCATGCTCTTCTGCTCCATTAAAGTAATTTTGCTTTCTACTCAAGCTTACAACTGTCCATTTGGCCCTATATTGGAAAAGTGCAGGCAACGGCTGGTCTGAGATTAATTGGAGACGAAAAGGCAGAGCAGATTCTTGAAGCGGTAGTTTCAACTTCTCAATTCAGTACGTCATTTGTGCAATATAGAATTGCTTCATCCATACCTTGTGCAGGTTCGAGATCTTGTCCACACTAAAAGTGAATTTCAGTACAACCCTAAATGGATTACTGTTCTTGAAGGATCTCAAGAAGGCTCTTACATATGGGTATCAACCTGATCTTGCCCATGAAAATCACATAGGAATATCTCGGTCCAAGGACTTGTAGAATAGCATCCTTTGTATTCAGTTACAAACCTTGACACAAGTGGTATGCACTGTAGGTTGCTTTGAATTATCTGTTGGGTAAGTTGGGAGAGGAATATTCGAAGACGATAGGTGTGGTTGATTTGGGAGGTGGATCAGTGCAAATGGCCTATGCCATCTCTGCAAACGCGGCAGCTAATGCTCCAGCCGTACCCGATGGGAAAGATCCTTACATCACAGAAGAGTATCTCAGGGGAAAGGAGTATAATCTATATGTTCACAGGTTTGGCACTCACTCAATTCTAGTACTAGCTTTCTATTCCTGCAGGGATCCTACAATATATACTCTTCCCTTGGAAGGAGTTCCAGTTTTTCCTACGCCGTTTAGTACAAACGTATTCTAAACATGATATCTTAGTGCATTCAGCAGACTGAATCATCATGAAAGTACATTATTTACATATTATTATTATTATTAATATTAAATCATGAGAAATATCTCCCATGTGACACTGTATTAGTTATCGGTCCACAATACTGGTTTGATCCAGCAGTAGAGATGTGACATCAGAATAGAAATACACAACTACTAGTCAGTATTTTACCATATGTGAGGGTAATATCAAGTGATAGATTTATCATGATTGATTTTTATTTTTGTGATAATATAAATGAAAATTAGTAATCTAATTAATCTTTTATGTTAATAATGTGTTCATTATTATTCTTACAATAACGTTGTGGTTCATATATCAAACTTATATTTTGTGAAAAAAATAAATCCATTAATTATTGGTGAAATTACAAAAATACCCATAATTTAAAAGCTACTGACCGGAAAAGTCCTATATTATAAAAATGATCCGCTCCGGGCTGCCTCTGCATGCAGTTACTTGCTCTATGGTCTTCAAGCTGTTCGTGTGGAGATCCTCAAGGCAAAGAACGGGCCAATTAGCTACTGTATATTGCGTGGGTTCACAGGTAAAATTATAGGAATTTTCTGGCCCAAAATAATGATCATTATTTTTTCACAACTAATGGTCATTAGTTGGATCCTACGATGTAGATTAAATTTTAGAAGTTAACAACTAATGATCATTAGTAAGGGTAATATTGTCAAAATAATATGTTTATAATACAAAATTCATCATAACTAATAAGTTAGTCAATTTTTACATGAATTTGTTATAAAATATTTATTTTAAATTTGATTAATCATCATCACTATCATTGTAGTCAATTTTTAGTGTATTTAACACAAATTTGTATGAATTACAAATATTAATTTTTAATGCAATTACTAAACTACCCTTCAACTAATGACCATCATTAGTTGAGGAAAAATAATGGTCATTATTTTAGACCAGAAAATACTCTAAAATTAATGCTGGCATCGCCCTACTTGCTTACTTATGCCTGAAGAAAAAATGGCAAATGGTCAGCTGGATATTATATATTTTTCTGTTCGTCAAGGCAAATACAGCTACAGTGGGCAAGAATATGATGCTACAGCTGCGCCAGAAGGTCCAGTGTATGGCAAGTGCCGAGAAGAAATAATCAGTGCACTAAACCTGAACGCACATTGCGAAACCAAGAACTGCACATTTAACGGAGTGTGGAATGGCGGCGGCGGAGCTGGCCAGGACGACCTCTACCTCGCCTCTTTCTTCTTCGACAAGGCTGCTCAAGTTGGCATCATCGATGGTGAGGCGCCCGACGCAACGTTTACACCTGCAGCCTACAAAGCTGCCGCGGAAAAGGTTTGCTCGCTCAGCGTTGAAGAAGTTGCAGCTGCGCACTCTGATCTCTTTGATGTGCCATACATTTGCATGGATCTCCTCTATCAGTACACATTGCTTGTTGATGGATTTGGTAAGTAGTTTATTTTGGTGACTTGGCCATTTGAATATTCTCTGATGATCGTGCTAGAAATTAAGGTGCGGGTTTAATTTGGTTGAATATACAGGTTTGGAGCCAACAAAAGAGGTTACACTGGTGAATAGGGTGAAGTATGGAGAATACTACATTGAGGCGGCATGGCCTCTAGGTACTGCCATTGAGGCCGTCGCACCCAAAAAAGTTCACCAAGCTGCATGACCAGTGGGGGGCACGATATTGCCATAATAAGGACGCATATATCATCTTGTACTGATACAGCGAGCATCTGGACGAGAACACTTTGTATCTACAAATTAAAATAAACTATGAGAAAAACGGATTGAATATAAAAGTGATTTGGGTGAGCCTACTAAACTGTAATTACTAACTGATCTTCTTCCTAGCATAATTGTTCAGCAGCTGGGCTCAATTGTTCCTTCTGTGGCAAGTTCCCGCCAGCCCATGAGCCCATTGATCTATTTTCGATTTTTGGAGGCCAAAATAGATTCATTAAGATATTCAGATCATATATTCAAGAAAAGATAAGATTCTCCGTGTAATTGATTGCGGCATGTTTGAATCGTATTGTGTATAGGTGACTGCACATTCAGAATACGGCAAATTGTCACAATGTTGTTTCTTCTAGAGACTGTTTGATAATAATTACAAAAAGGGATAGTAGTATGGCTTACCATATATACGCTGTGAGTGATGTTGCAAAAAATACAGTTGACTTCTGTAAACATGTAAACAGAAAGTCTTATGTGGTGGTCATCTCATCATCAGCATGAGCAGCTGATCTATGATATACAAACTAGTAAAATGCAAGTGCCATTCGCCAAAAAAAAAGAAGAGAAAAACTAGAATGCAAGTGTGCAAGCTGCCGAAAGTTGGAAGGGCAGGGCAAGGTCAATGTTTCGACTCCACTTAATTATCAGGCCACCTAAACCTACGACTCTTGACATAACAATTGTCAATGGATTACCTAAAGGGACAGGTACTACTTTCTGTGGGCTACTAACCTTTTGCATCGTCAGATTATTAAGACCCTGTTCGTTTCCTCCTCTAAAATTTAGCACTATCACATCAAAGAGAAACTTATTATTTGTGAATATTTCGACCAATTTAATGACAAAACCCTTTTGACAGATTGGTGCTAATTTTCGAGATGAATCTAATGAGCTCAATTAATCTATGTTTTGTTAAAGTGGTGCTACAGTAACTATCTTCTAATCATGACTTAATTAACCTCATTAGATTCGTCTCGTAAATTAGTCTAGAGGCCTATAATTTATTTTATAATTAAACTTTATTTAATACTCGTAAATAGTAAGATTTTTTTTATGCGACAGCTATAAAACTTAGACCCCGGAAACGAACACAATAGGAGTATATATCTTCCTAGAACTAGAATGTTGGCCCCTCAAGAGTTTGAATGGAAAATTGCAGAAATGGTAGTTTCTGGCGGCTGGCATATATAGAACCCCAACAATGTTTGAATTAACTGAGCATAATTTGATGGCTGCAGCTCTCTCAAAGTCTGATGTCTGAACGGACTACAGAAATATGCGCCTTCCTTTGGGCTGATCTCTCCACTGGTATGAATTATGATTGGGCTGCCGAAATAATGGAAGAAGCGCGGCCTGGCTCGCGCATTGCATTCGCACGCATACATGAGAGTACTATATATCGTATTGGTGGTCAAATTTGAGCGGCGATGCTATGCGAGCGAGGTCACTTCCATATTACTACCAAAATAACTGGAGCTGATCGATGGATGCGAATATTCGGCCGTAAACGATTCATACTTTGACCTGCCTGGCCTGTACTAATGAAATTGAGTGGATAAGGCCTGCTTGCGGAGTTGCTGACAGCAGCATTTAGGTGCTGATAAGTTGCATACACGTGACCATCATCTAACTTTTGACGATCTTTGCTTTGTTTGTGTAAAGAAAAAAAGAGTTTTGCTAATTATTTTCAATCGATTGAAAGCTTCCAGCATCACTAAATCGAAATTGGATGACCTATATAAAGATATTTTTTATATAACAGATCTTTTTCTCTATTAATAATCTTACAAAAGTATTCCGTCCTTTACTAAATTGTTGTCATCATTGACTTTTTTCGTGGCGTTTGACCATTTGTCTTATTCAAAAAATTTCTTCAAATACAAAAAGTAATATGCTACATTTCAAGTTTCTTTAGTGATAAAACATATTCCAACAAAATATATGACATTTACTAAACTTTATTTGAATATGACAAATGGTCAAACTTAACAAAAAAGTCAACGGTGACAATAATTTAGTAAGGGAGTAGTAATTAATAATACAAATTTTAGTGGATGAGGAAACAGAGGAAAGATGAACAAAAAACCGAAAAGCTCAGCTCAGTTATTGGTGCACCGTTATATATACACGTTGCTTGCATGTTTACACACTCAACCGCACTTTCACAGTGGTCGTACGTACTAGATCTATACGTGGAGCGTCGTCGCACACTCACGCAGCTAGAGATGGAGCTCCTTGAGAGGCATCATTGTTCACACCACTCTCAAATAATGTAGCACGTGTTCTCATCCTCAAGGTTCGTTCAGGAAATTGCCGATGCGCGTGTCAATAATCTGCACGTCGTACGGCCCTCGCTCGATAGATGCATGGATGTCTCTGTCGCAAGAAAGCCTCACCATGCATGCTGACTCATCAGCAATGGCTTCTCATCTCATCTCACCCCACCTCATCACACTCATCCATCTAAGCATATACGGGTGTCACTGCAGCCAGATAAGCTGATCGCGAAGCTAGAGATATCTATGCTCGCCTTTTCAGAGAAAGCTCTCTATCAAGTTATCAACACACTACACATATAATTAAGACAATATATAGTTAGCTGGTAACGAAGAATTGAAGCTTCTACCTTTGCTTGTTGTCAAAAGTATTAGGCGGGCAGGCACACCTGTGTGTCTTGCAATTAATCCGTACGCTTACGTCCCTGTCGTCGCACACATTTCGTCATTCCCGCCGTCAGCTCGATTGGACGCACGCACGCGTGGAGGTTCATTGTTGACCTTAATTTCGCTCTCGAGCCACGCGCATCCCACACGCTCTATATTTCCAAGCTACGCTATTTCAAATTCGAAAAATGTTGTGTGTGCGACTGGGTCTTCCAACTGGTCTCTGTACGATGAGTGATGTCCGTTATACACTACGGCGGGGTCGGAAGATTCGGCAGTGTATAGAAGTGTTCTTGCCAACAGTCCCTCAGCCTGCCTAGTTGTTGAGGTGGCTAGTAGCACCCTCAAAGTCCCGAATTCAACACCTAGGGGGAGTGAATTTTCAGGCTAGGATAAAAAAAAATCCCTCATCTCTACCCGAACCAAAGCATGTTGAGTTTTTTTTAGGGTCTCTTTGATACAGCTTATGCAACAGCTTTAGCTTTGAATTATGGCCCAAGCTGTACCAAAGAGTTGGTTTGGATAAGTGATTATGGGTAGAAGCTCGTCATGAGCTGTTTTTATTTTTGTACTAGGATGGTGAAGCTGGAAATAGCAGCTTTTCACAGCTCACACTCATAACTTTGTTTACGAACAGTACAAGATAATCTGTTTTGCCAAACGATTTGATCGTATAAACTGCATAAGTTGAAATAAGCTCGGATAAGTCTGTTTTGACCCATAATTCAGTAGCTGAAGCTGTTTTTTCCATGAGTGAAGCTCTACCAAAGGGGCAAATGTTCTTTAATTATCAACAGGTATTTGTTAGAATAACATAGTACATGCTATGAAAATTATGAAAGTAAAAGAAAAACTCTTTGATCATATTTTGTACAAATATATCAGGATGTTGCACCTGGATGTTTTCATTCCATTTTCCAAATTAAAAAAATAGAAGAAAGCATTCAAACTGTAACCATTATAGTTTTGCTATGAAGTCAGATTCATCCCTTGGTTTAGTTTCATAGGAATTTTTTGGTCTAAAATATTACTAGTAGTTTTATATGACTATTGGTTGTCAGTAGTTTGATCCATATCTAGTAATCCACAACTACTAGCAAGTATTTAACAGACTAAAGGATAATACTATCAAAAGTTATAAACATATAACATAAGTAATTGTTTTGGTAATATAAAATTAAAATAATAAATCAATTAATCACTTATGTTAATTTATTATTATTATTACGGTTGTCTTAGGATTCATCTCACATCGTCACTTCGCTTTGACAAGTCAACCAAATTCATAATTAATAGTGCAACTACGAAGTTATTTTTCAAATTACTGGTCAGTAAGTTTTTATAAACATACATCCTTACATACAGTTGTATATCTAAACACAATAGAAGGCAAAAATAGTTATAACAAGTGATTACAGGGAGTGGCAAAAATAGCCAATAGAAGGCAAACAAATCCTCTCTATTGAAAGGTAGTGTGAACACTTTTGAGTTTGTTTGGGATTATTAAAGGGAGCAAGTAATTACGAGGAAGATGTACAAAAATAGAAACAAAGTCCTAATAAGTGAATCGCCGTCATCACAAGAAACTACTTCTTTTGTTCCAAAGTATAAACATTTCTAGGTTTGATCAAAGTCAAACATTACTATCTCTCACTAGCGATATCTATAAAAATAAAAATTCTAATATATAAATAGTTGCATATTATGTAAGTATGTTTCATGAGTGGTGAATATGATGATAGATAAAATACTATGCAGTTTTTCTATTACAACAGTCAAAGTTGAATATATTAATTTTATATTTATATTTTTGAGACGGATGAAGGTCAAAAAATCACTGGCACGCCGCAAAAGCGCCAAAGCAGCATGTCACATATCATTGGCTGGCATGGTACGTCGACACGTGGTGTGGGGCGTTTTGTCGTACTCACCATCCTCATCTTATCACGCAGCATGCTTTTGCTTTCATTATCCCATTCCTCCCCCTTGCACACGAAGCATTACGTGGAGCCACGCCGGTCAGGGGCAAATTAGACATCTGTAAATGACTAAATTAATTAGCCCACAAAACTATTCGCTCGTCCTCCGATCACTCATTTGGCGCTGTAGTTGAAGAATACCATGTGATTTGCTTGCAGTAAACAGAGAGAACTTGAGATGGATGCATGGTCACGTGTGAAAAGGGCATTGGATATTGAGAAATGGAGGTTTTCTATTGTGCCCTTGTACGTCATCCTAATCCATATCGAGCCACCTACTGCACTCTCTCGCATGCAAGAAGACAATGGCATGGCATCTATAAATCCAGGGTCCCGGCCCTGCATCTCAAAAATTTCAAAACTCATTCCTCCCTGCTAAGCAGTGCATAGCCATCTTCTTCCTTCCTTCCGGTTCTCATCGATCTCTAGCCAAGACAAGCTCTTGCATAGCATCGATCGAGCTAGCAGTCCAGTAACAGATCCACCATGCCGAGCAGCGGTGGTAGAATGCCTTCGCTTCCAGCTGGTTTCCGGTTCCACCCGACCGACGAGGAGCTCATCGTCCACTACCTCATGAACCAGGCTGCCTCCATCCCATGCCCTGTGCCCATCATCGCCGAGGTCAACATCTACCAATGCAACCCATGGGACCTTCCTCGTAAGTAACCAATTTTTTTTCTTAATAAAATTATCCGAATGTTATTAGCACTTAATTGAATCCCTTCCTTTTTCAGCCAAAGCTTTGTTTGGGGAGAACGAGTGGTACTTCTTCAGCCCGAGGGACCGCAAGTACCCGAACGGCGCCCGGCCCAACCGCGCCGCCGGGTCGGGCTACTGGAAGGCCACCGGCACCGACAAGGCCATCGTCTCCACTCCCACCAGCGAGAACATCGGAGTCAAGAAGGCCCTCGTGTTCTACAGGGGCAAGCCTCCCAAGGGTGTCAAGACTGACTGGATCATGCACGAGTACCGCCTCACTACTGTCGCTAATACGACCAAGCGCAGAGGATCCTCCTCCTCCATGAGGGTGAGATTCTTTTTTTCCTTCTGCTACTAGTAGTTACTTGCACGGTTTCAACAGCTGATGACAGCGATGTTTACTGAACTGATTAATTGACTGTCTGTTGATGCATTGTTTCAGTTGGACGACTGGGTGCTGTGCAGAATCTACAAAAAGAGCAACAATTTCCAGTTCTCTGATCAGGAGCAGGAGGGCTCAACTGTGGAGGAAGAAGGCTCCTCCCTCACCCTCAACAACAATACGAATGCTGCGCCCTCGCCAAAGTCTGAATCTTGTTCGTGCTACTGACGATCATCATCAGTTCCATCCCCATCTGAGCATGACCAAGTCGATCTCCCTGACCGATCTCCTCAACACCATCGACTACTCGCAGCTGCTCCTCGATATCCCAGCTGAAATCGAGCCACAGCAGCAAAGCCCCCTAATCTACACAACACCTGCATGCCAGCCGTTTGACGTGAACAACAATAACAGCACAAATACGCCACATGTTGATGCTTTAGGTTCAGATTATGGTGCCAATTATAACAGCCTGAAAAGGAAGAGAATAATGACAGTGGATGGTGGCTCCTTCGATGATGGCAGCAGTTTGAAGAGAAAACTGCAGGTGCCAGGTGATTCGAGGAGCGGCACTTTGTTCGGCAGCACGAGCAGCTACTGCAACCAGCAGCTTGCGGAGGCTGCTAGCAGCAACTTTCAGTACAGCAACTTTCTGAACCAGCAGTTGCTACTGAGCAACCATCTCGAGATGCAGTAGTAGTACACATGCGTAGATTACCACCCCGACGATCTAGCTAGCCAGATCGTCAATGAATGAGCAGGATGAAACTGCATGGATAGATTCATTACATAAGTTACGGTTGAAACAAACAGAGCAGGTTGACAGGATTCTTACTGTCAGGCTGACGAAACAACCAGAAAATTTGCTAATTATTTTCGTCTCGTTTCTTGTAAAATGCAAGCTGTAAATTATTGGTGTACTACTGAAAGTCAAGTGGAATTTGAGATCAATGAATGATGACCACGTTTCTTGTACTATGGTGGAATCTTTATTGAGAACTGCAATTGCCATGTGCTGTTGATTCGAATCCTTATCCAGTTGCTAGTAATTAGTACATTGATTATGCATTTGGAATATACTATGTATACCGTAGCTGCTTCCCGAATCCCGATGATGCCGTGGACGCTAGGGTACTTTGACGTGACTAAGCCATACTGTACAGATCTATTTGGAGATGGGTGTAGCAAGCAGCATCTTCAGTTACTCCACATCACAACATTCTTGCTCATTTTCCACACCATCGACAAGAGTTCCACGACAAACCAACCAGTTCCGATCCGTGGAAACTCCAACCAAATGGTAAATAAATTAACCGACGGCTCGTTCAACATTTGAAGCACAACATGCATGCTCGTCCACACATATCCATGCTTGCGTGCGTCGGTGGACTGGACCAATGCAATGGCAAAACGTCATCACTGAAACTACTCATATTCTAATAATGGTGGACGCAATGACGATGACTCCGGCGGCGGCGCACGTTGCTCAAATAAAATCTGCATATTTATGTGTGCACGGTTGCTGATGGTCCACATATGACATATAGTTAGATAAGCCCTGCTGGTTGATCCTCCCCCATTAGGCTAACAAAGTCTCCTCATTGGAGACAGCCGTTTGTTTATCTTGAGACCAACGTACAAGGACTAGATGATAATATAAACAATGGAATAAATTAGCTTTTGGAGCTGCATGCTGGTCTACCTCTACAAACCCATGATTTGAAGCAATCACGAGGAAAGCAGCATAGGCATGAAGTCACATGCTAAAGGAGCCTAACTATGTACGATTGGTGTTTGTGCATTAGTCTAAGTGCAGGTGAGAGATGATATCAGGATAGGGTACAAAGGGGGTGATGTCTAGATAAGAGAGAGGAGGGTGGAAAGCTATTCCTTATTATAAGTGTCCACCTGATTGCGTAATAAGCTATTCCTTATTATATCACAGATTATCTCGAAGCTCATAGCTAGTTGAAAGTTTTTGGGCTTTGCATATATACTCCATTTTTTGTATTGCACCTACTGCTACGGACGTGGAGATAGGTTTAGTTCTAGGTTATCCATTACACGCACAGTTGATTCCTCTTCTAGAATGAGCCACTTGCTGTTAGTAATCATGAATCATTGGACTACTTCGAATGATCATGATCCATGACTTTTGATCTTGCCATAATGCCATGGCAGGTCACAGGCCTAAATTCTTGTGCAGTTGTGCTTTCATGAGCAACATGGGCCAAAGCTCGAGTGGGCCGAGAAAGCCAATGGGCACATAATGTTATGGGCAGGTAACTGGGCCTTATGGGCCGGTATGCATTGTAGCAGCCCGCTACTTACCTAAAGATCTGTCATCTGTGTAACAAAACAATTGATGCTATCTTGGGGAAATTTGAATGAAAAACTGAAACTGATCTAATGACCATGTAATCCTTGCAGACATTTGTTGGAATCTTGTGTCTTAAGAAATACAGAACAGATGGAATCTTCCTAGGGGATTTGTTTATTTTTGTTTTACCATTGGAATATTTTGATTTTTGTATAAAATACAACTCATGAGCTGTTTGCTGACAGATGCTCGAATTTTCGTTGGCTTTATTTATAACAGACTAGACAAGTACTAGTAGATTCATGCGTATCTGCTACATATGTCACTATCTATTTGTGTTGTACAGCTGGCTAGAACTTTTCCTTTTGCCTCTATCTAGCTAATAACGACATGCAACTGGTTAGGTCTTAGATTTCAGATGAGCCAGCTATTTTAATTGTAAAGAAATGTCAAATGTTACGATTGAATAATTTGAGATGACACCGTCATACATGCTGCCTCTAGATGACTGAACTGAAATATCCTTGAAATGGAAACTGTGTAAAGCAGAGTTATTTCTACTCCTGCTAGATTCAAATAAGTGTTTACGTTAAAAGATGGGATGTCAATTGGTAATACATGGTACCAGAGGTTGAGGTTGTGTAACTAGTTTTCTCAAATTTTCTTCTCCTCTATTTCTTGGTAAATAGTTCACATTAATTTGTCTTGGATATATAGGGGGTGTTCGTTTCCTCTAGGGGCTAAAGTTTAGCTCCTAAAATTTGAGCTAAACTTTAGCACCTCTTGGAGGGCTAAAGTTTTGCCTCTTTTTAACCCTTCTTTCTCTCTAGAGCTAAAGATTAGTCCAAACTTTAGCCCTCCCGTTCGTTTCCTAGAGCTAAAGTTTAGTTTTAACCCTTTAGCCCATGAAAACGAACACCCCCATAGTCGTTCAAGGTCAGCAAAAACTGTGCCAACTTTTGGGATAAAATGCATTCTCATAATGAACTGGTCCGTCATCCACTTGTCTAGCTGGATGGTGGTCAAGATGGGCTTTATTTGAACACAGCTCCGGCACCGGCTGGCCGCCAAATCCAATTCCACCGGCCAGATCATCATAGGCTCATGTGCTCTGGAAGAAGCATGCACGCACGTGCCGCTAGCTAATAAGCATCCATCGATTGTTTCGTATGGTGTGAACAGCCGTCATGCATCCAGGCTCTGACCATTCAATATAGCTCAGTCATATTTTCACTAAAACAAAAATCCACTATAGCTGCGCAGTCCTTTTTGAATTAGCTACGGCCCAAGAATAACTACAGAAACATTGAAATTGAATTATGTATATGTTTTGTGTTGCGGTCAAACGAAACGCAAATGTATATGTGGTTTGATCCTCCCTCTACATCCAGTGGCAAGCTTTTGAAGTATCACAAGGATATCATAAGAACGAATTGTGGTTGAGCTTGAGCAAACCCTTTTTTTTTCCGGGACCGCCATTTTTTTTTTTTGAACCCGGACAACTACGGTACAGTGCTGTAGTATCCGAACGCACGCACAAACACACACTCACGCCACCACTCACACCACACACGCACCCTGCGCGCTAGACACCTACACAAACTATACACACCAACGCGTCCTTTTCAGAGATCGACGAAGACCCTTGGCCTTCGTAGGCGACGAGGACCGCCATTGAGGCAAACTGGAGATGTCCTGAGCACAAGACTCCTATATTGGCATAGTGTGAATAGGTCCACGTACTAGAATACGTACAGAAAGGGACGCGTCCAGTTTGTCAAAAGCCATGGCAATTACCAAGAAACCCAACCCAATTGAACACCTCTTTTAATTAAGAGAATGACTTTTGTGGGCATAGTATCATGTGCACACCCTAGGTTTTTTATTAGTTATGATTAAATATAAATACTGAATCTCTGATTATACTATTAAACATGTCAAACTAGTTGTAGACATGTTGTCAATTCATAAATTGAAGTACAAAATATCAAATTCTCGACAAATTTGTCAAATTTAACAGAATTTCATGAATTTATCAGAATTTGATGTTTTTATACTTACATTTATGATTTAACAACACATTTACAACTAGCCTGACATGTTTAATTTTATAATCTGAGATTCAATATTTATATTTAACCACAATTAAGAGAAAAGCAAGGGTGGGCACATGCCCCTATGTTCACTGAAGTATTAACTTTTAATTATTAAACATCTCGTACAACTTGTTGAAGTCCACCAAATATATATTGAAATATATATATATATCAGAAACAATCTTATCTAAAGAGAGACCTGCATCTCTAGAAGGCCTTGACAAAACTAACCGGTGGAAATGTAAGGGGTAAAATTCTAGAATTCTTGACACGGTAGTATACGTGTAGTGAAAAAAAATCCATTCAGGCGAAGCGACTAGCTCGATACCTTTCTCATCAGCAACTCTCCAACAAAAAGGAAGGAACAAGAACACATAACTGAGAAAATATTCGATGCAAACCACCTATTTCGTGCAATCGTGAAAACCATCTCAAAAAACAAACTTAAAAGTTTTCAAAAATTATGTAGTAGCTTGGTAGACATGTTAATGTACATAATACCGTGGGAAACATGCATGCAAAATTTCAAGTCCAAATTCAACATCCTTTAAAAGTACAAAAATAACAAATCAGGATGAAAATGAAAAGAAGAATGCATGCGCTGTAATTTTTGTCCTTTACCTCCTAGTTTTTTTTTATCTTTTAAATGATGTTGAATTTTGACTTGAAAATTGTGTGCATATTTCCTATGGCATCATACACATGCTGTACCAAGTTTCAAATGTTTGTTTTTTTAAAAAACTTTAAAGTATATATGTTTTTTCAGAAGGTTTTCATCATTCCACTGCGGTGGTTTGCGCCGAATATTTTCCCCACATATCTCCATAGCTGCTAAATCGAGACATAATTTTGTTGAAGAGTTCCGTTCAACTGGAGAAAGTAAAATACTTGATGCTGTATGCAGTAAATTTTCTCTTTTAAAAATAAATAAATAAATAAATAAATCAAGTGGATTGTCAGAGAAGGCTCCCAGCAGTTCGTAGTACCGTTTTACCAGCTGTAAGTAGCTGTCACACACACACTGTAAAAGGCTTATCAAAGCCAAAATTAAGTAATGTTATGACACCTTAATTCCGAACCGATGCATAGCCACGATGGCATTAGCCGGAGCCACGTAAGCCGATAATTAACTAACGATTTGATTATTATTTCTACACAAACCGAGTGAAGACTGAAGACTTCCTTCCCGGGCAAGCTAGGGGGCTTGGCTTGTGTGTGCGACTATAAAACTTGGCTTCCTCCTCTCTTTATCCCCTTTCTAGCGACTGAATCCCCATCTCATCCACCTTTCTTGCGCTCACAAGCTTCCTCTCTCTACACCTTGCTCAGCTTCTCCTTGAGATCCCTGTTTCCTCTCCTATTCCTAGTCAAG
This sequence comes from Chloris gayana, assembly GCA_031894775.1. NCBI lineage: Eukaryota > Viridiplantae > Streptophyta > Magnoliopsida > Poales > Poaceae > Chloris > Chloris gayana. The sequence goes on along the minus strand of JAUNZO010000227.1, from coordinate 131,347 downwards.
CAGCTGCCAATTATCGATCATGGTGGAGCGTGCTGTGAAACAGGAGCTAGGCGACTTGTTCTTGCCTCCCGGGTTCAGGTTCCACCCCACGGATGAGGAGGTCATCACAAGCTACCTCCTTCAGAAATTCTTGAACCCTACTAGCTTCGCTCCACGGGCTATTGGGGAAGTGAACCTCAACAAGTGCGAGCCATGGGATCTTCCAAGTAAGTCATGTAGTATCTGAATTTTACTCTTCATCTGTTGCACCACCGCATACATGTACTTGTTATCTTAAAAAGTTAGTTAATTAATTTGAGGTGATTATTGACGATGTTCCGTGATGATGATACGAACCAGGCAAGGCGAAGATGGGGGAGAAGGAATGGTACTTCTTCTGCCACAAGGACATGAAATACCCTACGGGGTCGCGTACCAACCGGGCCACCAAGGTGGGCTACTGGAAGGCCACCGGCAGGGACAGGGAGATCTTCAAGCCAGCTTCTGCTTCTGCAGGGCGTGAGCTGGTGGGCATGAAGAAGACGCTGGTGTTTTACATGGGCAGAGCGCCACGGGGCACCAAGACCAACTGGGTCATGCACGAGTTCCGCCTCGATGGCAAGTCTAGGCAAAACACAAGCCTGCACCATAGTCCCAAGGTACGGAAAAAAGATTTAATTTTGCCCTTGACTAATTTCTTGTGTTGACAGTTTCTAGCTCCACATCGAGGAGAGTTTGATACTAACTTTGATTTTTAATGATCTGGATATGTGTGCTATAGGATGAATGGGTCGTGTGCAAGGTGTTCCACAAGAATAATGGGGAAGAGAAGAAGCAGCCCGCCGTGGAGTACTCCGCCGGAACGCCCAACGTCAGCTCGATCTCGGTTGACGCCACTGCTGACGACGACGATTTTCTCGACTCCATGATCGATCCCATCTACTTCAACTCCACCAGCGACATGACGACGACCTTCAACACCGCGGCAGCGCCGTACAACGCCGCAACGACGACTACTGGCGGTGCTGGCTTCGTCGACCTGCCTAATAACTACATTTTCAATGACACGGCAAGCCGCAACGACCTGCACCAAATGGCTGTGGCCAATTCAACAGTTCCCACAAGCAGCAGCTACGGCTCCTCGTGGAACTTGCTTCGTCATGAAGGCCATCCGATGGGAAGCTACAACTTGCATGACCAGCAGGCAATGATGGAGAAAGCTCTAAGAAGTATCGTTTCTCCAAATTTTGCTAGCTGGTTTGCAGAGTTCGTCGGTCACTGGAATTCCGCAGCAGAATTCGTTACGGCAGGATTACGGCGGCAGTTTATACGCTACTGGTTATCTTACAAGCAGTGCTGCTGCTACTCCAGCAGATGTTGGACAAGCTAGTAGTAAGAAGAATTTAGGTGATTGAGTGGTGCGCTACTGTGTGGGTATATAGTGCTTTCAGTACTGTGGCAGTTTTGTTTTGGTCACTTATAATTAGTTCATTTAGGTTGGTATAATTAGAAATTATATACTTCTTGTTTTAGGTGTGTGTTGTAAAAAGAGAACATTGTTTCATTGTTTGTGAGACTGAGAATTTCTTTCTTGCTGGTGCTGAACTGCTAATCATCTGCTTTATTATTACAGCGTGTATACTGCCAGTGCTCGCTACAGTTCCAGTGTTCTTCTATGACTTATTTAGACTATTAATAACTCTTGTCTCAGAAAAAGCATTAGTTCTATATACACTCTTTTGCTGCTTTTCATTAAGAACTATGCATCTTTTCATTAAGAAGAAGGTTTGGGCCGATTACTTCGTACAAGCGCCGTTGGCACTGGTCGCCTAATTTACATGGAGTTTATATGTGTTACAGCACAAGGGCGAGCACTATCCTAATTCCTAGGGTAACTAAAGCCTACTCTCGCCGCATCAGACAACCAAGATTTTTCCACTACCTGGAATTTTTCTATATGAAACCGTGTAAAAGTACCAAAAAAATGTGCACGCTGCTTGTAAGCTTGGCGCCCAAGTAAGGATGACACCGGCCTTGATGTTGATATACAGCTTGGTGCAAGCTAGATATGTCAGAGATTAGCATCGGCGCCTCAACAGAAAAGTCACGTGTAGCCAGGTCGGTTAGCATCTTGGACGGCGCCTGGTGACGTCACGCTCCATCCACTCAACAGCAGTGGGAAAAACGCGTAGCCAGATGTACAAGCAACTGCATGCTAGCCAGCATGGATATCCTTGGATCGAATCGTCCTTCATTGTTTATACGACTTGAGCCTTAGCCTGTCTTCGTTTCCTGCACTCTAAAATTTAGAGACTGTCACATCAAAGAGAATCTTATCATTTAAGAATATTTAGATCAAGTTTAATTATAAAACACATTACGATGATCTGGACTAATTTATGAGATGAATCCAATGAGGTTAATTAAGTCATGATTTAGCTAAAGTGATGCTACAGTAGCATCATCTTTAGCTAAATATACGACTTAATTAACCTCATTAGATTCATCTCGTAAATTAGTCTAGCAAGTCTGTCAATTTAGTTTTATAATTAAGCTTGATCTAAATATTCATAAATAATAAGATTCTCTTTGATGTGACAGCTATAAATTTTAGACTGTGAGGAAACGAACACAGCCTTGAGCCTTAATTATGTTTGCTCTTGTTCAGAACCTGATTAACAGCCACCTGTGATGGCTAGTAAAAAGCAGTTACTTGTGGAATTATCAGAACATGGCGTCCAACTTTGATTTCATAAGCTTGTTTACAAAATGAAGTGCGGAAAAAGACGAGTAACACAGTAACCTTTTTTTTCTCCTGCATTTGGGCATCTTTCCTGCACCAAAAGCCGGTGCGAGTGGTCCCTGTGTGGGTATATCTGTTTGTAATGTATACCATCGTTTCCACGTGTGCTAGAGTATGCAAGAATAAAATTAAATGCAGTGAAAAGAGTTGTTAATTGATTTTCATATATGATGATCCCAAAAAAGAGATGTTTTCCGGTGTTTGCAAAGAATGTGGACTGTTCATTGGCCTCGATCTAATGGCTCATGATGAAAGGTACAAGACCAAAGGTACTTCAATATTGATGGAAGTACTTAAGTATTAGGGATAAAACGATTTCTACGATGATGTACATAGTTAATCGATCATTTACCTAATGCGGTACTAAAAGACTTTTAGTTTGTATATAATTACCCACCTGCCACCGGTTATGATAATTTTTGTTCCATACCTTGCCCCTCCCTCAATCAACAATCGAGATCGAAATACCTCCTAATACCTCTAGATACCTCGCAAACATCAGAAAACCTCTCCCAAAAAAATATCGATTTTCATATCCTGAGGGTAAAAAAAACTTTCTGCAACACGCATTAACATCCTTTTAGCATCAAGTCGATCGTCAATGTACTTCCTTTACTCCCAAGTGATGGCTACTTATGTACCTTCAGTTTTTGAAAGAACTCTGCTGCATCTCTTCCCATTAATTTCATCCATGATTTTTCTTGCAAGTCATGTTTCGCAGGCTACAGTTGCGGCGTGGTTCCTAGAACCTAACATGCACATATGTGGCAACCTATGTGTGGCCATTGGCCAACATGTCGACTTCAAGACTCACCAGCCCCCGCCGACAATACGAAAATCTAGCGCTAGTAGGCTTTAACAAATTTGCTTTCATCAAGGTCGTTTTCAGTACAGTATCGACGATAGATAGGAAGTATGGGGTCTATTGTGTAGCCGAGTATTTCTAGATTGTTGTCTATGGAACAGGTGGCAGTCCAAGTATGGTAGGCTGGTCAAGGAAAAGAGCAAGAAAAAGTGGCACATGAACATGGAGATGACGGAATGAATGGCCTTTTTCCATGCTTGACCTCCTGGCCGGTACTCCATGTGGTACAGCTGATGTAATGCCAAATCATATATCGGCAAACGGTTTGTATTTGCAGTGTGGCAACTGGCAATTCTATCCTTGCGGGCATCTTTCTCAGTTTAGCACTTGATCGAGATCAAATCTCAAGGTTAGAGAAGGACATCGTCGAACCAAAGTTTTCGTTGGGGGAAATGAAATTCAACCACAAAGACAGCTCCTTTGTATATAAGTATTACAAATGCTACAGTGTAGAATGTTTTGAGAAAATAAAAAATATATATTTATATACTTGGAACATTCGGTTGCATTTACAGATTTACTGTAACTTCACTACTACAAGAGTCCACAAATTTCCTGATACTTGAGTGCTAAGGCAAGAGAGAGATTAATAGAATAAAGAACAAATTGACCCCAAGACTGGACTGGAGACCAGGTCATTACCTGTCTTAATAAGTGATCACTTGAGCGATATGGTTGCCCTGAAAACAACATCACCTGTGAAAGCTAGAAAAATGAAGGGAACGACAAAGTGGTTCTGACTGTGACCGGTTTAGATTTTTGTGGCTGCCGCTGTGGGTTGTTTACTACAGCCAACACCCATCTCTATCGAGTCATTGCTAACGAAACAAAATTGAAAAATGATTTTCTACCAGTTGATTCGAACATTAACAAATAAATGAGGCAATAACAATGTGGGAACCACACTAACCTGATTACTGACGGGCGATGTAAACAATATTCTAGTCTAGACATAAGTAAACATCGCGTCCAGTGTCTGCGCCAAGGAGATGATCAGCTAGCAATTTCAGATAGAGAATCCCAGACAATAGATGTTAACAACACAAACTGTACACTAACAAATACATGCAGTGGAGGCATAAATTTTAAACATATGTGATTCTTGCTAATGTTCAGTTACATCTGATGAGGTAAATACCAACATTTTATTTTTTCTTGGTGAATAGTATCACCTTATTTGCTACCTGAATTCCATGTATTAACAGAAACCACCACAAACAATGCTAAATCTGGTACAACACATAGGCGTTTGTGAATGCACAACTGGAACTCCGTAGGTATGAATACAATATTACACCAAAAAGAAGTCATCACTGTAAATACCAGTTGGCTCAGAAAAAATATACAGTGCACATCTTTCAACAGGAAACTATGTCCACAGTGCAGGCCAAAAGTCTTGTGCTTCATCAGGCTCCCATATCTGATCTGTATTAAAATGGGATCAAGATTCTTGGGGAGCTTCAAACCTCGACGGAGTATCTATTCCCATCATACACATGAGTCCTGATATTAAGATGATAAGGAGAACTATTCCCTGCAGGTAGTGGAAGTGTAAGAATGTCATAGGAGAACATGGACACTGATATCAATCAATTTAAAGGTGAGCTCACGGGTCAGACTCGGCTAATGAAAGGGGATACAATTAACTTACAACAAAAGTGCCTTCCAGAAGAGTTGATTTAACTAGACAATCCCCTCACATTTGCCCAGGCCAACTTTAGTAGTGTTGGTTTTCTCTGCAAGAAACCTGCCTACGTTGGAAGGGCTCTCCAGTAAACCAATTGGTTGAGAAGCATAAAGAATCGTATATCTAGCCCCAGACTTCTTCAGCATAGCTACCAGCTCAGAGAGCAACTCTCCTGTAGTCCAGGGAAAAAAAACTTTCAGCTATACAGTTAAAGGGAAACAATAGATTAAGTATGATTAACCTAACCTTCTGACTTTGCAGTCAGAGTTTTCCTTGAAACCACCACTACAGAATACAATTAGCTCAGCCTGCCCACTTGGGTTGTTTTCCATCTGTGCCATCACCATGTCCTGCAATGCATATGCCGTCAACTATGTAACGAGCATGGAATAGACAAGTTGAAAAAGAAAAGAGCTTGCAATAACTTACACTGACAGAATCCATGTTGTGATGCTTCTTCAGATCTTGACCATTTACAGCACATGTGTCTGTGTATGTGATATGCTTTCCTTCAAAACCATTGTTACAGCTCTCGGTAAATCCAGATATCAATGAGCTCTCTAATTTTTCATCATCTGTCATAGCAACATAGGGGAATGCCATGGAAAACTCCGAAGTTGTGAATGAGAGCTGGTACAAGCATAGCAATTGTAAGCAACTGAAAGTTCTAAGCTTCAGATATACAATAATTGACTTGTAAAAAAATGACTGTGTTTACCTTCAACGTGTCTGCTAAAGCTGGATCGACTTGCTTATCTTTAGAAATGTCTGATGATTGCAGCTGTGGGGAGAGAGATCAAAGCAACTTTCATTAACAAGAAAACAATATCAACAGAGATAACATCTAAATTTCAACTCATATCAAACAACAATCGTGCAACCAGATAATTCCATACAAATAAATACACAATATACTAAAATATGTACCTTGGAGCCAAGAAAAACAATGGCAACATCAACATCCTTGTGTGCATCCTCCCTTGAACACTAACAATGAAGACCAAAACATGCTTAAAATCATGAGATGATGAAAGCTTAAGTTTCTCCAATGGAATATGGTATAGTAACTCACCACCAAGTTAGACCAGCCACCTTCCTGAAGAACAGATTTAGCTAAGCTCTTCGGTGAGATTGTCTGATAGTTAACTACCTCCTTTGCTCCATCCGAAGAAAATCTGGAGGATAACAGTTGATGGAATGCAATCAAAATTCTGATTGAATATGCTTGGTTAAATAATGATTGAAAGGTAAAAGAAAAATCTTCTGGTCCAAACAAAGGTTAAAAAATCAGCATGACGTCCCCAAATGGTTTAGTAAAGCTATCGATAAGATTAGAAGGGTTTTCTTATGGGAGGACAGAAAAGTGGCTAATGGAGGTTCTTGCTTGGTTGCATGGGAAAAGGTACAAAGACCCCTCAATCTCGGTGGTTTAGGCATACAAAATCTGGAGGTCATGTTCTGGGCCTTAGAAATGAAGTGGTTGTGGCTCCAAAAACAACCTCATCTGACCGCCCTTGGTCAGGTTTGGAGATTCCTGCGCACCCCAATGCATAGGCAATGTTTGCCATTTCGATTTCAACTCAAGTAGGGAATGGACAGAACACTCTCTTCTGGGTGGACAATTGGCTCCATGGCTGTTTCTTATCCGACATCGTCCCTGAAGTGCTTGCGACTGTTCAGAGTCGCATCGTCCAGTCATGAACGGTGGCACAAGCTCTACAGAACCGTACATGGGTGTGGGACATCAAGGGTGGGTTATCAATCGACGGCTTGATTGAATATTTGATTCTTTGGGACCTGATTAGAGAATTTAATGTATCAGGAGAGGAAGATAAATACTTGTGGAGACATAATAGTTCAGGGTGCTTCTCTTCGAACTCTGCTTACAAACTCTTGTTCATTGGGTCCATCGCCTTTGAACCATGGAAAAGATTATGGAAATCCTGGGCCCCTCAAAAATACAAAATTTCCTATGGCTAGGCATTACGAATAAATGCTGGATGGCTGATCAGCTTGCTAAAAGAGGTCTGGAGCATCCGGAGCATTGCCTATTGTGTGATCAGGAGAAAGAAACCGCGCAACACATCTTGGTCGGCTGTGTCTTTGCCGGAGATTTCTGGTTCAGAATTCTTCAAGCTTTCAACTTGCAGCGGCTTGTTCCTGGAAACGACGAGCTCGACTTTGCCTCCTGGTGGAGAAGGGCCTCAAATAGAGTGGCAAAACAACATCGCAAGGGCCTCAACACACTGATTATCCTTGGCACATGGATAATTTGGAAGCACAGAAATGCTGTGGTATTTGATGGTATATCGCCTAACATCCAGGTCGGCTTAGATAACCTCAGACTAGAAGCTCAGCTATGGACGTATGCAGGAGCTAAAAGTCTGAGGGGATTAGGTCTAGGTAGGTTGCTTATTTCTAGATAAGTAGCCTAGTTGTTTCTGTTCAAGTCTTCTTTTGGTGTTGTTTATTGACAGAACAAAACTCATGTATTACCACCTCATGCCTTGGTCCTAGCTTGAGGTGGCTTGTAATGAACCATTCTCTCTTCCCTATAATACAAAGATCCGCAGCTCTCATGCATATTCAAGAAAAAAAATTCAACATGAGCTGGTAAGTTTTGCTCGAAAAAAGTAACTAAGTGAACCAATAAGGCACCCAAATGAGGATCGGATAAATACAGTGAGGCATCCAAACATCAACATTAATGGTACATTAAATTCACTGATTTGGTACTCTTATAAGGATTAAATAACATTTAGAAACCAGCCAATATTTTTGTCTAGCTGAACTCATAATGAAAAGTTCAGTTGCAATTAGATTTCACAGTTAGTCCATAAAAACGAGAGCTCAAAGAAATCCCGGGTTTATATTTCAGCTACCAAATGAATACTGCTCCTTACAAGAAGAGCATACGGGGCGGGGCATGAATACATGTTTTCAGGTGGAGCAATTAATTCTAGATGGCATTAGCACAGTGGTGACAGCAAAACAAGCTCTTCATCGTTAACATATTATAAAATGGCGATGATCCATCAATCCAATGTGACATCAGAGTGAGGGAAACAAGTTGTAGGGATTTCATCCATTGTTGCCATCACCCTTTCAGTAATACCTAAAGTAGGATGATTTGTTGCATCTATTAAAGTTGGTGCTCATTTGCTCAAAGTGGTTTAGCAGTGAACAAGACCAAAACCACAAAAGGCAGATGGAATTTCAGTTGTTCACAAGGACAATCAAATTTGTGTTTGACCTAGGTGTAAAGTCTGATAGAACATGCATTTACGAAGAAAAGTGGGTGATGCGGTATAATGTTCAATGCACAAACTAAACTAGTGTTTGATTCAAACAAGCTGTGCTCTCCCTCCACATCACCCAGAAACCAAGGTCTTGGGGTATGAGGTTTAACAAATGATCAAGCTACCCATGACCACCGAGGAATCTTCTACCTATTTCATTCACAAGGCAGTTACAAAACAAACTAAATGTGTCTTGTCAGCCATGCCAAATTCTCTATAATCCAGTACCATTTTACAAACAAAAAAAAAATCTCCTTTCTAGTCGAGGTTACGAAATCCTTAGACATTATCGGAACGCATCATATCTACTACCATGAGGGATCTAGAGCAAGGAACAAGAATGAGAAGCGAAGCAAAGTTACCCACCCGTAGTTCTTGGGCGCCCAGAGGAACGCCGGCGCGATCACCGGCGACGCCGATGCCGCCTGCGCTACGAGCAGCATCACCGCCAGCACTGCCCATGCCGCCGCCATCTGATTCGATCGAATCGGGCCCGTCGTCCAAAAAAATACCGAAAAGTTAAGGAAAATCGGTGATGGAAATCGAGCTGGATCGTTTAGCTCAAAGATTTCAAAAGAAAAATGCTACCTTTGCGCGAAGCAGAGATCTGGGATTGGGGATTTGTGCTGGCTCGCTGCCTTGGTGTCCCTCGTGGTCGCCGCGGGCGTGATCTGAATCGGTATCGCGCTAATTCCAGGAGGCGAAGGGTTAGTTGCTTACCACGCTTACAACAGCGAGGCTGACATGTGGACCCGGACAGCAGAGGCCATCTTACGTGTGGCTCTACAGCTTAGAAATCTCTCGCAAACTCGCAAGATTACCAACATTGACAGTGGTGCCGTACCCGTGTGTTTATATTTTGCTGAACGGTGTATTAGGTGAATTGTTTTTTTTTCTTAAAAGTTGTATTTGTATTGATCATCCACAGTTTATAACAAGAGCTCTTTTACTGTAGTAAATATGAGCCATCCATTTACATTGATCCAACCTGTTTTTTTAACAGATAACAGTGACAAGATGGTCATGGCGGGCCCCTGGGCGAGTTGCAGATGACAGAGGGGAACGGAACGACTGGCAACAACAACCTGAGCTCTTATCCCCAGTGATCCTCTTTTGACAAGGAAAGCAAATGACCCACAAGGAAAAAACAGGGCCCTTCTTCTCCATTGCTTCCCTGCCCAGCAGCGTCTGATCTGATGGAAGCAACCATGGCGACCACCTCATCGATGCTGCTCCTCTCCAGTGCCGCCACCAGGACGCCAAATGGCTTCCGCTCTTCCCTGTCGTTGCCTCTGCCTCGCTGCAACAGCTACTCCACCTGCAGCGCCAAGCAGCAGCATCTAATCGCGCCAAGACTGAACAACAGCAAGAAGAGCTCTTTCAGAAGCAGCGGCCCAAGGTGTTCTTCTAGCGCTGCTGGCGGCCGATCAACTGCTCGTTCCTCTGAAATATGGCTTCTCGACCCTGCAGGTTAGCTCCGGCTTCTGAAATTTATGTTGCGTCCTAACTCTAGATTCGTGCTATCTGCAATTTCATAGCCTGATTGAACACTAGCTGGAAAATTTAAACGCGTCATTCTTGCATTCCTTGTTGCAAGACCCAAGTTTAGCACCACACCATTACCAATTTCAGGAGACGGAGATTGGCGTCATATCGGCTACAAAGTCCCACGCCCAGGCGCGTTCGAGATAGCCTCTGTATGTGCTGACAGTAATAATAATACTGAGCAGTAGCAACGTTAGCTAGCAGCTTCAGTATGAGGTTTACTACAGTTCTAGTGACCTTGACAAGCAATGCATGCGGTGTCCAGGATTCGGTGACCGTCGGCCGGGTTGCTGAAAAGGCCGACGTCGTTCTCCCGGTGGCCACAGGTCAGTTCTTGCAGAGAATTCAGTCAGGGAGGATTGTGATGGACGATCTGACATCGGAATTGCAGTATCTAGCACGCACGCTCGGCTGGAGAAGAAGGACGGGAAGCTGTTGGTGACGGACCTGGACAGCACCAACGGCACCTACATCAACGAGCGCCGCCTCGTCCCCGGATTCCCCTTACCCGCCGAACCCGGCAGCCTACTCATCTTTGGTTAGATATTTAGATTAGATCACAAGCAATTATTGATATGATTTTCAGAGAAGGCTCTGGTTTGTGAGATGGATCTGTTTCCTGTGTCGACTGCATGCAGGTGACGTCAACTTGGCGATGTTCCGCGTCAGCAAGATGATAGTCGAGGTGCCCAGCGAGAACGATCAAGAGACCAGCAAGACCGAGGCAGTGTCGGCTACAGTGGAAGAAACCGCAAGTTAAGCAGGGCGTTACGGAACACTACCAGCTTTGCTTCTCGACGCCCTACTCAGCCAGGAGACCCGGGTTCTCTAAGAAATTCAAGATCCACGACAACCTCATTGGTTTTGTTCACTCCTCTCGGCTGAAATGTAAAGTGAATGAATCCGACCGTACTACAGATGTTAGCTAAGAATCAAAGAATGCAACTATAAACGGTGCTAATACTATTCATGTTTGGCTACAAATTACAACAGAGTCCTCATTTCGGAAAACAGATGGTTATGTTTCATGTTGACGAGAACAACGCATGTAAGTAAGAGTTCACCTATAGTATACTTATGTAACCATTGCCACAATAACCATATTTGATAACAATTTTTGAATATGTAGATACTACTCAAAAAATGTTACATACAGAAGTGAAATCTCATGTTCATCTGGATGGGAAAAGAAACATAGCAAAGGTTCATCCAGTTATACACTAAGAAACATGTTACACAGCAGCATCATGCTACAGCTAATTTAAGTGCCAAAAGTTTAGACAACACTACGCTAGCTCAAACAAAGCACAAGATCCCTTCAAAATAGACATCACTGAATTCATTAACCTTATCAACCAGCATACATGTACAAGTTATTATCACAACAGAAACAATGAACTCCCAGCAAAAATATCATGAATAACCAGCCCACCACCATTGGGGATTACTATTGATTCAACAAAACATGAGCAAGCAAATGACTATAACGTTTTGAACTAGAAATGGCAACCAACCTGAATCTAAAATAAATCCGAGAGCTACAGAACAAAATTGGAGAAACTGAAGATCGTATCTTGACAGTTTTCACAACATGAAAGAAGCAGATAGCAAAACGTGACTTAGAAAATTGATGACATGCCAGTCCCTCATCAGCCCTCCAAAACTCAACAACCATGACAAAAGTAGCAATCCACCATATAACACTGTTATGTCAACAGGCAAATGACTGAGCTTTAATGAAATTCAAATATAATACCTAGTACTGTGAATTCTGACTAGTACAAAACCATACACTAATTGGTGGAAAATGGCATATAAAACAGTTCAGTTTTATGTCAGATAATAAATATACCAAGTAAATGAACAAGGAAAACAACAGTCATATTCACAACAAGGAACTACAATCTATAAGTGGTTTATCCGACACAGTGCCACATTGACTAAAAATGGCAGCTGGTTAAAATCAACTTCAATATCCAACATCAGTATAACTACCACACAACCAATACTGAAATTGATAGCACTATCAGACATTCCACGAATTGGTCTATCCACCAAGATGCGAAAAGTGAGCCTTATGACTTCTGATGCATTGTATTTGACCCTGTCCTTTAAGTATAAACCAGCGGAGATAATAACGAATCACTAGTTCTCTAGAGTCGAGATATCAGATATCCATTACTGAACATAAACAAAATGTAACTATGACAGTAATCATAAGAACGAAACGGATGGCGGGATAACATTTAAAGGATATCATGGCACAAATATACGGTAATGATAGGATAATTCATCGGCACAGGTAACAAGCAAAAACATATTCCAGAACTAGCTCCAACAACTGAAGGCATCCATATCACAATGTCAAAAAGGTACGAGACTAAGCTTAAACAGTCTAGATTTTCCAAGCAACAAAGCAGTAGCTAGATATAGAACCAGACGACCAGTTCCACTGACGATAGGAGTCGAAGCCGGCAATACCCACATTGATCCAGGCTTGTCCACCGCTTAACGGTAGGATTTCTGGAACCTTGCGCGGGCACCACGTCCACCGAACTTCTTCGGCTCGCAGCGCCTGGGGTCGGCGACGAGGAGGGTGCGGTCGTAGCGGGCGAAGATGTCCTTGACCTCCTTCTTGGCGGCCTCGTCGACGTACTTCTGGTAGTAGGCGACCAGAGCCTTGGCGATGGCCTGGCGGATGGCGTAGATCTGCGACGTCTTCCCTCCGCCGCGGACGCGGATCCGCATGTCAATGTCCTTAAATTTGCTGCGCCCGGCGAGCATGATCGGCTCGAAGGCCTTGAGGCGGAGCATCTCCGGGCGGATCAGCTCGATGGGGACGCCGTTCACCTTGATCAGCCCGCGCCCCGGCTTGGTGTAGGCCACGGCCACGGCCGTCTTCTTGCGGCCGAAGCACTGGACGGTGCCCGCCGGCGGGCGGTTGAGCACGGTAGCCATGGTTGCGGTGGTGGTTGCTGGGATCGCAGCGGCTGCGGCGGCGCGCTAGGGCTTTGGCGGCTTGGGGGAGGTGGCGGCGAAGAGGTGAGAACCGAATGAGAGATGGATTTTATAGGTACAGGAAGCGTTAGGGTTTTGTGTGATCAGCTGCGCTAGGAGAATGACTTGTGGGCCTGGATGGGTCGTTGGGGTCCACAACGCAGTCAAACCATGTTATGAACGGGCTTCATGGGCCGCAGGGATATGATTGGGCCGTCCGACGCTGCATATGGAATTGAGTATTGGACTTTGGAATGAAGCAATGGCGGTAAAGGCCGAAGTCGGTCTTCATCTTGAGAAGTTGAGATAAAAGGCCATGGTGAAGGAGGAAGAAGCTAGGGTTTCGGCCCTCGAACACTACTTGATCTTATCCGAGCGAGCCGTCCGGCGGCGCCGCGGCGGCCGGAGTCGCCTCTCCCGCATCCGCGTTGCCCCCGCCTCCCTTCCGAGGGATGTTCGCGGGTTGGTAGCACGGATCGTTGGACAAAGAGCCGGCTTTGGTTTCCGCGGTTGCTGCCGGCGGCTCACGATGACGACTGCCCGCGGTCGGAGCGTGCGCGATGATGGCCGCGCGGGTTCACCCAAACAACAAAACAATTCGCTGTTCGTTTGCCTTTTCTTTCGGTTCTTTGAACATTGCGTAATTCTTTTATTCGTTCTTTGGCGCTCGCTTGTCTTAGGTTAAGCTTTATCATCTAGTACATTTCACCGGGCGATTAGCACAAGCTTGTTATATTTCAAGTTACTCCGTTAGATTGTGAAGAATACACTTGGCATTGCAAATTAATAAGTATCCTTAGCACAATCCTCTTAGATTTTGACCCTGTTACTCCGTTGGATCTGTTCTTGCAGTTTACTGCTTGCCGTTGTACCTCAGTAAGTTTCTTCCAGTTACCAGCTGGGCTTAGTGATTTATTATTATGCTGCTGCTGAATGTAAACTGCTTGCTGCCTTAGTTCAAATGACTTTGCTTCTATATCAGTTGACATTAAGCTTTATTATCTGTTTATGATCCATTGGATGCCTTGAATTAGTCATATAATTGCATCACTGGTGATCTAAATGCTTGAAAAGTAAGGACACACCCATGGATGTGTCGAATCGCATTACTTGTCAAAAAATTGTAGAATTTCCGGCTTACTGAACATATATAGCTTGGGACCAGATGTTTTGAAATAAAAATTACTGGATGTTTGTCTGTCCAATGTTTATTTATTGTGGGAGTTCTGATTAGTTAGACTGGTGGCATTGCTTGAAGTTTATTGTGTGTGTTTCACTTCATGTACAGTAGTAGATGATAGAACTACATCTCATGTTCACACAGGTAGCAGACAACAGATAATTCCAATTCGATCTTTGCGTTGGAGTTGAATAAATGAGGTCTTCGTTAGTAAGCTCTATTAAGGACTCACCACTATGGACCAACTGAGACCCTTTATCAGGTAGGGTTCGCATCAGCAAGAAGTCATAGCTTCTGTCTGTAAAGGGATAACATGTTTGGAAGATGAAGGAAGAAGCTGATCTTCTGTGGAATCGGCAGGAACTGCCTTGTTATTCACTTGTACTGTTAGCTGTCCAATGTCCACTAGCTGTATTGAGTTTGTAATTAGTATGCTGATGTTAGGTTGTTGATGTATTTCACAATTCTGGTCTTCTTCTGTCATATTCTTTTCTGAAACAATACAAATGGTGTGAATTTGTGGTGTGCTGCTGAACAAAATTGTCTTGGTTGCAATGTAATGATAATCCAACCGAATCAAGTGGCCATCTGTTTGTTTCTTTTGCAATGAAAGTGGTACTATTTTGATGAAAAGCACCAAGTTATTCTTTTATGGTCTATTTTGTGCAATTGATATCATGTTACCTGATGCATCTTCTTTGGTATTTTCTCCCTGTGTCATTGATGAATTTGTCCTTTCCTTTAGTGCCTATTGCTGGAGGAGGATAATATGCTGAACTCTTCTGAGGATTTTTGAAGTTCAGTCAATTCGAATGCGACAACTGTGATTATGATTCTAGAGGAAAGATGAGGTTTCCTTCTTTCAAACTTAGACGCTCAATATTTTTCTGTGTACTGCATGTCTGCTGCTTTCGTTTTCTGAATGGCGTGGCAACTGGCAACAGTGGAACTGCAGCACAGATTCAGTTTGGTAATAAGAGTGCTGCTCTGTATAAAAGAAATGCTCATTGAAATGTAGTTAGCGTAATCATGGTTGAAAACCTATTCCCGGATCGTGACTCTGCCATAAGTCGGTTTGATATTGTGAAACATACAATAAGTTGCCTATGTTGTTCCATTTCAAAGATATTGTGTGCTGTCTGTCGTGCCATTTAGATACAAGGGCTCAGTTTTATGTTCGATGCTGGTAGCATAAATTCCAAGGGTAAATTCCTTACATGCCATTGGAAATTATACCGTTCCCTTATTTGCCATTAAAATTTTCCAATTCCCTTATTTGCCATCGGATTAAAATTTGTATCCCTTATCTACCACTCTAGTTATTTTAGTTGATAGAAATATTTTCTCTCATCGCTAAAATGTTTATGTTACAATAGTAAATAGGTAATTCTTAGTATGTATTTTATGTCAAAAAAGGTTCAGATCTTTCGAATGAATATTAGTGGTAAATATTTTTTTCCTCAAAACATACCTTTAATTTTCATTCAAAAATTTTGAAAAAAAATAATTGATATAAAGTACAGTTGAGACGGACCTATTTTGCTACTATAGTACGAACATTATATCAATAGAAACAAAATTTTCTACCATCCAAAGTTACTAGAGTGGCAAATAAGGGATTCAAATTTGAACGTAATAGCAAATAAGGGAATTAGTAAATTTTGATGGCAAATAAGGGAATGATACAATTTCCGATGGCAAATAAGGAATTTTGCCAAATTCCAAAGCAGTTGTTGAGGTGGTTGCCGGCTTGCCCCGCGCCATGACGCTGCAGGGTCTTTAGTAGCTTCTCCGGCGTCACGGGCTCACGGCCCTTCATGTCACAGTCGCATCTACCAGAGTTACTATGCATGAGATTTTACAACTCCTGTCTGCTTGCGTCTTGTAAAATGTTGCAGAAGATAACCCCTGGCCTTTGTGGGGATTGCAGCAACTCGCAGTCACTGCAAAAGTTGTCGTACAGGATCAAAATGCTCATTGTAATGAAGTTGATATAAGCCCTTTATCTTCAGTTCTTATGTGGGGAATCACTATGAATGTTGTCTTGTTTCGTTTTAGATGTGTGCACGTGCAAGAACATGTCCTTCCAACTGACGTTCTACATTGAAGTCCTTTCGAGGTAGTTGCAAAAGATGAAAGAACCTGATAATGAGACTCATATCTCTAGCTGAAAGCCATATCCAGATTTTCAGAAGAAAACATGCATCCACAATTTCTCAAGTAACCACTAACTGAAACCGGATACATTCATTGAAATTCAAGCAATGATGGGTATGAAATCAAAACTTCACAGTAGAAACTGAAATAGCTCAGCATATGCCAATCGCAAAAATGGCTGTAATACGGATGATAGACTTATGCGAACAAGTGTTATACATACAACAGAAACAAAAAATGAGCTTTGATCCCATAGTGTTCAGAAGTACCAAATATGTTCCTATTTCCAAATTACCTTGATAAATATTGCACAAACATCAGGACTTGGTGTTGCTGTACCAAGAAATCTTGAGTTTGTTTTTCTATGGAAAAGGCTATTACCTTACGGTACACAGTTTCTTTGTATCTGTTTGGTGCAAGGACTGTGAGAGTCTGTGTTGGGCTATGTCAGTGAAATGCTACGTTAGATTAACCAGAGACAAGAAAGAATTACAGATACAACCCATACTATCTATTTTCCTCCTCCGTATTTTGAAAATCTACTAGACCTGTGCACCTTCAGTCCGATTGCTGGCACTTTCCTTGCCAATGCTTGCCAGATCATCTGGACTGCATCATCCTTCCTGGAAGGATATTGATACTCATAATATTTATCCACCTCTTTCAGCCTATTCCACATACTTGTCCATTTCTGCTTGCTTATTCCTCTAATCAGTCCCATCAAGTAACCCTTTTTAATGGCATCAGATGAACGAACAAAGATGGAAAACTTTGAATAATCCAACACATCCTCATATGGTAGCTCAATGTCATCACTGATGATAACAGGGACGCAGTGGCTCACAATCGCGTCAAACAGGCGGTTCGACGAAGGGGTGTCCCCAGCAATGTTGAGGCAAAACTTTGATGAGTGCATTCCCTGGCTGGCTTTACTGGCACCATGGTCCTGGACACTTCCAAATGCAAAGTAAACATCCTTCTCATCTTTGAGCATGTAATATAGTTCCTGCCGAATGCTCCCTCCCTGGACAAGGATGATGCATTACATTAGCTTATTAATCATCAGTTGTCACAAAACACAGGACACGGATAAAAGTAGTGGTATAACTTTTCTGGGCATGTTTATATTAGCAACTAAATAAAGATTCACGACAAGAAGCCATCAATCAAAGCAGGTTCACATGGTATGCTTTGGCTCCACGAATTTGTTGATATGTTTACAGTCTACTAGCAATTAAGTGTATCCTTCGTAGAAATTTCTAAAACAAAGTGTCGTTACAATCCTTTAGTTACATATATTTGATATGTTGAGGCTAATAAAGGGAGTAATGTATGCGTTAGTATATTATAACATTTGAACTTTGGAAACCAATAGTTTGATGTCAGAAATCAGGAGTATTTTTTGACAAACATGGAAAACCAACAAAGTCCCGTCTCTTGTTCAAACTAGATCGGAGAGTTTCAAAATATAGGATTTCATCTAAAGTTCAAAGTCTTTAACTAAACCAATGGATGTCGATCAATTAAGAAAAGGAGCATATGTCTGAATGGCCAATCACCTTGATGGTAAATATGCAATTCTAAAACTACAAAAAACACCATAACAAGCATTTTTTTCTCTCCAGGAAAAACACTTGTATATTGTCATGTAATAAGCTCACTTAATATTTTTTAATGGGCGCCCTTTTTTCATCATCAGAGGCAACTCAAAATTGTAGCACTCTGTAAATAGCAGAAACATCTGGCCATCTTCTATTAAAACTCGTCAAAGTTAAATGTTATTTCCCGTTAAGAATATAACAATTTTGACAAATTTACTTTGTATGAACTAGTTGCAAGCAAGTATCCCTGTTATTCCCCCAGCGGCAGCGCCCATTCCGCATCTCATGTATACTAAGATAACTATACTAGTTGTAGAATATTTGAAACTCCAAGGGCTTGAGTTAATGAGGCAAGGCAGATAGAAGCTTTTGATGGCATAAACAACAGAAGGATGTAAGTACCATTTTGGGATTTAGCTCAGGTGATCATTCGACATACGTCACACAGCAAACTAAAACCTAGCAAAACCTTGCGGTTTTAGCAAGGTCATCAGGGATAAACTAGTAACACATATTGCACCCCCTATAAAGGGGACCTACAATCAACGTTCCACTAATTCTGAAATAATACGAACTTTCACTCTAAAGTGTACCAGTCTAGAAGAAGTCTGTCACCGTGCAAGTAAAATTTCAAGAGTACACGACAAGTGATAAAATGCAAGTGGCAAAATGATGGTTGTTGCATAATACCAAAGGAACCAGGCACTAAATTAAAAGATAATTACCATGCATTATTCCATTTAGTAGAACATAAGTATGCAATGTGGGAGCCAGATTAGCAAACATAGTTACCTCCTTCCTGTAAATGGCTCCACGGAAGTATAACAAGGACGGCCGGTCATCAAATCCAGCTGAATCATTAACAAATGTCTTGGCCATGTGCTTGTAGGGCGCAATGACATCCTTCTCCAAGCTGGCCACCTTAGGATGATACCTTCCAAAATCAGATAGCACAAACACCGCCGGGGACAGCGCCGCCCGGGCGTGCAGCAAACTATTGGGGTGGTGCGGGACGATGACATGATCCACGCCACCAGACCTCTTCCACTCCGGCTGCGCCATGAGGTACGTCACGAGCTTCTCCTGCAGAACCTTATCCCTGCCGACCTTCTCCGGTGGCACAGGCTTGGAGTGGCGGTTGTAACTGAGTGACGCGAAGAAGGGAACGAAGACCAGGTCTGCGTCCCTGGAGTCGGCGACCCTCACGGCGGCGCCGCAGGGCACCGCCGAGGAGGAGGAGAGGAGGTCAAGGGTGAGCCAGTACGCGACGCTGTGCTGCTGGTTGAGCCCGCCGGGGTAGCGCGGCGGTGCGGCGCCGTTGGTGAGGTCTGGCCAGACGACGCCCTCGGCTCCCGCGGGCGGCGCCCAGCCGAGAAGGCCGAAGTGGAACTCGGGCGGCATGTCGTACATGAACACCCTGACGGCGGCAGCGCGCGGGTCGCATCCCGCGGCGTCGGCGGCCGAGGTTAAGCCGCCGGCGTCATCGGGCTGTCCGTTCTCGTCAAGAAAGGAGAGGTCTTTGCTGCCGCCGCTGGCGTTGGAGGACGGAGTCACCGGCACGGGGACGGCAGTGAAGTGGGTGGCTGTGGCGGTGTCGGTGGGGACGGGGAGGCCGTCGGCGGGGCGCCAGCGCGCGCCGGCGGCGGCGAATAGGAAGATGGTGGAGGCGACGAGGATGGTGGCCGCGGCGAGCGGCAGGAGGAGGGTGCGGCCGCGGGGCGCCATGGGAGGCGCGGGCTCATGGCTGGATTTGGGGAGGGAACATGGCGGGGGAACTGCAGAGGAGACGGAAGGCGAAGGGCGAGTTGGACTGTTCGAGGCTGTGATTACTGATTTTTTTCTGTCCTTTCTTGGAATTTCCTCGGCAAGCGAGGCCGAGGTGTACGCATTGCGTGACCCCTCTAGAGAGAGAGAGAGAGAGAGAGAGAGTAGGCCACCATTTTGGTTGTGTAAAGCGTTGATGCACAAGAGACAGCGTGCCTTCCAGGTTTATTAGGAGAGCGACAGATTAATCCGTACGTACGTATAGTTTATTAGCCGTATAACGTGAGTACAACATGTTAGATCAATCAATTCAGTAAAGTTGCTCAAGAATTAACAGCTTGACATTGCTCCAAAGCGTGGCATGATCACTGATCAGGTGTGGCCTCGTATGGCGAACTTAAAAAATTTCACATGGTTATTGGAAAATGTGGTAGGGTGGAATCTTGACTTCACCGCTAATCCACGTAAACTAAGTATCTATTGAGTGGTTGCAAAGATTCTTAAACCGGTTCTAGGGCAATGACGGTACTGATGATCCTGGTTTAACACGGCACTGAAGACTGAAGATGCAGAATAACCAAGATGCTAACATAGGGTGTGTTCGTTTCCAGGTATATAATTTTTAGAGAGGTCAAATCAAAGAGAATTTTATCATTTTGGAGTACTAAATAAAGTCTAATTTCGAAACTAATTGCAGATCCTCTATCTAATTCACGAGACGAATCCAACGAGGGTAGTTATGATGTTATTAAAAGAAGTTTACTTGTAGCATCACTGTAGCAAAATATAGATTAATTAGGATCATTAGATTCGTCTCGCAAATTAGAGGGGTCGTGACATAGGTTTTGTCATTAAATTAATAAAAGATACTACTTAAATAGTAAGATTCTCTTTGATGTGATGGATATAATTTTTAGAGGGCAGGAAACGAAAAGGCCTTACACGTCCTTCAGTCAACGAGCTAGAGATGCAGGTGTACTGTGCAACAATCTTCCAATGTCCCCGTCATCCTGTGCGCGTTCCCGATCCTGAAAACCGAATGCTGAGTACAGTACAGTACAACATCTTATCTGATGGGCACATCTTGTACGTGTCGTCAATTCGGTGGAAGAAGAATAAATCTTACACGATGACGTGAACGCCATGGCCGTTTTTGATTTTGCTCTGCACCAATCGATCAAACTGGAATGAAGCAGCATTGTGTGCCGAAAAAATTGCTGCTTCATTCCATCCATATGTTGCAATTTCATGACGACGACGGCAGAAGTACACCACCAGTTCATCATGCATGTAAAGTTTGAGGCAGTGGTCTGTGCGCCGCTGCTATCTGCCTCGCGTGTCCTGTGCAGGACAGGTGCGTGCTGGAGCAATTCAGACAGTGCATCTCATTCGCATGCTGCATTTCTCTACTAGTCTGAGGTCTGAAGGACAACCTAGACTAATCAACATGTTTTGTAAAATATACGTATCTCTATTCCCTCAATTAGCTTCTCTCGTAACGACCACCGATCCTCACTATAGAGAGCCCCAGCCGGGCACTATAGAGAGACAGAAAGAAAATAATAAATCCCATTTAGCTTGTCCTATATATTGTTAGCTACAGTTTAACACCCGTATATCGGATCTTTTTTTGGACTTCTTCTTCTTCTTCTTCTTCTTCTTCTTCTTCTTCTTCTTCTTCTTCTTCTTCTCTGTCCTAAAAGTAAACGAGTTTGGGATGTAGGATTTTCAAAGGAATTTCAAAGGAATGAGTTTCCTATGGATTGCTGACATCACAGGGTGTTTGGCTCAAAGGAATGGTGCTTCCCTTTTCTCTGGAAAGGTACGGTTTCCTCCACAAAACATAGGAATCAAAAAATGAGGTCTAACCTCAGGAAAGCCACAATGCTCACGATCAGCCACATGCTAATCAAGCTTCTCTCTTGTACTACCTAGTTTATTCCCTCCTTTCTCTTGTACTACCTAACCGAGTTACGTGGAGAGAGAAGAGAGAAATGACGGATGGGGAATGGGGAAGAAGATGAACAACAAGGGGATAAGAGCGAACTGAGGGAGACTTTGTATCTCCGAGCAGTGGGCCCACAGTCCTCATGGCAGTTAAATGCAAATGCCATGTTAACTTCTAAAAATTATATTTGGTTGCACTAAAATTTTTATTCATGTGTTTCTATTCCTGTGTTCCAAACACATAAATTTCTCTATTCCTCTGTTTTGAATTCCTGCGGTTTTTTCACTTTTTCAATTCCTATGTTTTCTTCATTCCTGCGTTTTTTTCTATTCCTGTATTTTACATTCCTTCGTTCCAAACGCACCCTAAGAGGTTTTAGAGATCCAATTAAAACAACATGGCCAGACCAACAATGGCGTTGCTTCTCTGCTTCCTCTTCCTAGCCGCCGCGGTAGTCTCCAGCGAGGTGATCTCTCGTTCAGTAATCTGCTTCTTCTTCTGCCCGTCAACTCTTAATTAGCTCATGCATGCTTCCACTACCTGAAGATCAAGATCGCACCCGCTCCCAGTGCTGGTATTGCCCACGACCCGGACAATGGTGCTGACAATTATCACAAGGTAGGCATTCACTGCCCTGCCCGTGCTTAATTATTACCAGCTAAAACAGCACCAAATAGATGGATCGGTGATTTGTGATTTGGCGTGTGCAGGGTACCAGCGATGGCAAGGGGAATATAATCTGAAGCCATCCCGTAAGCCATGCTTATTTTCTTTTGAGTTTTTGAACCGCCAGTATATAGTTCGCAAATACGAATGAAGAATGCGATTGCAGAGTGCGGCGGCGAGTGTGATCGGAGGTGCTCGCGGACGCATCACCGGAAGCCGTGCCTCTTCTTCTGCAACAAGTGCTGCGCCAAGTGCCTCTGCGTCCCTCCCGGTTACTACGGCAACAAGGAGACCTGCCCGTGCTACAACAACTGGAAGAACAAGCGCGGTGGGCCCAAATGTCCTTAATCGTCGGCCCACTATTTTCTTTTCCTTTTCTTTCTGGGCCTGTTAGTTAGATCGGCCCAGCCTTTCGGCCTGTTCTCCATTTTTATAGTAGAAGTTTTCTTCATGTTTCCAACAGCTGTGATGGGCAGTATTCGTGGAACTTTACATAACAATCAGTCAGCTCACTTCTTCTCAAGGGAAAAATAAATTCCTTTTTTAAAAAAAAGGAAAAAGAAACTTAGAAAGGAGAAGCAATCAGATCAGTTGCACTAGCATGTGCCTTGTTTTCTAGTGTTGCAGGCAATGTGCATGCCGCACTGAATAAGGAACATAGTGCTTGATCTTCCCAGGCACCGGTCGCTTTCTTTATCATCAAATTAGTACAAGGCCGGTCACTTAAATTAATTAGCTTGCCGAGACCTGCACGATCAAATCGAAAGCTGTAGCCATACTGATTTCCTCGAGTAACAGTTGACCTGTGAAACCAGGCACAGATGCTACTGCATAAGCATAACTCAGGAGACATGCGGATACTTTTGTCCAGAGGTAAACAGTCTCCAGTTTTTCTCGATTCATTCCTTCCGTCCCGTTTCTGACTCTTCAGTGCGTGCCTGGAGTGGCCTGCTGCATCAATGCATATGTTTCCTTCATGTCGCTGCACGCGGCGGCCGATTGGACGCGAACCAGAAAATCGAAACGATCCCTTCACAAATGGCAGACACGCTGACCCTGCTGGCTCCAGTTCTCTCCGGTTGGCCCATTATTTGATATCTGCATATTCCAATCACTTAAACAAATCAAATACATATAGGTTCCTTTTCCGAATGATCGTGCCTTTTCACAACAACAAAAGGATCGCTATTGCAAGTTGTTCTTCATTCTAGATGAGCAACAAGCCGCAGCTGCTCGTCCAATCGCAGTGACATACGTGCGCCTGTTTTTGCCAAACATTCATAGAAGAGAACAGCTCAAATCCAACCAAGTTTGCGGTGCTGGGAGCCAAGCTGGCCGAAAAGAAAACACCTTCAATTGCACGCAACCCCTTCACGTGCAAATTCACGTCCGTCTCAACGGGTGCCAGCCAATTCATCAACCACTGCAGTGCTCCCACACCACATGAACAATCGGTAGGGGACCTTCCTTTCCTGCCTGCACATCTTCCACTGGAACAGTGTTCCGTTTGTTTGATGCTAGCCAAGGTGAGAGCATCAACGATAAGCATGAGATTTTAAGCTCAACTATTCCACTGACGGCAACTGAAACTATGTACCTCTGATCTTCGATGGCAGTGACTTGGAACCACAGACATTCTGCTCCCTGGGAGTGCAGAGGGAAATGGCAGAGTTGAATTTGATGAACCTTCAATGACAGCGTGCCCCATCTTGCTGTAGTAGTAGTATCTTTCTGCATGATTTGATATGATAGGTGGAGCCTTTAGATCATTATCCACCAGCTAGTAGGCCCCTTGGCCTTCTCTCGAACTACATAAGGTCAAACAAATTGAGCCCTGTTTTATTGCCAATTGGCGATCCATTTAACCTGGTGTACTTCACTAACTTTTTTTCAAGATTTGGTTCAGGGCGGCTCGTGGGGTACTAGTACCACTAATATGATATACCATCGCTCGTTCTAGTTGCTTGTGATGACGAAAAGGAGCATCATTCTCCAGTCAGAGTTGCGATGTTAGTACTTGATATTTATAGCTAACAATTAAATGATAATTGAACTTCAATTTTCGTCAGGCTGACGAAAATCTATCAACTTGTCAAGTGCACGTGTACTGCATTTGTTAAAAGGTTACAAGTACCCTTCTCAAGTGGGCATCTAAAACCTGGAAAGGTCATATGGAAATAGGAGTAATGATATTCACGAAACAAAATGCTATGGGAACAGATAATTTTAGAAATCCGATGCAAGATTTTTATCATCTGAACTACCACTGCATTTTCAGAAAAAAAGTCATCAGGTTAATATTTAAGGGAATTATCACGTTAACAATCTCAAGATTCAGTACAATGTGCATCAAAGAGAAAATGAAAGCGAATCAGAAAGTATCTTTGGTCCAGAATATCCTCCTCATCACTAAGAATAAATATTAAGCAGGGTGAGGTATGTGTTGAGTTTTTTTTTCTGAACTAAATTAATTAACAATGATGTATACATATTACCCTCTTCTTCTTTGTCGTGAAAACAACTAATGAATTGTTTGATCACCAGTTCTGCTACAGAAGACGAATTTCGCAGCTGAAAATGACCTCTCTCTATAGTGGGAGGTCTCCTCTACCGGTCTAGTTGTTTCACTTTCTACTGCCCACACAGTACTCCAGATCTTTGTTCTTGTTTTTCCGATAGAGTCAAATATCATTCTATATATTTGATGTATCCAACCTTTGCCTGGATTGTTCTCCAACCTGCACTGTGTTCCTTTACTAATCGACTATACGGAAAACTGTCTGATACTCTGATATTCCTTGCAACTATATTTAGACAAATCAGTGAAAGATATATAATAGATTTGGAATTTAGGAGTAGTTATTAGTCCATGAAATGCATTGGGAGTTGTATTCAGTTAAGTTGTTATTTCAGTTCTACCATATTGGGAATGTTGATTCGGTGTCATACTCCGTACGATATAGGTGTAGTAAATCATTGACTATTGGCGACCTGATGAATTGCACCACATGAATAACTGTTTCAGCGCTCGTAGTTCTATCCAAAAGAAAAATAGAGGAAATATGGCACAAGCAAGGAGCAAATAGAGAAGCCAGAGGACGAAGAGAGTCAATTGGAGAGGAGTGCTTCTCTATCCAACCCGCCGTACGAAACTTCTTGTCATACCTAATCTTCTCTTCCTTTGCCTCATGTTCCTACACAAGTCACTGAATCTCAAACATTCAGTTTTTCCTTTCACATTATTTTTTTATTTCTTTATCAATATGTCAGTATCAAATAACGAGAACCCTTTTCACCGTTAGCTACATGCATCTCAGTCCACTAAAGACACCTCTCAAGACGTTTTGACAAGTTAATTCAGAAATAATATTGTACCAATGGACGTACTAAGAATGTTGATTGTTGGTCAAGGTGGTCTTCGACTAACAATAATGAATTGGCGCGCCAAACTGCCATATTTGTGGTCTTTCATTAATAGCAGAACTAAAGACCAAACAGTTCAAGCATAATGGACAAATAGCACAGCAATATGAAATTAAGTTATCATTTTTTTCTAATAACGTTATCAACTACTTCTTAGTTTAGGAAACCTAAATTTTCCATAAATCAATTACTAGCTCAAGTAGTCATACATTGTAGTTTGTTGCACTAATCAATAATGCAAATAATTTAAACTGACGGGAGTAATAATAGAAACCAACTATGCATTGTATGACTTAGTCAAACCAAGAATCAATATAAATTGTTGCCTGGTCTTGTGTTTCCTGAAGTAGTATTGTTGGATCAGAATGTGTCTCATGCCCCATTTGGAAAGGTTAGATGTACCCACAAAATAATAAAAGTTTGCACACAATATTATTTTGGAAAAAAAATCAGATGTCACGGACCGACAAAGCATTATTTTTATGCGTTACTCCTAGATTGTGGATATGCTTTGTGACTCACTATCTATCTGGAAAGTAAATTACGGTGGACGTATATGACCAGAAACCCGTATCAAATCACGAACCTTCTAGTGCGTGGTTCCAAAGAGTGTTGGTGAATATGTCACGATTTATAGGTCATTTCTTTCAATGACACAAATTACAGGTAAATTTATAACGATGACAAAATGAGCAAGAGAGTATTCCAATTGCAGTACTTTGCGAAACAGAAAGCATAGCTGGTTGGGTGGTCTACCGGTTTGGAACCCGTGATCTTTCTTCCTCCAGTCCAGCCCCTCCCGGTATAAAAGTGGCACCAGCCAAGCTGTGACAGCAACAGCCTTTCTCCTCCTTCCTTTCATCTCGGGTCTCGGCTCAATAGTTTTCGTTCCAGAGCTGCCATCACCAAATACTACCTATATGGGGCCTAAGCAAGATCCATCCATGGCGAACGGCACAGCGAGGAAGGAGACGAAGGTGATCCACTACAGAGAGTGCCAGCGCAACCACGCGGCTGCCATAGGCGGGTACGCCGTGGACGGGTGCCGCGAGTTCATGGCGTTGGGGGCGGAGGGCACCGCCGAGGCGCTCGTGTGCGCCGCCTGCGCCTGCCACCGCAGCTTCCACAGGCGCGAGGTCGAGGCTGACCGCGACTGCGACTGCTCCTCCACCACCACCTCCGGTTGAATTCAATCATCCTAGCTAGTGCTTATTGCTTTGCGCATGTGGGCTGCTTGCTGATGGGTTTGGGAGGTCGTCAATGGATCGGGGAGGCGTTGAAATCATTGGTAGGTGCATTATATGGATATCTGTTTTCTTCCCTTTTCTTTTGGTATTGGATTTTCAGTGCCATGATTTAACATATGAGTTGGCGTCTATGTGCTTGCCGAAAGCTTGTAAATTTGATGGTTTGTGCCTGTATATATTTAGTCTGAAATGTGAAAAATCCAATTTTTATCTGTACATAGATAATTTGCCCGTTATCTGGAACTTAAATGCTCCTGGATCGTACTTGAAGCTTAATTTCCCCAACGACGTGATTATGAGCTAGTTCGTGCTTTTGTTCAGGCAGCATTTCGAGTGTGATATCTAGATTTGAAGTTCTCTTATTTTACTTGCAAAGCATGGTGGCCGGAGTATTCTCTAGTTGACTCCTTTCCTTTTACTGAAAAGCAATTGTCCTTTATTTATTACAAATTGAGGTTATCGAATAATTTAATTTATCTCCTCACGCTAGCCGAGACCGAGATGATGATTCATCGTCAAGTGGGGCTTCATGGGTGAAAAAAAAATATTGTGTGAAATCTCGTCCATAGGTTGCTAGCCATGTGTCAATTCAATGCAGCTGTTGCAGCATATGACTGTTTACTGTTGAAGCTCTGATCTAAATCTTATCTTAGTGCTTGGTACACGTACTGTGTGCGGGAGGCCTCATTTTCACCGCTGTGGCGCTGTCATTCCTGCCTGCCTCTGAGGTGTTGCCATGGCCAGATTGTCACAATATCTTGTAATTTGTCGGAACTACTTTCCTGAACTTGTACAATAAGCGGCCAGCTTAAATCTCAACAGGTCACTGATAGATGACTGGAGATACAGAATCAGTGATCTGCCCGCCAGTCCAGTTGTCCACCAGGGACTGTGTCCATGGCTGTGCGTTCCGTGGTGGTACCATCCAAAAATCCATTGGGATCGATCAGTAATACCATGTGTATAGTGGAAGCAAAGGCACGCTCATCTCATATCGTTTCCACTCGATTTGCATAAGCAATTTTCCGGTTTACGGACCACCAAATGGAATCTTCTTCTTCCAAATTGGAAACACTTCATCAGGAGAAGAAAGTCGAATCTTCGTCACCAGCTATTTTTGACCTTGATCGAGTGCGTTGAAGGTCAGCTGGTCCTTGTTTATGTACGTGCGCGAGGGTGGGCACAGGCCATGTGCCATATGCCTCCATTCTCCAGGTTCAATTTCTGCCAGGGTACATGGATCATTAGCTCCTCGTCTAGTTTGGTAGCGCCCTTTCGCTTTCGACGACGCATCCATGTTCATATCAACACATAAGCAACCACGTCATCGATCCACATACATGTGTGCATGTTCTTGGCTCTCAATCCATTCATTTGATAGGGTTGCTTTTTTCTTCCCGTTGATTGGAGTGGAATTTGCCATGTTGGGCCACACATATGTCACACCCTTTTTTTTCTCCTTATATGCATTTTTGTGAGGTTTGAGCTTTGGTCACTGCTTATTTTCACTTTTTAGTGCATGGAGATGACACCTCTCTTGATGGATTTCCTTATATATGCCAGACAAAATTGCAATCCCTAATATACCATTGATGTGTCTTTGACACATGATACCACTACTACTGTCACTGACAATGGAATAACAAACGGACTTGAGATTTAACCAACGGGCATTCAATGTTGTTTTCTTTTCTTTTCTTTTTTTTAAAAATTAATGATGAATGATTGTGTACAGGTGGAATCAGATTCAGTTTGTGACAAAATAATTTTGAAAAGACCGATGGCGTCAGTTCTGTTAGCTACTCTACTAGTGCCCTAATAATTCAATAGTGATGTAGAATTTCAACAATTGGCACATGGTAAATCAAGCAGTAAATTTTAGAGGCTCATGATAAAATATGGTTTTGAAGAACACACGACAGACGCCCCAGCTACATGCAGAAATGAGGATGAATTTTTTTCTGCATGGTATAGAACTATATATCAATGCTAAAACGAGAAAAGAAACTGTAGGTGCCGCATGCATGAGGTAGAGGGCATAGCTTAAAATAGACACGTGACCTAGAAAATGATTGTTTGCATTTCATTCAACTATTTCAAGCTTTCTGTAGATGGAGTGTGTAGGAAAAAAAAAGATGGAAGCTAACTGCAAAATCACAGACAAAATGGGGCAGAAGGAGATTGGTGTGATTCAGTGCTTCTTCTCCTCTAAAGAAACACCAGCAAGATGAGAAGTTTCTTATGCAAGGGTTGTAACTTGTGAGAAGGCCAACTGGAACAGAGTAACGAGATCAAAGTCTTTGGGAGGGACTTGGCATACAAAATCTGGACTTTTTTTTTCTAGAAGAGCACTGAGATTAAGATGGCTATGGTCTGATTGAGAAGGACTTTGAATGGAACTGAAACTGAACTGAGCCATGATTATGAAGTAAATATACATTGGCAAACACCATTCGGCACAACTTGATGACGTGCAATGCTCATCCAACATGATCCTAATTCCTCGTATTATGCATGGGACATATGCACAATTTGCAGGTGATCAATTACATAATAGTGCTAAAAGTTGACCTGTCAATATGTATGGCCCGGACCAAAACTGAATGTGTTCAAGGTTCAGGCATTATGGAAAAACAGAACACATTTCGAACATATTTGATTTTTTGGACTCTTTAGGGGTATATCTCACCTACTAGCTGGAACTTATTTCCATTATATAATAATCTCATCTGGTTGCTGCTAACTTCAAATTAAGGATATAATTCATGTCTAAGAAAAAAACTCTATTATACGGCTTGGTGATAAAGCTTTTCCTTACAAGTTCACACGATTTATTTATTTATTATTGGGCTATTTTTTGAAGGAGAAGTAGAAAGTATCTTTTTTAGAACCAGTACAAAGTCACACAAAAGAATTATTGGACGCTGCGTTGGCGCGCTTCGCCCATTGGTTTTCTTCTATTGGGCCCAAAGGCTTGCTACCTAAATACTTTGGGCCAGCAACAATGTAGGCCGACAAACTCCCTGTGGGCTGAGCCCTTGTAGCAATGCAGCCCAGAAGCAGAAGGATCCAAATCCAATCCAGACGTGACACGCCGTGCTACACGTGGTTCGAACGCGATGGATCCCCAAAATTTTCGGGTCTTCCCTCCCAAACGAAATTCCAAATTCAATCCCCGCCGCGCGCTTGGCTTCACTAAACCCACCCAAATCGAAATGCCAAATCCTTCCCTCTCCACCAGATCCCCGCTCCTCTCGATCCCCAATCCTTCCAATTTCGATTGATGCGGCCATGGTGCGCGAGCTGCGCGTCGACTCCTTCTACACCCGCCTCCGCGCCGCCGCCACCGCCGCCGGCGCCGCGTGCTCCTCGCCGCTCCTGATCCTCCCCTCCGCCGCCGACGCCGACTCGCTCTGCGCGCTCCGGGTCCTCGCCCACGTCCTCTCCGCCGACTCCATCCGCTTCTCCGTCTACCCCGTCGCCTCCGCTGCCGCCGCCGCCTCGCTCCTCGCCTCCTTCTCCGCCGACCAGCCGCTCTGCCTCCTCCTCATCAACTGGGGCGCGCACCGCGACCTCCGCGCCGTCCTGCCCCCGCCGCCACCGCCTTCGTCGTCGACTCCCACCGCCCCATCCACCTCCACAACCTCTGCGCCGCCAACGACCGCGTCGTCGTCCTCTTCACCACCGACGACGAGCACACCGCCGATCTGTCCTACGACTTCGACGTCTCCTCCCTCGCTGACGCGTCCGACCTCGCCGCCGAGGGGGACGCTGACGATCACCTCCGCGTCCACGGGGATGCCTCGGACTCCGATTCCGATGCATCGGACTCAGATTCGGACGGCGAGGGCGGCAGGAGGAAGCGGCGCCGCCTCTCCGACGATGCGGAGGCCGAGGGTGACCCCGCGAGGCTGTTCGGCAAGCTGCGGCGGGAGTACTACCGCCTCGGCACCTTCCACGGGAAGCCGTCGGGGTGCCTCATGTACGACCTCGCCCACGCGCTGCGCAAGAACACCAACGAGCTCCTCTGGCTAGCCTGCGTCTCCCTCACCGACCAGTTCGTCCACGAGCGCATCACCAACGAGCGCTACCAGGCCGCCGTCATGGAGCTCGAGCAGCACATCAACGGCTCCGGCAACCTCGACCTCTCCGGCGTCGGCTCCGTGGTCACGCTCAAGGACGGCACCAAGATCCGGGCGCCCGAGGCCTCCCGCATCGCCTACGAGGACGAGCCGAGGCTTATGCTGCTCAGAGAGTGGAGCCTGTTCGACTCCATGCTCTGCTCATCCTATGTTGCCACCAAGCTCAAGACCTGGAGCGACAATGGCCTCAAGAAGCTCAAGCTGCTGCTGGCAAGGATGGGATTTGCTCTCGCTGACTGCCAGAAGAACTTCCAGTACATGAGCATGGAGGTCAAACGCAAGATGCGAGATGAGTTCGACAGGTTCCTGCCCGAGTATGGGCTCACCGAGTTCTACTACCGGAGCTTCTTGAGGGTGCACGGTTACCGTTCCAAGGTTTCTGCGGCAGATGTTGTGTATGGTGTCACAGCTTTGCTTGAATCTCTGAATGCTGAGTCCAAGGACTCAAAGGGGTCTTCAGCTGCTGAGCAGTTTTGGATTGCATACTCGGCATTGTCACTGACCAATGTTGATCAGTTGAGAAAAGGGATGCAGTCTGCAATTGAGATACAAAGGGCCATACTGAGACAAGGGAGCTCAGCAATCACAAAGACAGGGTTTATACGGAGTGCAAAGAAGTTCCGGTGGGTGAAACTTGATGATCCAGTGGACACTGGTAAGCTGTGCCATCCGCAGGCACTTACCAAGTTCTGCTTCTTTCTGATGGACGCACTGAAGGAAAGGGGTGCCAGGATGAAGCCACTAATATGCGCTTGCTTAGCAAAGGAGCCTGAGAAAGTGCTTGTCGTCGGTGTATGTGGGAAGCCAAGGCTTGGGGCTGTTCAGGGAAATGCGTTTGGTAACGCTTTCAGATCAGCAGCTGAGGAAATCGGCGCTGACTATTTCCATGACATGTTTGAGTCATCATGGATTGTTCTGGACGTTGTTGCCGTCAGTTCTTTCATGATTCGGTTAACAGAGAAGTTGTGATGGCATGAGCTTGTATAATTTGGATTATTCTTTGAGGTTCCAAGATGGGAACTGAAAGCTTGACTCCCTCTAAATAAAGGAGCTTGATGCGATGCCTGGTGACATAGGAAAATGTGTCTTAGTGGTCCACAATGCTCCAATGCACAATCATTCAGAATTGGAGAATTGAGGTATGCCTCACTGTTCAACTGCCCCATTAGCAGATGGTAGACCAGATGCTGTCCTGATTCTAACATAGAGGGCACAGGCTATACTTGCTTACTTATCTCTTTCTGACAGAACTGATGTAGTGATGTTTGTGTTTGTATTTTTTCATAAACATGTCTGTTGTTTTCAATGTATCAGTAAGTTTCTTGAAATTCTATGAGTTGATACAAAGGCAGATGTTCATATCTGGTACACGGATGCACATAAATAATGTTATCATGAGTTATCCTATTTTTGTTTTCTTGAAACCATGAGTTGGTAATAATTGCCTTTTCTAATACGCAAGGCTACAAACAGCATGCCCTCACTTCTTTGTCTAAGCCATCTTAAGGACAGTAACTTTCACTTGTATTACTAGGATGAACAGCAGTAATGAAGTATCCATAATCTCATATATATTTTAGTCTACAAAACTATAATTCTGTGTATCTGTTCTATATCGTTGACCTTTATTTGCAGTATAAACAAATTTGCACTGTTGTCTACATATGAAGATATATCAGCCTTTCAGTATTAGGTATGTTACATATCCTGCTCCACATTGGTTGGTAATAAGTTGCAAATTTAGAGGTTTACTTCAAAGATATGCTGGACCTTGTACACTCATGTTTTGATTTCAGAATAAGATGCTATTTCAAATCAGTGTGCTACTGTTGTTGCAGTGCAGAGAAGGAAATATCTGTTTTAACCCATTAGGCTATATTGATCTGAACCCTAGATAAGTAGCACCAACAGTGTCAAACCGGTAATTTTGACCAAAATCAGATGTAAGTTTGTCATGTGCATGCTTGACAGCATTTATTGAATTTTAAGAGCGCTTTTATTTCAGCAATTCAACCATGAGGATATTCGGCCCCTGGTTGCGCCTCTTAATCTTGACAGCAAGATGAAGTACAGTATGTTCCTCCACCCACGTATCATCGCGTTATGCTCGAGATTTGATTTTGAAAGTGCTTTTATTTTAGCAATTGAACCGTGAGGATATTTGTTTTGCACCTTTTGACAGCAAAATGAAGTATGTTTATTACTCTACCCACATACCCTGGCATTATGTTGGAGATTGAATATTGAAAGCACCTTTTTTCTGGAGAATTTTGAAAGCGGTTTTATTTCAGTAATTTAATCGAGAGGCGTATTATACAGAAAATACAAAATTGTGTGTCTGTGGCACAAAATAATATCAAAATAGGCCTATAATATACCTGGGCTGCAGGATGGGATTGAGAATACTAGGTAACATGGCCCATTTTCTCATTCCTACCAGCCCAAAATTTCGGGACGACGTTCTTCCTTTGTCACCACACATGGTGGTGGCCGTCGTTACCGTTCACTAAGCTGGTATGTGTCTCATACGCATTCACACTAGTGATCAATTGATCACTTCTATCTTAACACCGATCACGGCGGTCTCTTAATTCTCAATGCATCTGAATTACGCTGTTTCCTCTGACCGAGCAATGTTGCCTGCGCGTTCTATCAGTGGTTGTTGGAAATCTGACACCCATGATCGTCCCCTCGGCTCTGTAAGTTCCTCAAATTTCTAGAAATTTGCTAGATTTTGCCTAGTATTTTCAGATTATCCGGGTCCAGGGATGTAAATTTCTCAAAATAAGGAGGTAATCCTTTTGTCCTGGCTTCCGTGTACCTAAGAGCTGCCCACACATGTGTTTTCTCTCCTAACAACCAGCAGACCCTCGTGTTTTCTTCCACTTTGTCTAATCGAATGCTAATCAAAGTTTGGCGGGCGCTGACTCACTGTTGATTCATGTACATACGCTGTATGAACAATAGAAGGCTTTGACAATGACATCTCATCTTCTGTCCTGTCACATTTTCCCAATTGAAATAAAGTTAGGGCGTTATGTATTGTTCTACCAGGCTATGCATGTCCATTTCATCTGAAGATGTAGTGAATTCCAAATCACATGTCAGTTGAGAGGGTTGTATCTGTAGTTCAATTAACGTCAACTGGAAATGCCACTTTCTACTCCATGAACTACATCTATCATCTAAACTTTTGCCTTATTTCTGTAGAATTTTAGATAGTGCATGGTGATATGCTTATTCTTTACACACATAATATACGGCTACAAAATTTCCCATGATTTGTTACTCCACATTCTCAGCTGTTCTTCCTCTTGCTTTCTACATTGAAGACAACCACTAACTCCTTATTTTTATCGATGCTGCCAGTTCACAAGAATCAGACATCAATAAAAATAAAAATATGGAGGTATTAGTGAATTGATGGATCAACGTTTACAAAAACGTTTTAATGGCCATTATGAATTTTCCATAGTTTATTGCAATCCAAGTAAATTTCTGCTCTATTTTGCCTTGACATCACAACCAAATTTAGTGGACCACCTTTTCTTTTCAGTTTTGTGACACTAGTGATAAGATTCAATTGCTAAACATCTGTGTTATCATTTTGTCAGCTCAAAATGCATGATCAATTGATGGTCCCGTGGCAATAAATTCATATTAATTTCCCCAACTTGCAGATAGTGCCATCTGCCTATCTTGTTTTGAACTCGCTGGTGAGGCTATGTTGTGCCAAACGGTTCAACATCTTAAATCCAGCTCTTTGCTATTCCACTTGAGCTTGGCAGATCAGCTGGGGCACATAGAAGGCAACATATGTGTCATATGCTCTCAAAATCCACATTATGTTGATTGTGCACTGATGGGGAAATCCTGTGTTTAATTAGTTGGTTATAGAAACATCCCCTTTATATTCCTATGCTGAACAAATGAATTAAGCTTATCAGAATCATGAAGATATGGGGTTTCTATCCATTCTTGTTGCACAAAATATTCATCCATGTGTTATGTATTGATGCTTCTCAAAAAGAGGCATCCTGTATTTGTAATAAGCATTTTATGACAATGGAAGATTCACTAGTGCAACCTACAAGATCAGAAACCCTCAGCTTATTGAAAATTCTAGCTTACAATGGCTGTCTTTACTAAATACCAGTCCGAAGTTTTTCCTCGAGCATGCAGGGGAGCTGCATATGTGATTATATTAAAGAAGAGAAGGAATATAACCCCTTACAAAACACCAAAACACCTCGTAACTGGGCCCTAGGGCACATCAATCAGTTAACTTAGTATATTCTCAAATACTGATGTTTCTATCATAGCACTTGTCTACATTTACATGAGTCCTGATAATAGGACACCTAGCCAGTACTTACATAAGTATTTCACCATGTAACTTTGTGACATTCACAGGGTAACATTTTCTTGTATGATATGGCTAGATTTTTACATGTATTTCTTTTTCTGGGTTTTATAAATTTAGAAAGCTATATTGAATTCATAATAGTAAGGTATTAATAAAAGGGTCAGTAATTCTAGATGGCAATGACTATGGTGGTCTAGCTCAAAAACAGAAAATTTGGCTTGGCCAATGTGGTCCTGCTGTGCTAGTCTAGTTTTAGTAGTTGGGAGGTAGCCTGCTGATTCAAAGTCTCATGATTATGTTGTGCAGTTGTACTTTCATTTGAAATTAGATATACAACTTGAGCATAGTTAAAATATGTCCTGGCTGAAACAAAATTCTAAAGCATAGTTTTTCGGCAGCTACACCCTATGTTGGTATTATAAATCTTTATGGTTTCAAACTGGTGAAAGTCTTACAACAGGACCAAAAGTATTACTAAGTTAGCTAAAATCCATTTTATTTTTAATTCACAAAAAAACTCGACTTGCGGGCCCTTGGGCTTTCATTTGATAGAGAAGACCATCTCATATAGATCGAGAAAAACTGACCCCCCCCCCCTACATGGGGCCCTGCAACCATGTGGGCTGGACCACCATGGGTTCCTGTTGCTTCCAAGTGTCTAGGCGTGGCCTTGACAACATGCTTTGGTGCGGGAAGAGGCTTGGGGATTTTTTTTTACTTCAGCCCGAAAATTCGCTCCCCTAGGAGTTGAACTCGGAACCTTTGAGGTGCTACCAGACCATCTCAATTTTGTTTTCAATTCACACATGGCTCTGTTTGGAATTCTAAACTGTTCTTTCTTTGTTATGTTATATCATCTGCCTATTAAAGAGCAACATGCATCCTTTTCAGATATCTTGCATTCTTACTCCTAAGGGTATCTATTAGGGACCAACTCTTGTTAATACATAATAAAAGAGATGGCAACTTATGTCTGCCAATAGACAATGTAGTACGGAATGCACAAAGCACAACCAATGCAGCCATCAGAGCAGGGGCTTATACTCTCAGAAATGTTATAGTTCATTAAACATGAGAGATAAACGATTGAAACCTCCACACACAAGAAATTCTTTTTCCTATTGCTGTTGATGAACTTTAAGGCAAACCTTTTCACAAGAGTTCAGTATTCTTTGGAACTAAGGATCAAATTTCACACATATAGTTGTGTGAAGTAAAGATTAATTTTGTTTAGTTTGAAACCGACATGTAAAACATAGTTGGACGATACTGAGACACACAAATTAGTGTTTAGTATTTACTCTTAGTTGCCTCTCGCAAGAACTTTCTTGAAAGACGGTGGATCGAGAGTGTGTAGTCCACAGGGGGTATTATGAATTGACCTTTTCACACTTAATTGCTATCTGCGGGTTGGTTGTGCTGGCATATTCCATTGGTGCAATTAAATTACGACATGGTCCTGCTTTGGTCCCACCTGAACTCTGATGGCTACTGAGAGATGCAGATTTATATTTCTAATACAATCGATGCTTATCGTGCTCTCTAGATATCTTGTTAATAGAACATTTGGAACATCTTCTCTTTTCTTTAAGCGGCTGCTTGTTTAAAGAAAAAGAGAAGATGCTTTGTGAGTTGAGCTACATGCAGCAGCCACGGCCTTTCCAATTCATAATGAAGTTTCATTATGCTTATATATATGACTTCATCTAAAAATAGTTATGTTGATACTACGTTGTTTCGTATAATCGTATTTGATAGCATGACTTACTTTTTCTGGCTTCATATTGGTGACACTGGAGCACTAGTTTTTGGTGGTACAGATGGTTGTCATGCTTCTTTTCATTTGGTTGAAGACTTAAATGACAAATTAGTTAGACTGTGACTTGACTCATTATTTCCTGGTTGTGATTCAGCAAGAAAATTAAAAGCCTGACCAGTTATGCTGATATTCTGGTCCAGCTTATAGCTGCAACAAGCAAACGGGGTCATGAACTCACTGCTCAGGTGTGGCACATTGAGATTTCGGAGACAGGCTAGGCTTTTTGCAGACAGGTCTATTAAAGCTTGGTACTACTTCATTGGTTTAGAGTTGCATAGTCAACCAAATGTTTGCCTGCCTCGAATAAGTTCTATAATCTTTCATGCCATTTGATGAATTACACATTTTCTGCTAAGGAAAACTGTGAAGGCTTGCCATCATCAAGTATTGACTCGGGATCTGGGAAGTTTCTGCACCACATAAGAGATGCAGATGCCTCTGTTTTCTGCAGTTGATGTGAAAAGGATATACCAGGGAAGGACACGTCAGTGTCTTAATCTGGGTTCATGGACGTCACCATATTTTTTCCTTTCCACCTAAGTTGTACTGTGGCTTATTTCGAAATATAACTAACTAACTAACAATGCATTTCTAGTGATGTTGATGACTTGCTAGGCATTATATATAAACATTTTGCATCGTGTGGTTGCACAAAGGCGTGTCTTATATTGAAAGCTAGTGTCATAAAAATGCTTTTAAATTCGTGTCATTTATATAGACTATTAATTTATTTTGAAGGAAACGAAATGAATATTATTTACTTTCTGCACTAAATGTGATCAGGGACAGCCTTGCCGACAGAGACCGCAATTGCTTCGTCTCAATGCAGCTTCTATCTAACAACATAACATACTACTGCCATTCTGCATTCATATATCAGGAATGAACGGAAGGGTGAAATGATCAATTCCATGCCAGACCCAAGTAAAGGTATATAAACCTTCTCTGTAATAACATGAATAGCAAATACAGTCAATGACAGAGGCCTTCACAACTATATGTATAGAAAAAAATCCAGGTAGAAAATCACATCAAGCTTCCATAGTTACATGTAAATATATGTTCCCACTTGCAGACTTGCTTATTCCTGTTGCTATCCCTTATTCCTCGGCTTTTGATGGCAACAGTGTCAAATCAACCTACAATTAGGAGCAACGTTTCTCTAACTAGACGGCCTTGCTTAACTCACAGGGGCGTTTGACTAGTATATGTTTGTATTGCTCCTCATGCAAGCATTCATCGTATATACTCCATTCTGGAAATGCTGTCGTTAGGACAGCAGAATTAGTACAATTTTGAACTAATCTTGCTGTCCTAACGGCATTATTTTCAGAACAGAGGAATATCGTACAACTTATCTAAAAGTAACTTGTACCAACAAACTATAGTAACCTATCTAAATGACTTGTATAGCCTGTCATATTGTCTTCTCTCCTTTTTTTTTCTTGAGCTAATAATAACTAAAATAGCATTGGAACTGAGCAGCAGCCGTCGGACAGATCCATCAGAGCGACCTGCTCGGCGGCCTCATCCAGCAGCCACTTCTCAATGGACGACAGTGGCGCCTGTGCTTGCTGCTGCTTGTTAGCCATGTTAGGTTGTTCCTGATGACTGCGTTGTTGTTCCATCAGCGGTGGCAGCACATCGGCGAAGGCCGGGATGGCGCCGCCGCCAGACATGTGCTCATCAAAGGACAGCAATGGGTTGTTGATCTCGGTGACCGATGGTTTGATGTCGGCCACGTCATTCTGCGGCGTGGTGCTCTTCATGAATCCATCGAGCAGCTTAGAAATATTGTCCATGCTCGACGCGTACGACGAGGACGAGCTGCTCTCGGCGTCGATGGAGCCCGGGGCGGCGAACGGCGAGCGCCGGGCGATGGGCTGGTGGGTAACATCACCCGGCGGCGTGTAGTTATCTTTGGAGAGGGGATTATTATTGTTGGTGATGATGTGGTGGTCGACGTGGCTGCCGGCGCCGGTGAGGGCAGGCAGAGTAGTGGTTGAGGATAGATCGGAGGGAGGCGGCGCGAAGATGGCGCCGATGGCCTGGTGCTTCTTGAGCTTCTTCTTGAGGTGGGTGTTCCAGTAGTTCTTGATGTCGTTGTCGGTTCTCTGCGGGAGGTAAGACGCTATGGCCGCCCATCTGCATCAATTCATGCAAAATTGGTTGATCATCATCATTTTGTTCTCTCTAGACTTGTTGCCCATGTTGTTAACTAATTAATTATGCAGCTAGCTAGCTAGATGATGATGAGAAGAAAGAACCTGTTGCCGAGCAAGGACTGGAGGTGGACGATGATGCCTTCCTCGTGAGGGGTGAAGTTGCCGCGCCTGATGCCGGGCCGGAGGTAGTTGGTCCACCGGAGGCGGCAGCTCTTGCTGCAGCGCATGAGGCCGGTGTTGATCGGCACCGACCTCCAGTTGCCGGGGCCGTGCTCCTGGATGTAGGAGACGAGGATGATGTCCTCCTCCGGCGTCCATGGACCCTTCTTGATCCCCACCTTGTCGCAGCACGGCGGCCGCCCCATCTCTTCTCAACTCTTTGGCTACTAGCTAGTACCTTCTCCGGCGATGGCTGGCTGCAGCTTCTATGCTGTCTTGTGGAAGTGCGGCAGTGACGCACGGTGTATATATAGGAGGGAGAGTGAATGTGAGAGAGCTCCTTTTCACTTGCTATCATCTAACTAACCTATGAGCTACTACCTGATCACTTCTTTTTCACTTTCTATCACAAGCCAGTCTAGCTACTAGTTATGCATGCTTTCTCTTTCTGTCAACAGCATCACATGAATAATAGAAATGGACAGTTTGACACCCTCTTTAAAGCGAGGACTGGCTCGAGTACCTCCTGCCTGTTGCTTGCTCCTATGTGAAATTTAAAGCTAGGTTTTCCTAGACCTTTTTCAAACAAGTAACCGGAGTCGAGGCGTTTTGTTCTGCCGTGTAGGAAATAGATGTTGCCTTCATTTGGATGCGATGAGTCGTACATATATGGATCCGACGTTAATTATAGTTGTACAAATAATCAATATGTTGTACTGATATAATCATGAAATAAAATATTGTTACAACTGTATTTAGAGCCACTTGTTCATGATTACAAATGTTTTCACACATTGTAAAACAAAACTATAGCCATACGTTATTTGCTCTTTTTTTGAAATACAGATTAATAATGCACATATAGCCATAGTTATATGGTTGGAGCTGGCTGTAGAAGTTGTAGTTCTATGATAGTTAGATGCAAATAGTTTCAAGGCATTTCACTGAAACTATCGATAGTTTGAAGGCGATGATTGTAGTTCTATGATAGTTAGAACTAGCCAAACTTCTTTAGTGTCGGCACTATACTTTCTAGTACTAATTGTAATCCTGCCGATATAATGTAAGCCACCGCTCTATACTTTCTAGTAAAAGGAATTTGGAAACTAAAACTTTCCCTTAATATTAAGATTTTTCTAGTACAAAGGAATTTGGAAACTAAAACTTCCCCTCAAGATTAAGATTTTTCTTTGGTACCTCGCTCGTGGGGTAGTCTTAACAAAGGACAATCTAAAAAAGCGAAACTGGAAGGGTAGTCATAAGTGTTGTTTTTGTAATCAGGATGAGACAATTCAACACCTTTTTTTGATTGCCATCATGCCAGAAATCTTTGGAGGGTAGTAGAAGTAGCTACGGGGTTACGCCCACCTAGATCAATAGCTCATATAGCGAGCAATTGGCTTTCTCGTGTTGCCTTGAAGGCTCGTACGATTATCTTAGTGGGGGTAGCGGCCTTTTGTTGGGCTATTTGGCGATGCAGGAATGATATTTGTTTTAACAAGTGTTAGATATTCATCATTTTTGCAGGCTTTATTCAGGGGAACATACTGGCTGCGGTACTGAGCGCTGCTGCAGCCTCGAGGGGAACAGGAACCACATCCCATCAATCTGTGCATCTATGGAGGTGGCGGCCATGCAACTTTTTGCTAGTTATGGTTGGAGGTTTAATAATAGACTTGGTTCTCTTTGATTGTGCTTCTCATGAGGGAGTCGGATGACTGTTCTTTGTAATAATAAAAACACCGGCTGCATGCACTATGCAGAGGCCGGAAACATTGTAAACTTTGTTTCCATTATCTAAAAAATAATGTAAGCTCTAATAATCTGCCCTTAAAAAAATCTGTTAAGATGTTTTTAATGAAACAGGAGAGTAGGTCCTCTTACTGATTATAAATTAATTAAAAAATGATCAAGGGTAGGAAAATACATGAAGAAAGCAAAAAGAAAGGGAAAAAGCCATTGCAAATCTTGGTGTCTCTCGTTCCTTCACTCTTAGGCGGATGACCAAGACGAATTCTTTGGGGCGGAATCGTGCTCGATGGCACCTCGACGGCCTTGGTCGTCGATGGCGAGCGCAATTCCGGGATCCGAGAGGCTTGGGGCGCGGCCCCGGTCGATGCGCGACCGCCGATGGCTTCTTCTACTTCTTCGACTCCTTTCAAAGCCTCGAGGGCGATGGGGCTTCTCCGGATCTACGACAGCTTGGAGGTCTTCGTCGACAGCGGCGTCCGGCGACGACGGCAATCTCCGGCGAGGATGGCAAGCAGGGGAGCTGTAGACTTTGTTGTAATTTCTTTTTCTTTGAGGGGCTTCTCTGCAGTTCGGTCGGGTGAGCTGTCCCTGGGCTTCTTCATGTTCGTACTGTATGCGTCTTTGTACGATTTCCTTAACTAGAAATACAGATACGTATTATCAAAAAAAAAAGACGAATTCTTTCTTGAACTTATCTCGACATGCTTGTACAGCGGGGTCCTTTCCATATTAAAAATCCTGTCACTACATGTTGTACAGTGGTCAAGGTCTTTTAGTGTACTTTCTCTCGTCCAAGAATGTAAGCATTTATTGACTTGCAGGTATCGGCTTTAACCACTCGTCTTATTTAAAATTTTTATTAAAATGGTATTTATTTTTTTACAATTTGTATTAATATTAGATATATTTTAAGTATTAAGTATTAATTTTTGCATCTCGTGTAAATATTTTGAATAAGATAAATGGTCAAACATAACATGAAAAAGTCAACAAATTCTTATATTCTTAGACGGAGGGAGTACCTAGAAGAGAGGTTGCGAATCAACAAATTCTTATATTCTTAAACGGAGGGAGTACCTATTCTAGAGGTTGCGAATCTGCCGCAAGTTTTGGCTAGTTTTATGACTCCACCACGTACCTCATTCCAATCTTTTTGGTATAGGATTCTGCAGCAATAAGATTATACGATAAATATGAAGATATTTAAAGCTGCATATTTGAAATGTGGGCCCACTTGATTTAAATTAGAAGTGCACAAGCTGCAGGTAGGCCCACGTTGCATTAGCCATCTAGCAACTGGGGTCAGTAGCGCGTCCATTTTTTAGCGATCACAACAAGATCAAATCAGGATCTCATGCAGCATGCCTCTTGATTAGTTTGCGCAAGCCAATGTATTGCTAGCTGAGAATTCCTAGATGGGCCATGGATGAACTGCTGGTCCCTATCTCATCACCGGGCAGCCAGTGCAGCTCCTTCATTCAGAAGAAAAAATAAAAACCTTCAGGAAACGAAAACAATGGTCGTGCATGCATCTCAGCATCTGTGTATACTAGTGCTGCTAGCAAGGTCTGCAGATACCCATCTTGTGGAAGCTTGGCTTCCACGTCACAGGCCCCGCTAGATCGACCAGACGTCGCTTTTTTTTGTTAATTATAATCCCACGTGTCCGTACTTGCTACTCCTGTATGCGGCTATCCATACAGACATGCCTGGATACGGTCTTTAAGCGTTAACCTCCCTAGATCAATGCTTAGAGAAGTGTTTTAGTTTGAAGATAATTAAGCAACGCTAAGGGCGTCCAACATTGTCCGAT
Source organism: Chloris gayana (assembly GCA_031894775.1). Classification (NCBI taxonomy): domain Eukaryota; kingdom Viridiplantae; phylum Streptophyta; class Magnoliopsida; order Poales; family Poaceae; genus Chloris; species Chloris gayana. The sequence goes on along the minus strand of JAUNZO010000227.1, from coordinate 87,970 downwards.
GACTCTCTCTCTCTCTCTCTCTCTCGCACACACCAAAAGTGCCATATATCTGTTTTCATACATAGAGTTCTTATATGATTTCAAAATTAATCATGCGCTAACATTGGCTGCCTCTTTTTTTTATTATTTCAAAAAAGAAAGGAAACATTATTAGCTGCTCGTAGCTACTTCTTGCAAACTGAGACATAAGAAATTCACAAAACACGCCCTGCGTGGCCTCTTCATATGCACACATTAACAATAGTGCTTTTTCATTTTCTAAAGGATCAATAGTAATCCTTTTGCGGACAGGTCGCCGTAGCCTTTTGAAAAGAATAGAAACTGTGTTTCAACAGTTATAATATATTTCAACGAGTTATGGAGTGACAGTGAGTCGTACATGATCTTCCGGCCGGTTGTGTGGCTGATCAAGTCGTTCATTCCATGGATGCAACTGGGGAGAAAAGGACTCACAGCTTAATTGCCTCCACCAGAGTGCGTGTTTGTGTGATCAGTGGTAGTATCATGTCAAACAGTAGCACTACATAAATACAATTAGGACCACTATATATTGGGACCGGCCGGGGGAACAAGGTATTAAAGCAAGGAAAAAGAGTTCCATACTCCCTCATTTAAACCCGTGTCGACCGATCCAGTGTATGTGTTGACCTTGATTCTATATCGTATCCAGCGTGCACGTTTATTTGGGGTTCTTCTTTTAGGGCTTGACCGTTAACAGTGCCTATGCCTATATGCCGGGATGAGCCTAGCTTGCTGATGATGGCATAAAATTGAGTTAGTAAAGTTCTGCGATTTCTTAGCAAACGCAACAGATCAAAGATATCTCTGACTTGTGGCTTCGTCTGTTCACCTATAACTACATGAAACTCCATGTTTGCCGAGTGTGTTCCATTCTTTGCCGACACCTGTTTTACCGAGTGTTATTTGCCTGAGTGTCCTTGGCACTCGGCCGTAATGTTTGGGGCCGACTCGGACTTTTTCTTGTTGCCCTTCTCACATGCAAATGCATCGCGTCGTCGTCATCCGTGACTGTCGAGAGATTGTCTGCTCGTGCCGTGTAGATATAAACTTTTCTTGTTTTCACCCTCCGGCTCTTTATTTGAGCGTTATTGTACAATAAGGGCAGGGCTATAATATATATGAGAATGATGAGAAAAAATCACGTAAAACGTGATTCATAAAGCTTGATAATGAAACAATAACATGAACCAATAATCACTGCGCTATATGCATAAATAAAATGTATTGTGTGCGTTACTACATATATATATGTACCATCAGCTGCACCGAAAAGCTTAAGCCGAAGTATACAGGAGATATACCATGTAAAACATATTATGCACCAACTGCTTGTACCTAAAGAACTTACCAATAGAAAGCTACGATTGCCTTCAAAAAAAAAATTAGAAAGCTACGATGCAAAGTAAATCAGGTATATTTTCAACTTATTATGCATGTGACAGCATTCTTCTCTGCTTCATGCATGGTAGAATTTCTGTTTATGCTAACGAGTGCCAAAATACTTTAGCGTGATTAAAGTTAGGTCGATCCACAAAACGGCGCCGTACGTACGTACGTAGACGGCACGGTGACGATCATATCGATCAAGGGTCCCTGCTACTGCTTCCCTGTATGAATACGAAGCTCATTAAGTAGGGCATTGCGTATCCGAGCGGGCCAACTGTTTATTAGTGCTAGACTAGACTCCACCACACGATGGCCACGAGCTCCATGCATACCCACTTGCTTACGCTAGCACAATGAACAGTAAAATAAGCTTCTCTTGGACCACCACCTCAAGTCCTGCGCGATTGTGTTGCACTGGATGGACGATCATGGGTTTAACCCGAAATCAAACTCATGGACGAAGGAACTGGACTTGTCCCAATTGGCTAGGAGGTGGAGGATGTGGTTATGCACTCCTAGCCACCCGAGGTTCGAACCCTCACAACCTCGAATTTGGGTGCCTATTTCTGGTCGTTTTCTTCTCCTTAATGAAAAACACCTAGCTCCTCCTAGGTGTGGTCTCCTTTTTTTTTTAAACTCATGTACGAGTCAAGTTACTATAGAAACTAGATAACACCATTTGAAAACATTAAATCAAGTTACTATAGAAACTAGATAACACCATTTGAAAACATTAAACACTTAATTGTTATATACTCATCGGTCGAACAAAATTGGATATTCGGGTTAGATCTACAACAATTCCTGATGATCACATACGTCATGCATCAGAAATATCTAGGCTTTACATCATGAGCAAGCTATAGTTGTAAAGAAGCACGTGCATGTGCATATATAATGCATGTAGAGTCATTGCGATTTGTTGGCAGAGCACAAGTCTATGTGTTGCCTTCATTATTAAAAAAGTCAATGGAAACCTCAAGCTATGCAACTTATCAGTTCAAGACTTATTGCATATCCAGGATTTGATTTCCCTTTGTGCATCTACGGATCCCTGGGCTCTACAATGTGCATAACTATATCCGGAGTAGATGCACCTTTTTATATATATATATAATGAAATATGATGGACTACCATATCTATAGAAAAAAAGGGCTGTAGTTAACAATAACGGCTAGCTGTGGTAAAGCAAACATCACACATAATCACTACTATACCAGCGACCAAAGAGGAGTCGTCGGAACATTCAACATCGATCTTTTTTTTTTTAATATCAAATCAACATCGATCATATCAGACCAACTCACGACTCAAAAGAAAAAAAATCAGACCAAATCATAGAAGGACAGAGGGAAAGGAGCCCAGTCCAGGAGCTGTGGCTCAGGCCCATCTAATAACTCCTTGCTAATCGATCCAATAAGGAATTCCATCCAATAATTAGCGATAGAGCCCAGGCCTGGGCTCGAACCTTGTGGCTTGTGTTGTGGTTGTCAGCCCAACTCTGCGGTTGTGACATAGATGGGCCGGTTGGGTTGGACCACTATTCCCGCTCATTTCGGGTTGGACTGAGACCACTATCCTGGTCAAATGCTTCCATGTTTCATGCTCGTCGTCCTTGGATACTTTTGTTTGCCATTATTGGCCCGGCAAGAATAATTTTGCATTGTATGGCAGGGGAGTAGGTAAATGCATGCATGACCAGCACCTGCCAAACAGCCGTACTTATCCACGGCAGAATTAGTACCGACTCTCATGACCGATTGCTACCAAGTCGCAGGCACGTATTAATTGGTCAAAGAAGATCCCCAGATCTAGTGAGTGAAAAAAGAGCGAGTAATGGACCTGTTCTTGGTGATGCTGCCATGCTTCATGCACGCCTGCATCCTAAAATCCTGGAAACGCCATATGTTTAGCCCCTGGAAAAAAATATTCGTTGCTGGAATGTATTTGCAAATCCAGCTTGACCACCGTCAATCATGTGATCCTTGGGGCTGCCAGCTCGAAATACATCACAGATTAACAGCATATAGTTGCCCCAAACAGGAATTCAAACTGAATTTATCCATCTGCAGGGCTCGAGGTGGTCCATCACTACAGGTTTAATTGGAGTATGATGGAATTCGTTTTCCTTTTGTTTCAAGGCATATGATATGATTTGGGCCGTCACTCTCAAATAACAAAGTACTGCGGACGTCAAAGATAAGAGCTATACTAGTAGATAGCACTTTGAAAAAAAGGTACTATAATACTTGCAAGGAAAAAAAATCATGAAGAAACAAGCGAAGCTTTCTTGTTGGAGGGAAGCAGGGCAGCCGCAATATCTGGGGTGGGGGAGACAGACATGCGCTCCAACACCTCGGCCCGCGCCGTTTTGTTTCATTTCAGTTTGGTTTGACCCAACCATCGAAGAGGCAACCACCACGTACGGCAGCCCCACGTCTCCTCCATTTCCATATCTTCCTCCCTTGGTCAACGGCAACAGAACCTCCATGGCAGGCAACACCGATTGCATTGCATTCCCAAACTGACATTGCATTTTACTTTTGTTTTTCTTGCCCCGGACGGACGGACGACTGGCGTTTCTTCCGAGACCGGGCACTACTCTAGGAGGCTCCATTTGGCCTGTTTCGGCTCTTCCAAAGAAACTTCTTTGCGGCTGAATTTGGTTTCGCTTTCATGGCGCTGCCATAGGCCGACCTCAAACCAAGTGGAGCGCCTCTCAATTCTTGGTTTCTTCCGCCAAATAAGACAAGCAGTTCCCTGTCGATTGATTTGCTCATTGAACTGGTACGCATGAATTAACCTCTCTATCTCTCTCTCTGCCTTATCTCGTAATTCCCTCTGAGTTTTCCAAGTTTCTGCCTGTGTCGTAGGTTTGGTTCATTGTTGCTTATTTCTGACTACTGCACAACATTTTTCTTACCTTTGGTTACCTTGGTGAAAAGACCGTGTAGTTATTCTAGAGATTCAGTTGTTTGTTTTATTCCATTCAATTCCTCCTCGAGACTCCAATTCTCCACCCCCTTTTCCTGGGATTTTAACGATTACTCCAAGGAGGTCCAATTCAAATACAGCTCCATGCAGACAGCTTTGGCCACTTCTGCTTTGTTTATTCTCTCCTACTCCATGGCTGCAAGACAGCTTGTCAAACCCCATTTTTGCAACTCCTGTTGGATATCTTGCTGCTTCCGTTCCTAAAGAAAACATTACGGTGTCTTCCTACAGGAATATCATCGCCATCTACTATTTGCTCTGCAACGTCTTCCTCGCATCTGCTTCTCCCTTGCGGCATGCCTTTTGTCTTGCCCTTCCTTTTCCTGAGGTACTTATCATGGATTTTCACAATCTAAGTTATTCATGGCTCATACTTGTACAAGAGTTTGTATCTTTGGTTCTTATTGTCCTTTGTAACATGGAGATATCATTTGGTTCTGTTTTAGTTTCTCAAGTTTTCTGACTAATTACAGTTCTTTGTCGAAATTCTTTGTGCTTCAGTCATAACCGTTATATTTTTGACGAGAAACTTCGAACACGGCATTAGTACCACTAGAATTTTTCCATTTGTAGCTATGATTGAAGCTTTATTCTTTTTTCATATCAACTTCTACTACAACATTTAATTTGTATCATAAGAAAATAAAATCAGATGTTATGTTGCCTATATTATCACCTATTGGATTTAGATGGTGGACCATGCATATCTTGCATGTCTCCCCAATTGACGAATGGAAACTATGTGCTTCATTGGCTTTAGGTATTTGTTTTCCCCGGTTTGGTTGGCCCTGTTTAGGTAATGCTTTAAAATGGACAGCTGGTGCCTACCTTTTTCTCCTAATGCCTTTTCAACTGTTTCTGGTATTTGTTTATATCAAAATAACAGGTCTTGGTACTGCTTTAGCTAAGAAACCTGTGCCTTTACCATTTTCATCGCAAGTCTCTTCTGCATAGTTAGGTAAAACATGCAAAGTTGTACCTACCTGACCACATCCTACAACAATTTCGCAGGTCCTTGGTGCACCTCTCTTCATTGCTTCTTGATTATCTAAGACACGTGCAAGCAATTCATTTCAAGCTGAAAACAGAAATTAATTGCAGAGATGGAGCAGACAACCAGCAAAAAGAAGAAGGTGGCATCCTCTTTCTTCTTCGGAGTTCGGACAGTCTAATAAATTTCTTTTTTTATTATTATTTTGAGGAAGCAGGATGGTATAATAACTTCATTTGTTGCCACGAAGTTAATATTATTTTTTCTTCATTCAGTTTATTTTCCCAAGAGTTCTTGGTGCCAAGGATGGGAACCCCACATCAAGACGTAGTACAGATTGCTACATCAACTCCACAGGTTAGCTTATGAGTTTACTGCATCCTTTTTACCAATCTCCTGTTATATGTAACCTGCGACGATAAGAAGTATCTACCCCCTTCCCAGTCTAGGAAAGTTGAAGCTTGATGCGTACCTGTTTACTGTTTAGTGCACTGATCAGGTTGCTAGCTTCACATTTGGAAGCGAACACATAGTAGTTTTTGAATGGTTGCCAATTCAAACGCTACCGTTGCTTTTCAGTTGATTCAAAAGAGTCTTCATCAGTGGCTTCCCCGTCAACATCATCCTCGTCCTTCTTCAAAAGTCTCTCGGGTATCTTATTGATTTCATTTTGCTACAGTTCCTCCTATTGCTCAACAGTCACTCATTAATCACTTTGAAGTTCAAACGTATCATCGTGACTCTTTTGACCATTTAAGGCATGGTTTTCCTTTGTCTTTGCTGACTTTATCTTGTTCCAACCAGAGAGTAGAAGTCTAAAGTTCAGCAGTTTCAGTTCTCCTGCAACAACCAGTAGTACACATACCGAGGCTTTCAGGTAAACATAGTTGTCAGTAATCTCACTAGTTTTCCTAATCCTATTCTTTCGCGTAGAAGATCCAAAAATGTTTACTTTATTGTAATGACCATTTCCAGTAGCTCAATCTGGGAGATTTACTCTGTTCTTACCATGCTTTTCATAGGGTGTTTGCAGCCACCTGGAACGTAGCTGGGAAGACCCCGGACAAGGGACTGAATCTGATTGATTTCCTGCCCTCTGATGACTATTCAGACATTTATGTGTTGGGGTATGGTATGAACAGCTTTGGGCATTGAAAAATTGCATGATGTATCAGATAGAGATTTTACTGTCGTTTTCGTGTCACATCTCTAAACACCACGGAGCCAGACACGTTTCCTTTTTGTTGTAAAAATCATATTGTCATTTTCAAATCTCCTGCACCACAAGAGAGTTCAGCACGTTTAAGCTGCCCATCATACATATCAATGACAAAAGCTTTCTTGTGGTGATGTTGCAAACCGTAGGTCCTAGGGTGTGTTCGTTTCCTGAGGTCTAAATTTTAGAGCTGTCATATCAAAAAGAATCTTATTATTTAAGAGTATTAAATAAAGTTTAATTATAAAACAAATTATAGGTTCCTAGACTAATTTACGAGACGAATCTAATGAGGTTAATTAAGTCGTGATTAGAAGACGGTTACTGTAGCATCCCTTTAGCAAAATATAGATTAATTAAGCTCATTAGATTCATCTCGAAAATTAGCACCAATCTGTCAATAGGGTTTTGTCATTAAATTGATCGAAATATTCATAAATAATAAGATTCTCTTTGATGTGACAGTGCTAAATTTTAGAGGAGGAAACGAACACACCCCTATTCTGCTGACAATCATCTTACAGCTAACGATACCAGCTGTCGTCAACCCATTAAGCTATTCTAACCAACTCTGCAAAATCCAATACCGTTGTAATCTGACCGATAGTCATCATGTTTGATGTAAAAAGGAAAATCTTAATCGACATATATACTGTCTGTGTTACCTGATACAAATCATCGCAGTTAATTTGAATTAGTAACTTGGAAAGCTTTTCCCGCCATTGCTGCATTGCAGATTCCAAGAGGTCGTCCCCCTCAACGCCGGCAACGTTCTTGTGATCGAGGACAACGAGCCGGCGGTGCGATGGTTGGCCCTCATCAACCAGGCGTTGAACCGGCCATCGCCATCACCAGACGCCTCCGCCTTCTCCGAAGCTTCACCAGTGAGCCTGTCGTTCGCAGCAACCATGGCCTCCCTCTCTCATCCACGCCAAGCTCCAGCCCCTTGGACCCGTCGCTGTTCCACAAGTCTTCGTCCTCCCACAGAGAAGTCCGCCGTGCCGCCATCACCCGCGGCCGCCGGCTCAAGTCGTGCACCTGCCCGGTGGACCAGCGGCGGCGGAGGCCGTACACGACGCCGTGCCTGATGGGCTGTAGCAGCCGGAACGCGCGTGACGTGGAGGGTGATGCGACGACATCGGATGAGGAGGAGGAAGTGGTCGTCGATGAGTCCATGGTGGCTAACGGTGACAGCTTCCTGGGTTCAGACGATGTGAAGAAGAGCTCGGTGGCGGCGATGGCGAGGCGGCGAGAGAGGTACTGCCTGGTGGCGTGCAAGCAGATGGTGGGGCTGTTCGCGACGGTGTGGGTGAGGAGGGAGCTGGTGCCGCACATCGGCCATGTCAGGTTCTCCTGCGTCGGACGCGGCATCATGGGCTACCTCGGCAACAAGGTCAGCAGACTAAAGATTCAGTGCAGCTCAACGGAAATGCCATTCCATTGCCCTCACTATCAAATCCAAATACTCAAATTTGGTTGCAGGGGTGCATCTCCGTGAGCCTGTCGCTTCACCAGACGAGCCTGTGCTTCGTGTGCAGCCACCTGGCGTCCGGGGAGAAGGAAGGCGACGAGCTCAGGAGGAACTCCGACGTCGTCGAGATCCTCAAGAACACGCAGTTCCGCAGGCTCTGCAAGAGATCCGGCCGCAGGATCCCCGAGAGGATCCTCGACCACGAGTAAGTTCTGATGCAGTTTCCTCCTTCTGTATATTTGAGTGTCAGAGACTTGAACTGAAAATTGTTCCAGCCGTGTCATCTGGCTTGGTGATCTGAATTACCGGATCGCTCTGACCTACTCGGAGGCCAAGAAACTCGTTGAGGCCAACGATTGGGCTGCCCTCTTCGAGAAGGATCAGGTAATGAACCAACCAAACCAATCTGTTCTCCATGTGTTACTCTGTCAAGCTCTGAAACTGTGAGGGGTGTTCATTTGGCATTCTGAAATGAACTGAACAGCTCAAGACTGAAAGAGAGAATGGAGTTTTCAGAGGGTGGAATGAAGGCAAGATCTTCTTCGCTCCAACATACAAATACTCCTGGAATTCCGACAGTTATGCAGGTGAGGACGTCACATCGAAGAAGAAGAGAAGAACACCAGCATGGTAAGACTTCTAACCACACTTTTTCTGAATCCCAATTGAAATTACGTCAGAACAAGCATGCACTTTGTTTTTTCAATTTCAGTATACAGTTGTTCTCAAACCTGGCAATTTGAGGGGTACTAAACTTTTTGCAGGTGTGATAGGATCCTTTGGCATGGGGAGGGGATAGTGCAGCTCTCTTACATCCGTGGGGAGTCGAAATTTTCAGATCACCGGCCTGTCTGCAGTGTGTTTATTGTCGAGGTTGCAGTTCTCGACAGGAGAATTATCAAGGCTGCAGGTCCGAACATGAAAGTTGGTGCAGAAGAACTCCTATGCGCCCCGGAGACATTGTAGCAGCTTTGCAGTTAGCGCCACAGGATACGCAGGCGGAAGCTTAACATACAGAGCAGATATGCTTATAGTCAAGAATTTGCGGCACTAACTTCAAAAGTCTAAAATTGTGCAAACTGCTACTTTAGGGATGTGTATGACATGACGTCGGAAGCATATCCAGAGGTAATAACCATGCGGACTGGTTAGAGGAATTGAGAGCAGCACAACCCAGACTGCTCCTAGGGCCAACTGAAAAAAAAAATGCTAAATCTCGGTGTGCCCATGTTCTCACAAGAATTAAGATGGTACCATTCTGCATGGGCTGGAAGCCGAAGGGTTCCCAAGACCATGAGTCTGTGTCTGAAATGAAGCCTTGATTCAATGACTATTTTGATTAGTTTAGGGGCAATGTTTAGGTGTTCAGCCGTTCAAGATATAGTCTAGCTATGTACTCCGTATGTTCATGACTGTCAATTTGTACATCTCTAGAGAAGCACAAAAGGTTCTCATTTGGGACCATATATCATCAAGTGATTAATTTATTTTATTACAAAACTTGTAATGAAGCAACAATACATCAGACAAATTCATGGAGCACAAAATGCGTCTCTAGACATTCACAAGAACTACATATATTCCCAAAATGGGAAATATTGAAAGACGTCACAATATATGACAGACGATGAAAAGAAGTATTTTATCTGGCAACTTCAAACGCTCTTACATCATACCAGGTATGGACGTCCAATTTGAAGATCAATGGCCCCTTGAAGCATGGTCATGGTCGGTCCTCATTGCATTCTCTCGGCATTCCGTACTGCAGAAAGCGCTCTCTCCCCTGTTCAAGAAGTATGCAAAAAGAAAAAAAATTAGAAATTCTGAGTCAAGGAAAGAGGTATTACCTCATTGCAATGTTAAAATGATTCCTAGAGAAATCCATGCAATGTGAACAGAAGTTTGGTACAAAAGGAGCTTGACTAAATCCTCGTATAACTACAACATGACAAAATCTAAAAAAAAAACTGATAGCTAGATGAAAGTGCAGATAAAAGCTAAAATTGAATAAAACGCAGGATAAACATTAGAAAGTCAGAAAGCAAAGGGTAACTGATAAATCAATAGATCTCTAGACATCATGTGCAATGTCAAGAAATGTACTTGTAAATGTAGATTTCTGCCTCCGGACCAAGCACAAGGTTGCATGAACCACAATACTGAAGAAAATGTAGTGGCTGCATCCGCATGTTCCCATATGGCTGTGAATGAACACAAATGCCAGTCTCAATGTGGACATGCGTCCCATCCTTGTTGCTTGTTTCTGCTATGTGAGCATTCTTTTTAGAAGTCGACGGTGAGCTGATCATCATGAGAGATCAATCAGGCTTCCAAATGGAAGGACACAGTAAAGCTTTACAGATAATTTGCTGGTTGCTGTGTTTCCTTCTATATATGCTTCTTGACAGGTGACCATTGTTGTATCTTATGACTGACGTGCTAGTGATCCGTCAGGACCGGTGCCCTTCTGTTTTCCTTTTTAAGGGAAAGAGGACAAGGTTGGTGGGCAACCATTTCTATGGACCCGATTTAACACTAATCTTCTGTGAAAGCATGGTGTCAAAGTGTGAGTGTACCGTGTTTAAATACTTCAGTAATCTACAATATGTCAAAGTGTGCCAGTCCTGAAGGATTGACTATATTGTAGTAGTTTACTAAAGGATACCATTACCCGCGTACAATGTGTCAGAGTGTTGAAGAATTTTAAAAGAAGACACTGTTAAATTGATTGTATTGAGTAATTTTACACCACCTACAACTTGGGAGTCTGAAGATGTTTGAAAATCTTTACTGATTATCTGTAGTGCATGTGGATAGTGAAGTCTTAATCTACTTATATATAAAAGATGCAACCCACTAGCACGTCTTAATGGCTATTTCTCTCAATCCACGTTGCGCCATGTCATCATAATTAATTTCAACCATTTTATATTTTTTTTAAAGTTAATATCTTTTAGTCCCGCTGCAACGCGCGGGTTATCAACTAGTATCTTATAAAGGGAATGCAGAAACTTCAGTGCTTCCAACAATCCATGCAGATATATATTCATCATAGGTACCGTCATATCATTACAATGCACTGAGGCAACATACCATGCCACATGATTTTGTTTCTTGATGAAAACGATTTTAATTATTTGATGTTAGCTCATCTTTTGTTGGTTGGTAATTGTTACCCGTCTCATAATTGAGAATGCCAAGTTCTTTTTTTTAGACTAATGCCAAGTTCTTTTCGATTGATTGAGAAAGATAGAATCTCATTATCAACACATAACATCAAATTAGGAGCCCTTTTCATAAGTCATTTTACTCCACACCCTTTTCATAAAGTCATTTTAGTCTACAATCATGCTCCTTTCTCTTTCTGACAAAGGACAAGGTACCAAGGTGCCAATTTCACAAGAAGGCAGAAGGACTGTCCTGTGTTGTCTCGTCCTACCAACATTTGCCATATGTTGGTAAAAGACATGAGATTCCAGAGAGTTGCTTTCCATTTCCTAATCAGCGTTCACAGTAGGTAGATCATGCACACAAGTGACTTGAACCTCAGAATTTGATCGATTGCACATGATTTGATTTATGGGATTTATTCACAATTTTATGGTTTTGAATTTAATCCCACAAGTTAAAAAAAAAGAATTGTTATCCCAAAAGTGCCACACAGCATCGGATTGAAAACGAACGTGTGAGATAAAACTCACCAGGTCAGTCATTCCTCTCTAGCTCTTCGCAAGTCGCCGATTCCACCGCACCGCGCCGAGAGAGTCCGATGGAAAGCGGCGGCGCGTACCCCGTGCAGCTCCTCCACCGCGGCGGCGGCGCGCAATGGTGCAACATCGGCGCCGCCTACGCCGCCGTCACGTTCCTCCGGCCGCAGGGCCAATCCCTCGTCCTCTACGCCGGCGGCCCCGACGGCCAGCAGCGGCAGCGCATCGTGTTCGCGTACCCGATCCTCCCCGGCGACGCCTTCGAGAGGCTGGACGGCGCGACGCTGACCTGGGCGGAGCCCGAGTCCGGCGACGAGTTCGCGCTCTGCTTCCTCGACGACGCCGCCTGCGCCGCCGTCTGCGGCGCCATCGCCCCGGTGATGCGGAGCCCGGCCGTCGATGGCATCGCGGAGACGCTGGCGGGGCTGCGCGTGGCCAAGGAGGAGACCGCGCCGGCTCCGGGCGGAGGGGACATCGCTGCGCGCCTTGCGCAGCTCAGCATCGGCCGTCCATGACTCGAATCCGAGCTTTGAAGCTGGAAAAAGAAAGAACAATCTAGGTTTCAGTTAGAACCTAACCAGGTCAAGCTAGGTTTCAGTTAGAACGTCGTCTTCAACTTATTGAAAGTTTGTACATATGGCGCATCTGATGGTAATCGTGAACAATGCCAAGTGTTCTTATGCATTCTCTGTCTCCCTTGTGTCTCTGTAAGAACGATTCAGACATCATTCGGTAAAAAAATGCTAGTGTTCTGAAGCATTCTCTATGTGAGTACTCTCTCTATGTCTCGGCTTGTAAGAACGATTCAGTCATCGGTCATGAGTCATGACCAGGACCAGTACTGAAATGAGATGAACAGAACAGCACAATCCATAGTTGCTATAATATTATCAAAATCTGTCAACATTTTTCAATATGAAAAATGAAGCATTTTCTAGCACCACAACCAGCCACCCACTGATCCGTGCAAACAAGAAGTGTACTCTTAAGTTTCTGATGGAAAAATAAAAGGTGGATGCTAACCATTCCCTTTCGAGATTTAGAAAACACTGGCAAATAATTATATGAGCAACAATCCAGTTGCAGAGTGGCATCCTTGCCAGTTCGTGCTCCATGAATCACCAGTCACCGGAGAGGAGCAAAGAGGAAAGCTCTCAGCCTCTGTTGTACATCTACACCTGCACCAGAAGAAGCAATGCAATGAAAATCTAGATTTTTTGTATCATCGATAACAAAAATGGAGTTTGGCCACTGATCTGGAGATAAAGAGAGAATCATTTCTTAGCAAAATAACAGCATCAGCCATCAAGTAGATCATGTGAAGTCCAGTAAGCTAAATATCAATTCTTTTCAAAGTCAATATATGTTAATTGTCTGCAGTCAGCAACTAAATATATGTTAATTTGATTTCTTATTGACGAAGCAAGACTGAAATGGTTTTCTTCTCCGGTTAGCATCTATTTATCTACATTTCTATATGACTTGATGATTATGCTGTTTTCGAAAATGCAGCCTCAAACAACTGGACTGTTAGACTCTTCTCCGAAAATAGCATGCAAACAAATGGTTGAATATACAATCGGAGGAAAATAAAGTAACAACTATACAGATCATATAGTATCAATGTAAATAGAATAACTAAATGCATAGGTAAATATTCAGTAGCGATACAGGTGCCTGTGAACAGCTATTGAGAAAAATACTCACTAATGGTTGAATATACAATTGGAGGAAAGTAAAGTAATAACTTTACAGATCATATAGTATCAATGTAAACAGAAAAAACTAAATGCATAGGTGAATATTCAGTAGTGAGGAAAATGCTCACCGCCTATTCAACAGAGGAAGCAAACCATATTTCCACAGCTTTTCTTATCAGTAACATACCAAGAATACATTACACGCTGCATATATATATCATGGGAATAGTGAAAAGATGATGACCAACATTGTATTGAGTCATCAGTTCCCTCCAACATTTTTTTTTCAGAAGTCAAGTGGCATTCCAAACATATCATTGATCTCCGCCATGACATCACGAGTGGTGATTGTGGGCTCAAATAGACCGTTCTCAGCACCAAATTTGCAGGAATTGCTCCTATTGGTTTTACTATTGGGTTTCTCTTCTAAGTCATCATCAGCCAATATAGAGAAGGCAGAAGCTGGACCTTCTTTTCTTTCTGACAGTGCATTATTCTTCCTGTTTTTAACTTTCTCACCCTTAAAGTTTAGTGGTTTACCAAACATGTTGTTTATATCATTCATTGCCTCCTTCAGATTGACAGTTGGATCGACTAACCCATGGTGGCATGCATTTTCCACTGCAGGCTCACCAACAACCGTAGATCCAACAAACCTATGAATGATAGTGTCTTCACGGAGTCCAGAAATCACAGGATGTGAACTTTTGCAGGATCTTGTTTCCGAATCACCTTGTTCTGCACAGGGCATAGTATTCTTTTCATGACTAGGTATCCCATTGCTGGAATTCATGTTGCATTCTTCATCTTCATCATCAGGTAATATTGCAAATCCTCCAACAAATGGTTTCTGTAAGTTACTGCTGCCTTGCTGCCTAGATGAATCACACAACGGTCCAGGACGAGGCATATTATTCTTGTGACGCATAGCATTCTGGAAATTTCCATTAGCCTCATGTTCATCGACAAATATTTCAAAATCACTGGTTTCCTGATTTGATCTCACGTTTTCACATTGTCCATCTTCATCATCAGGCAATATTGCAAATCCTCCAACAAATGGCTTCTGGAAATCGCTGCAGCCTTGCTGCCTAAATGAATCACATAATGGTCTAGGAGGGCATCTACTACTTTTCCGGAACATGCCATTCTGGAAATTCCCATTAGCCTCAGATTCATCAACGAGGATTTCAAACCCACCTGCCTCCTGATGTGACTTCACGTTTTTATTCTGATAATTCCTGTTTTGACCTGCATTTTGGTTGTTGCTGTTAGGACCCTCTTCGTCAACAAAGATCTCAAATCCTCTTGCTTGCTGACTGAAATTTGGATGTTCTTGCTTCATGGTATTGTTGTGGACATTGTTTGGACCATTACCATTTGATTCATCATCATCAACAAATATATCTAGTGTGCTTTTTTGCTGATTGTAATTTGGTTTCGCATGCTTTGATCGCCTCTTGAGCATTGTCTCTGGTTCCAGTGGCTCCAAAAACATGCTATTGATAGCATCCATAGCCTCCTTGGTGTTTATAGTTGGTTCAACAAGACCATGATGGCAGGCATCTTCAGTTTCTGACCTCCCAACCAGTGCAGAGCCAACAAACCGTACAACTACTGTGTCATCGCTATTACAGCGAGATAAATTTGTGTGACCTCCCGACTTGCCTCTGGATAGCATACCAACTTTAGCAGGTCCTAATGGAGGATAGCTGCCTAAGGATGAATTTGAACTGCTTGCTGACTTCTGCATTGTACTAGATTTCTCTTCTTTATAGTTCATGCTTTCACCTGCAAGATATTTGAAAAATAAGTAGGTGCCACTAGACCATACCATTTTGCGTGTCAACAAATCAAGAAAATTGGCTCGAGTGACAAAAACTTAAAATATATTTTTTTCTTTTACTCCCAAGAAGATGGACCAATGAACTTTCAGTAGAGAGACACAAGGTATAGGCAACAATGATTACACCATTGTTTATGTAGCCCAAGACATGCTTTTTTTCTCGTAAGGCTACCTTCTGTTTGGTGCGATGATGTAGCATTTGTCTCAGCTTTGTTTGGAATTATTTCCTTCACCTAAACTCCATAGATCATGAAATAAAATGAGATGGGTCAAAACCCAAGATTGGCCATGATGTAAAAGAAACAATACATGAAACTAGACGAGTAGAGGTATACTTTATCTTTTTTCCTCTTGTATGATTCCATGCGAAAAAGAAATTGCTTATGAGCTTTCTGCAACTCCGCAATAGGCTCTGCAAGTCTATCAAACATTTAAGTAAGTATTTAGCTTTAGCACTTAATTATATTTTAACACAAAAAAATCACAGACCTTACTTTTTTATGTCAAACTTTTTCTGAAATGTAATTGTCTCAACTGTAAAGTGCTTGTAACATGACATTGCATTATATTTTTGTCTAACATATTTCTTCATGTTGGCTATCATAGTTTGCCAAAAAAATGTTCGAAGTGTACACAATAGCAATTTATATGCATACAAGCAGCTGCAGGAGCCCCTGAGTTTTCAACGCTAAAGCATCTAGCTACTTTCTGATTTGCAGTAGGTTGATCTGATAGATAAATTGCAGTAATAGAAGATAACATCATTAAAAATGTTGGGTACAGGCTTACTTTTGGATCCCTAAACGGTACATTTTCTCCGCGGACTCAAACCTCCTGTGCTTCTCATAATATAATGCATAAGCCATGTAAAATGAAGCTCTCTTGAGGCCTATTCCTCTCTGCTCCATCTTCTTGAGCAGAGGCTTTGCATCCTCTACATAGTCCATCTGCAGCATAAAAATTATGGCCTTTGTCACATTCAATTCAAGGGAGTACTCTTGTTACAAGGTCCGCTGGTTTCGAGGTTAGGTTAGGGTGCTACTGAAATGACAGATACTATGTTTTCTGCCTGGATAGATAGTTCTGCTAGAAAGTTCCTGAAGCTAAATGGAGGTGAGTATGATACTTGAAGCAAGTCAGACATTCTTTTCATGCTGAACTATTTATAAAAGACTAAGAGAAAATAAATAACTACTAGTATGATTCAGCATAATATCAGGTCGACGAAACTAAGATAGATTGAAAGGGTAAACTCTGAAAACCTGGAGCCCCCAAGGCTCAGATTCTATCATTTTCAGGCAGCATAGAATGCAACCAATCAGCCAGAATCCACTTTCCCAACTAGACGAAATGCACACGAAGCCAGTAATGACTATGCGTGGGAAGATAATGGGGACGGGTTGTTGTAGAAGTAGGCATGTGGGCGGGAGGCTAACCATCTGGATCCAGACGCGGAGGTAGCGGGGGTCGTCGCGGTACCGGGCGTCGTCCTGGAACTCCTCGGCACACTTCTGGAGGAATCTGGGCAGTTTCTGCCGCAGTGCCTCCGGCGGAATCGCCTTCTCCAGCTTCCGAATGCCCCTAACAGTAACAGACGAACGGGTGAATCGATCAATCGACGAGGATGATTAGTGAAGCAGCTAAGGGAGGAAGGTGATGTCGTACCGGAGCCATGGGCGGAGGGGATCAGATCCGGCATAGGACCGGATTTCGCCCAGCACCGACGAGAGGAGCTCCTTCTCCTGCTGGGCGGCCGCCATGGGGTGGGATTGGATTCTCGATTCAGTCACCTCCAACGGTGGAACTGGAGCAACGGAATAAGACGGGGATTTTTTTTTCGCCTTTTTCTAGTTTCAAACCGCATCCCTCATCGCGGGGGCAACGTTCTAGCAGTGCTGGCCAAACGGGCCGTGCTGCTCGGCCCAAGCACGAAATAGCCCGGCACGGTACGAAATTAATATCGGGCCGTGCCGTGCCAAATGTTGCGTGCTTCGAGCCGGCCCGTGTGAGACGGCCTGTTTTGACAGCTCTACGGTTCAACTACAGTAGTAGGGACCACCTGTCATCCCCGAACACTCGGCCCATATGCGAGGGCTTTACGGCCCAGCAGCAAGAAGCTCGCGCGCCATCCGTTGGGCCGCTTGTGAGCATTGCAGCCCATGTAACAAGTACTGTGTGTGCAGGCAAAAAGCAGAGTTCCACCGTTTCCAATAGGATAGATAGAAAATTTGCACAAAACCAGTACGAATTTCAAAATCAGCTCAAACATCTTTTTGTACCAATTTCACGGCACGCTAGTATAGACAGTGCAGGAGCGGAACGAGCAGAATTTTCAAAACACATCACACCAGCACTCGTATCAGATACAGCGATCCAGCACCCTATAGTGCCAACATGACTTCGGGGTGCTACAGCCAGCTATGTCGTCTTCTGGAACAGATCTTGGAGATCAAGGATATCAGCAAGAACACCAGCAGCAGTGGTGTCGTTGCCAGCTCCGGCGCCCTGGATCACCAGCGGGGCGCTCTCATAGCATCTGCTGTAAATCTCCACCTGATCACACCACAATAAGCATTTGTAAGTTCGGGACTTCAACAAGTGAGAAGCATTTATTCACCAAGAAAATATTTAATATTGAAACAGTGAAGCAGCCACCATAGACAATGGTGGAATGCAAGACTGATCAAACAGAGAAAACAAGGAAAACATACCACATTGTCACTTCCCCTCAATCTACCGAGTGCTGAATCTTTTGGGAGCTCTCGGATGCCTACTTGGCACCTGCACAATGTGGTGGTGAGACCACAGAAATACTGAAAATTAGTCTACAGAATGCAAGAAATAAACACTAACACAATTGCAGTGAACTTATGATGGAAATATTGATAAGTGATAAATCAAGTTGTACATTAGAAATGGTCACTGCATAATATCATCGCACAGGGCATGATGCATACGACATACCCTGTACTCCCGATCTCACAGACATAGCGAAGAACATTTCCTTTCAGAGATGCTGCCCTAACTCTTTCTTCCATGCTCTTATCAACTTGTGCTAAACCACTTTCAAGGAAGTCCTTTGTGGACATGGCATCAGGTCCTAATTCACTAGGATATAAACTCTCAACCTGAAGAAAAAAGTACAGAATGAGCTTGCTTAAGTAAATTAAAAAAGAAAGGTGCAAAATAGCTCCAATATCGTGATAGTAACTACATTGAAAATAAATTATAAAATCAACAGCCACATAGCATGTTACTCCTCTGTTTTTTATTTGTTGACGTTAGGACAGCTTAAATAGTGTAAATTTGCACTAAATTGGCTGTCCTAACGTCAACAAAAATAAAATGGAGGAGTAACACTTAACAAGTTTGGAATACTCTTTCAGACTGGCATATCTGTGATGATTGATGTAAGAGAACTCTAGGGAAGTCTATCTATGGGACAGTAAAGTCTAAATCACAACGACCCGAGTGGCAAGGTATAATAGAAGCACAACTATTGTGAAAAAAAATCATGCCATCAATTAAAAAACAGGGCAAACTATCCATAACTAGAATGATATTAACAGAAATTACTTTGCTCAGAAATTAGTGTCAATCTTGAATAGTCAAACTAATCGTGAAGTAACTCATACGTATTCAACCACAACCTATAACAGTAAAATTAACCTATTCGTACTAAGCAATGCTACAATGAAAAAGCCAGAAATCAGAGAAATAATAAAGATAGGCATACATTGATATCCTCCATACTGATCCGCTGTCCCAAAAGCCTAGCAAGGATCAATGCCTGCATGCAAAGATGAATTTCTTAGACCTGACTACCAAAGAAAAGAAAAAGGATCCAACAATGATAAAAAAGCCATTTAGTCTCAAGCAAGTTGGGGTAGGCAACATTAAACTCGAATTTGAACGATATAGATTTCTGATCAAGGGAAGATTTTTATATCAACAATTATGTAGGACACAATTAATGCCACTCTGATAGTGATTAACAGAATGTATACAAGATCACCCTTAAGCAAAACGAATGAAAAACCGTGACGACTCACCTTTCTAGCCACATCCATCCCACCGAGATCATCACGTGGATCTTGCAAAATTAAACATCTCAGTAAATGGACATTTCAAGCAGGTAAAGTAATGTACACTTGACTTGTACATGATATGCTGAGAGTATCTATATTACTCTAGTTTGGTTTCATACTAATTATGAATTTAGATTAGGAACAATCATGTAGTCAACATCAATTCCATTTTATTAATTATATTAACAGTTTTTGTTTGAACTCCACTTTGCAGAGACAACAAGAAATTAATGCATATGAATATTGTTAAAATGTAAGAAAATCGACATTATATTTAGTAAGACCTGGTTCTGTATAGCCAAGGGATTTGGCTGTTTTGACAACTTCACTAAATTTTTTTCCATCCTCCAGCTCACTCATCACATATCCAAGTGTACCTACAAATATGAAGGATAATATGAAAACTTATTTTAGAAACCAAACAATTTTTATTATATGAATGATTAACACGTACATACCACTCAGACTACCAACTATACGAGAAATGGGATCTCCAGATGCAATAATACGGGTTACAGTAGCTATCACAGGCAATCCAGCTCCAACCTGAAAGTAAGAATTGCACATAGAAAAAATACAAATCACAAGGGATCCTAAGTGAAAGCAAGACAACATAAGAAAGAAAACCTTCAAGTAGAAGTAAATATAAATGAAGTAAAGGTATGTCCTGACTCCTATCATGCATCCAGGTTGCGTTTTTATGTGAGGCACTTGATACTGAACTGACGGTCCAATACAAATGAACCCATCACGAAATATTGAAATAATGAAATTGTAATTATATGCATTGCTGTATCATGAAGTTCAACTTATTATGGAGGACCAACAAAAGCATGGTTCTGAGGTAAGTAACAGAAAACGGCAGAAACAAACGATAAAAGAAATGATTAGTTGCATGAGCATACAGTGGACTCAAATCTTATACGCCGGAAGTTAGACACCAACTTTTCAAAGTCCTCCTGCAATAGGAAATGACACATTTTGTAATCAGATATGTCCTCTCACTGAATTACAGAAACGATTGTGATTTCAGCATTAAGTAACAGCTATATCAGAAAAGAAATAGATGTAAAGCAGTATTACATAAGCACCAGTAAGAGGTTTCTTGTTTGCCAGTGCAACACAGCATCCATGATCCACAGCATCCTTTAGCAGAGCAACGGTGTCATAAGTTGCAGAACAGTCAACTAGTACCAGGCCTAACAAAAAGTGTGTGACATAACAGTGAGGAGAACATCCAGATTCAGGGTCACAAAGATGACTGAAATATTTCAGCAGGTTTTGTGTCTTAGATAGATTGAAACATGAAAAGGAGCGCGCATAATGCAACAAAATGCTTGATTCGAAAGGTTGACCACAGAACAGAATAACTGACCATCTGATCTTCCAAGCATGGTAGCAGTGTCGATGACCTTTGCACTTGCCTCACGGTTCTTGAACAGCTGACAGCTCCCTGAGATTGGACATCCATGCATATCACTTTGTTTGTCATGACAGCAATTGCAAATGCAGATTCACAGCTGCAGCAGAATGGCCTTGCCATCACAGAAATGGGGAACAGGCTACCTTGGCCGAGCAGGGAAGAGAGGGGCGAGCCAGCTGACTTGGCATTGCAGATATTGGTGAGGAGCGCATCATCGAAGCCCCCAGAGTGGACGTCGTCGGCGACGAGCAGGGAGGAGCTATCCACAACGCCCACCACCTGGACGGCCACGCCCTATCGATCGGCGGTTACCAATAAGCAGTTAGGTACGAAGCGGAACCCATCATCATCAGTAATAATAATAAGCAACCGAACGAGCGGACAAGTGGAGATAGGGAAGGGGAAGCCCACCTGTTTGGCGTGGAGCGGTCGGCAGGAGACGATGTGCTGGAGGAGGTGGCGGCCGACGCCGCCGCAGCCGAGGAGCACCACGGGGAGCACGGACTTCACCGGCGTCGACATTTGCGCAACTTGCTTTCGCCACGGAAAGTAGGGCTCGGAATCGATGCAACTGCGGGCGGCGCACCTCCACCGGCCGAGAGCCGCCGGGGGATCGTCGGAGAGGGAAAGGTGGGCGAAGCTCCTGAATTGTATGGTCTACTCGCACGCACGGGGCTAGTGTCGCTGATGCGTGGGCCCAAAATGTGGCGCCTGGTGTTGCAGCCGCCGCTAGAAGCATTGACCAAGAGTGTCAGTGACTCGGCAGCTTTCACTCGTTTCTCACTCCTTTCGAGCTTTGCGATTTCTTCTTCCCCAGCGACGGCGGCAGCGGCGGCGGATGAGCCCAACGTCGGCGAGCAAATCTCGATCTGCAGCCATGGAGGGGGATGCAGACGATTAACGGCGTTTGAGGGTGTAGGAGATGGCTTCCGCCTGCCCATCCGCCAACGGAGCTAATCTTGGTACGTCTCCGGCCCCGCCTCGACCTCGATCTGCTCATCTCGACGGGTTCGTCTCCTCCCGTCCTATCTCACCTCAGATTTTGACTAGTTTATGCTTGCACAATCTTTCTATTATTATCGATCCTAATTCCTGCCATGTGAAAACGACATTACAGTGCCAAATTTCAAACAAATCCATCACACCATGCTCGTATCTCCTTCCATCTGATTTCCTTAAAATTAAAATAAAGGTTCAAGTGAACCAAGATAGATGAACAAAAAAAGCTTACAAATGCTCCGTGGGTCAATTAATCATATCCAAATAACACACACTGCAAGCTCTACGCTGGGGATAACTCTAGCAACAGCACACCCCAAAATTATTGTGGAACATCAACCTTGCAAGTATACTCATAGCTAGCAAACACGATCTCGAGTATGTATGTTGTGCAAGTGCTGAAAAACGTGGAAAATGAATCAAGAGTTCCTTGGATGGCATTGTGTCTCTTCCCCTACTAGACTAGAGGGGGTCTTTACTGTTGATGGTCACTCTCATTCCTTGGCTTAAGGAGGAACACTATAACTAGCATAATAGCCACCTTTTTTGCGTTAAGGTCCTCTTGTATCATTCTTGAAATGGTATGAATCTGTATCTGACTGTAGGTTTGTTTCTAACCAAATGGCCCACTTTGAATGCTAATTCAAGCATTTCCCCTTGAAGCTTGCGCCCTCCTGTTCTCATTCATATACCATGTCTTCAACCTTTCTTGAGCTACTTGTACCTGCAATTTACGAATAAAAATAATTTAGCATACAGTCTGATCTTTCTGGAACTAATTTTCCATGTATTATCTAGTGAGCTTTTATATAGCATTATGGATACAATGGATCGAGGTTAACCTGTTTTTCCCAGTCAGTCCTTAACGTTATGCACAGAAGCACAATAGTTTGGACTAGTGTCCCGAGCAACATTCCAATCCAAATGCCCTACAGCAAATGACCAAATGGAGTAAGGACCATTGCTTTGAAGCCAAGATGCACCAAACATAATGGTGGTACCGAACTGTATAATAATATATTTTTACCTTTACATGAAATCCTACAACATAGCCTAGTACTGCTCCAAGAGGGATGCCAATCAAATAGTACGATGTAATGTTGACGTAAGCAACTACACTTTGCCAGCCCGCCCCAACAGCGACACCTAAAGATAATCCAAGTGATAGCATCAGTAAAACATGAGAAATGTTTGTAATGTATGAATCAGTAAAATTAATAAGCTGACCTGATAGCACTGGCTGAACACTGTTTAGCAAAATGGAGAAGGCTAGCAGAGGCGAAAGGTCAGCAACTGCGTTGGCTACTGCTCGGCTCTCGGTAAATATGTAAGCAAGTCTTCCACGGAAGAATAGGAAGAGTACGAATAACACAAATCCGATCGAGAAAGAAGTGATGACCACATTTAAGATTGCAAACTTGGCCCTTCTTGCACTTCCAGCACCAAGTTCGTTTGCCACACGCACCCTGAAGATACATTGTGTTGCACCAAAGTTGTGGAAGTAATGAATAAAAAAAGGTAGAGATAAATAGATTACCCTGTTGCACCCAAGAAGCCGATCGAAATCATCATCTCCCAGCCATTGATATTAAGGCTGCACAGTTAGATACAGCAATGCTTAGTTTTTGATGTTTGTGACCACAGAAGGAACTAAAATATTCTAAGTTTGACTGATCGATATATGTTACCATATGGAAAGGGCATCAAGAGCAATCTCTGCATTCTTCATGTAACCTGTCAGAAGCACCAGTATTGTGTTGTACCAGAGTTCCAAACTGAAAAGGCAAGGCAGAGAAATGAGTATCGTGTTTCAGCCATATCAAAATCATGGTATGTACTAGTCAGATTTTATCGGTGCTTACCAGAGCATGACACCAGAAGACAGTGAAAGCTTGACGATGGCACCAAGGTCAGTGAAGGCGGCAGAGGAGAAGCCTGTCCATGTGAGAGGGCACCCGCCAAAGAAGACGAAGGCAAGCTGGCCGAAAACCGGGATCCACATGGCGATGACCATGGATCCCATGACCCCGGCAAGGCCAAGCTGGAATTTGACTACCATGAGCCAGGAGAGGGTGAGGTGGAGGCCGAGGTTGAGCATGGCGAGGTAGGTGATGATGATGTTCTTGCTCTGCGCCTGCAGGTACATCTGGACCGTGAAGGAGCAGACGTAGGAGAACATGACCGGGATGTACCAGAGCGAGATGGTGCCGGCCACAGCGGAGATCTTGGGGTCCTGGCCGAGGGCGACGAGGAGCGGCTCGGTGAAGATGTAGACGGGGAGGAGGATCACGGCGCAGGAGAACAGGATGAGCCAGGAGCGCTGCAGGTAGATGCCCAGCATGTGGTACTGCTTGGCACCGTAGGACTGCCCGCACAGGGTCTCCAGCGCGCTCGCCATGCCAAGCTGCCGCAATAGCGTGAGACCGTGTCAGTGAAATGCACAGTTTGTGTTAAGCTTGTAGTAGAGTCTACCGATTTCCGATTTATTATTAGGGTAGTCATTTTACATGTGCATATTTCACCAGATATATTGTAATTTTCAGCCGCTCTGATCTACAGAGAATTGATTAATTGATACGTGGTTAAGAGCGCAGAGGTTAATTTCGCAGCTTGTGTTGCCTATAAGGAGCAGAGCAAGTCAAGGAGCTGTTCATTTTGATTTGGCATGTTTCTAGTACCCATTCATGACCTTCTATTGGAAGGGACACACTAACTGGACAGGTTGGTTCGCCATTTATTGCTTTACTAGTAGTAGAAGAATTGAACAGATGAAACACGAATACAAGTTGTGGTTTACTACTGGTGGCGGTTGGCACTTGCCAAAGGAGTTGTTTGCATTGGTTCTCAGAAAGACAGAGATTGAAGGTGACGGGTGTTTGTTAACCGGCGCTTTCAGCCTTTATGATGGGTATGTGAAGAAGCTGTTTGGTTTAGGGACAAATAACTTGAGATCAATCAACGTAACTTAATTACTACTTATATGCGATGGGAAAGCATACGATCGAGAAATAGAAAGTAAGCAGACGCCTGACCCGGAGACAAAATAAGTAATTATTTGTTCAAGGAAAGGAACTGGGAAAGGAAAGGAAAGGAGAGGAGAGCTAGGTACCAGTATGCCGTTGCTGAATCGCATGAGGACGGTGGAGACGAGCGCGTATGCGGCGAGCTCGGTGGCGCCGATGTGGCCGATGAAGGCCTGGCTGATGACGGTGACGCCGAAGGAGGAGAAGCGGGTGAAGATGGAGGGCCCCGCCACCACCCACAGCTTCTTGTTCTCCTCCCACGCGCGACGCCCCAGAGATAGAGATGACTCGGATTCTTCTTCTTCTTCCACCTTGTTGCCATCGTCGTCGTCCTCCAGCAGCGGCGCCCTCATCGTCCTCTCCTCCTCCTCCTGCTTCTCCATTGAATTAATCTGTTGAGCTCCAAGAACGACGATCGACCTTGCCAAAGTAGATGGAATGCCACTGACGGTGGGGTGGTACAATTAAGAACCTAAGTGTCTGCCGGTGAGAAGCTAGGACCGTTTTATAGCTAGCTTAGGCAGCACCCAGCAAGCACCGGTGTTTTTGTTTGTAGACGGGAGAAAGACGAGACTGCCCCTACTGTTAGTCGGGAGATGGAGGGCGAATTCTGCGGCGGCGAGACGAGGCACGTCGTCCCTCTTGAGCTGTTGCGCTGTGAGGATCCTAATAAGCCTTTCTCGCTGAGGAGGAGCATGCAGTGGCACGTCTGGAGAGGCGGACAAGGACTGCTGCTAATTTCCTGCTTCGTATTAAAAGCGCATCGCGATACGTACGGTGCATATATATTTATGGATAGAGAAGAAGAGAGAACAATCACGTAGACAGATTACAGAACGGCTACAAAGTATTATTATTTGTCCCGCCTTGAAATAAATGGTCCATCATGCGTACTGTCCATGGTCCTCGATCGCAAAGGGGCAGGGTCGCCTTTGTGGACTGTGGATGTTTCCAAATACCCAGTACTAGCATATACTACTCCCTTACTAAATTGTTGTCACCGTTGACTTTTTTATTAAATTCGACCATTTGTCTTATTCAAATAAAGTTTAACAAATATCATATATTTTGTTGGAATATGTTTTATCACTAAAGAAACTTGAAATGTAGCATATTACTTTTTATATTTGAAGAAATTTTTTGAATAAGACAAGTGGTCAAACACAACGAAAAAAGTCAATGGCGACAACAATTTAAGTAAAGGAGTGAGTAGGTGTAACTGTGTACGTGGAAAGGGCGTCCACCTCCATGCGTGGCGAGAGAAAAAAAGTATCTGTACCTGGGTTTGCCTTCGTGGACGCGCCGGTAGTGCTGGCTTGCGTTGCGGCGCAGCTAGCGGCACGTCGGTCCACGACTCACTGACTGGCACTACAAGAAATGACTAGTATGCCGTGTGGTTTGTCCTGCCCTGCAATAAATGACCAGGCAATAATAAGGCTACCTCCTCACAATTCAGTTCACCCGTATATGGAGTAGCTGTACCGGGCCCTGGAAGTTGGACGATGACACATGTTGTTGTATCAGTGCAAGTTGGCCGGCAGCCTACGTGGACTGCCAACGTGGCAATAAGTTGCAGCGATAGCAACGTAGTATGAATAATGCACGAGAGCGAGACAGACAGTTCTTCCCTCGGCGTACCGACAACATAAGTCCATGGCAACTAAATAATTAAACACGCCCACGCTTTGTCATTTGGTGCAAGGTTTGTTTGTCCAGCTGATTACGGCGTTTTCTCCGGCCGGCCATCCCATTTGCTTAGCAAAAGCAGCAGCTAAGTGCCCGGAAAGGAAATTAGGAACGACACCTCATCTCTGCTTTGAACAACACGTACGTACACGTACTCCGGGTAACTAGAGGAATAGCCACCTTTCTTTTTTCCGTTGAACTGTTCTTACATCGTTCTTGGAAGCCCAGTTTGAAGGGATCTCATCACTGCACAAATTTGTTTCTAATAACCAAAAAGCCCACTTAAGTGGCCGGATCGAGCAGCATGCATGCATGGCAATCCAAATGACCAAATCGAGTGTATGGCATACATACGCCTTTGTCTTTTTCATGAACGTCAGGAGGTGTGATAAAAGGCGCATTTTTGTGCCACATTCCTCTACTGGCACACAGACTAGTTGTTGTTTGCATGGTGTGTGCCATTTATTGGTTTTTTTTAGAGGGGTGTGCCATTTATTGGTAAACGGCCAGCGCGCTTCCCTGCATTCATAGAAGCCCTTCCCTGGGTTTAGCGCCAGTGGTGGTGGTGGCTTGCGCATGCGGCGCAGCCAGTTACACGTCGACACACTACTCCCGACTGGCAGAAATGGATCGAAAAGTCCGGTGACATATGTCCATTTGTCCTGTGCCGTGCAATAAATACGAATAGTGACCGATCGAGACGAAGAATCACACGGGTGGTGGTCTGTGCGAGCGAGCGAGCGATCCATTGCCTTTGTGGAATGTGGATGCCCTCCGATTCCTATTCGTATACGTGCTGCACCCTGCAGCTACTAGTCTTCTTCACGTGTTAGATTGATTCTCTTTGCTTGCTCTCTTGGTTGTCCACGGATTCCCTTATATGCATGTCATCGTCCCAAGCATTAATTCCACACCAGTGCAGCTATCTGCCTTCAACTACTTTCTGTGTAAGAAGATATCGTACTATGCTTTATCTGGTGACCCTGAATCCTCATTAAGCTTCTATATACTCGTATAAAACTTTATTGTACCACTGAAGCTGTTGTAAAAAATCTATGTCCATGAAAAATTTACTCACCACCACCATTATGAAAATAGTAGACTAAAATACTCATTTATATATGTTTAAAAAATTGCCCTTAACAATACTTTTTTTGTTTAGGAGAAAAAAGTAAGCAGACATGCAACAGCTAACGTGGTAAGTAACATCTATAGCAACATATGAATAATGCACGAGGGAGACTTCCTGCTCTCTCCTTCTCGTCATACACACCACACCCACATGGCCGGACAAAAGTAAAGTTCATATGGCAACAGCTACGTAGCCTAAGAAGCATCAAATCTCTGCGCATCGCCATTGAAACTTCCATGAGAGAACTAAACAAAGTATATAGTTTTTAATGACCAAAAAGCAGCATGCAAGTGCCCAGAAAGGAAAGGAACGCGAGAGACCTGCTCTGCTGCTTTGCACAGTGTTGAAAAATTCTTGTTCGTCACTTCCATGCCTTTGGCTTGATGAGGAACAGTGGAACACACAATGTCCACAACTAGCGGAATAGCCACCTATTTTTGCGTTGAACTCCTCTTACATCACTCTTGGAATGGGGTATATGAAAGCTGGTGTATGCCTCTGCCAAGGGATCTGATCATCACTGCACAAATTCGTTTCTAATTAAACCAACGGCCCACTTTAATTTGAAGGGCCAGTTCAAGTATCTCCCCTTGAAGAGCTTGCACCAGCTCTTAAATCTTTCTTGAGCAACCTCTACCTGCAATTACAAATAAAAAAAATAATTTAGCACACTGTCAAATCTTTTTTAGGATCAGTTGTTTGTGCACTACTATGCTGTGAGTCTTCATGGTTAGTATGTGTAGAAGCATTCCAACATGCAGCGCAGAACTTGATGATTGGTGTGCCATTAGTGGTAAAAGGCGTCCATCCCTGCATGCATGCATGGTGACAAAAGTATCTCTACTTTATGTTATGCATGCATGTATTACTTGGGTTTGGCCTACGTGGACGCGCTTGTGCTGGCTTGGGCGTGCGACGCAGCCCGTGGCACGTCGACACTATTGACTACTGTCAGAAATGGATGGCACCTCAACCAAAGAAGGTCCGGTGACATATGACGACTTGTCCTGTGCCATTCAATTTAATAAATCGATCAAAGGGACGAATCACGGGTGGTTGTCTTTGTGCACCGTGGATGTTAGGCACTTACAAACGGGGATCACTTTCTCGTCTTGAAATGTACTCCCTCCGGTTCATTATGGATGTCATTCCGGAGAATACCACGAGTTTCACAACTATAGTGGTTCTCTCTATATCTTTCCTTGTTCCTTCCCGTTTTACCCTCGCATGAGTAAATACACCAAAGCTCCTAAGACAACAATTGAATTGTGCCTGCTGCTCCCGTCTCTCACTGCCATGCAAAAACTTGCAGTGACCAAGGTTCGTATCGCGTGCTCAAGAGCCAAGGCACCATTGTAACAAGCGCTAGCCAATGCATGTTGCTAGACTAAGGCTTGTTCGGTTTAAATTTGGCCGGAACGGGCCGGAATGAGGCCTGTTCCGGGATATAGTGGCCCAGAATGAAGCCCCTTTTCCCTAAAAATGTTTGTTCGGTTAAGCTTGGGCAAAATGAAAATGGGCCCGTTTCGAAAATTCGTCTGTGGCTCGAGGCCCGATATAAAACTCCACCTCATGACCTCTAGATTCGTTCTCTTCCATCGCCCAAGCTGAAACAATTGAATCCTCCAAATGGAGTGAATCACCCGGATTCAATGATTCTGACAACAAAACCATTCCTGGCCCAGAACGAAAAAGGCACAACCGAACAAGGCCTAAAGGAATAAGAATTAGGGTTGAAAACACCCTATCTTCTCCCTTCAAAAGTTGAAAAGTATTTTGATCTGGAGATCAATTATCATGCAGGTGTATTGATCATGTGTACATGCATGGACGTTACAATCTGAGGCACACAAAGCAACACCTAGTTAATTAGTGGCTTTGTTTAATGTCTTCTGGCCATTAAGCGAATGGTTTTTCTTACAATAAGACCCAAGGAGAAGGTGCAATTCGTGCATGCAACTGAAGCATAACAATCTGAGATTGTTAACTAGAAATAATAGTGAATAAATAAAGAAAGAAGAATGAGCGAAACAATAAAACTTCCCTGTTACGCAAGCATGGACAATTCGAACTCCATGTCGTTGTTTAGGAATACACGATCGGTTCCAGTGAACTCGACGACGAGAGCAAGGCACATATATGTGACATATGTTCATGCAGGTGTGTGAAACTGGAAGCACCAAACAGTCTGAGGCTTTAAATGCAACTATTCGTATCCATGCAACGTGGCTAGTCTCCTGTGTGCTGTGAGAGCATCGGCATATACTTACGCACGGCAAGTTGTGGCCCACACAACTCAGTTGTGTTTGCACTGTACTCGAGAAGGTATTCACATCAGTACAAGTACGCACACGTATCTACTGCTGGGTACGCGGCGGTCTACTAAACCTGGATACATCTACTGGCGATTTCACAATTTTGTTTGGCACGCACGATGAGTTCTCTCAGTTCGCAGCAGCAATTATATTGTAGAGCAGCGCGGGTCACATTATAGCAAGTCGATCAATGTGTTATATATTGATTGATTTGACCCCTCTAGCTTGCAAGCAATGTGTGTGCCTCTCAACACATTGCTGGCTAATTTGGAAGATCCAGTACCGAGAATGATTTTCTTCCCCTGGCCGTCTCTTCAGAGAACACATTATTATTGCACTCTGGTTTCATCCTGAGTTCACCGGTCTAATATGCTAGTGTCTGGTGTCTGGTAGTTCACGACGCACACAAAACAGTCTGGCATGATAGACAGTGAGACACCGTTTCCCCTCACAATTAAGGTCTTCTAGATGGGGTCAAACAGACAACAAAGGTATGAGTTAATGCTCCTGTTTTCCCTCCACTAAGGCAGGAACACACAAATCTCATTGTATCGTCAGTTGAGGCATTGCCCATTCCAAACAAGCTTGTGAAAGCTGCTATATAAACAGGGCCACACTTTCTATGGTTTCCATAGTTCAGCATATCAACATGGCTCCACTAGTAGTATTTTGCATAGCAATTGCCCTAGTTGCCACCTCACCTTCGGTGGCTTATTGGACACCTCACCATTCCCTAGCCCACCACTGTGGTGCAGAAGCTGCTGCCCACAACCGGCACCAGCGCCAGAGTGCAAGTGTACTGGAGATGACGATGAAGGCCTTGAGCCGCCCATCCTGGCAGTGCCCAGGAACATGGCGCCTACCAAGAAGAAGGATATGCCATAAGGAGCTGAGCAACATGTAATAATGTAATTGATGATTATTGTTAAGGAGCTCTGATTATATATAGCTAGAGTCTCCTAGTCCTACTCTGATCATTGTTAAGCAACATGTACATTATAATCAGAGTAGGACTAGGACACTAGCTATATATAATCAGAGCCCCTTAACAATGATCATCAATTACATTCTTACATGTTGCTCAGCTCCTTATGGCATATCCTTCTTCTTGGTAGGCGCCATGTTCGTGGGCACTGCAAGGATGGGCGGCCCAAGGCCTTCATCGTCATCTCCAGTACACTTGCACTCTGGCGCTGGTGCCGATTGTGGGCAGCAGCTTCTGCACCACAGTGGTGGGCTAGGGGAATGGTGAGGTGGCCAATAAGCCATCGAAGGTGAGGTGGCAACTAGGGCAATTATATTGCTATGCAAAATACTACGAGTGGAGCCATGTTGATCTGCTAAACTATGGAAACCATAGAAGGTGGGGCCCTGTTTATATAGCAGCTTTCACCAGATTGTTTGGAATGGGCAATGCCTCAACTGACGATACAATGAGATTTGTGTGTTCCTGCCTTAGTGGAGGGAAAACAGGAACATTAACTCATACCTTTGTTGTCTGTTTGACCCCATCTAGAAGACCTTAATTCTGAGGGAAGATGTTGTCTCACTGTCTATCATGCCAGACTGTTTTGTGTGCGTCGTGAACTACCAGACACCAGACACTAGCATATTAGACCGGTGAACTCAGGGTGAAACCAGAGTGCAATAATAATGTGTTCTCTGAAGAGACAGCCAGGAGAAGAAAATCATTCGGTACTGGATCTTCCAAATTAGCCAGCAATGTGTGTTGAGAGGCACACACACATTGCTTGCAAGCTAGAGGGGTCAAATCAATCAACATAACACGTTGATCGGCTTGCTACAATGTGATCCGCTGCTCTCTGCAATATATATAATTGCTGCTGTGACCTGAGAACTTACGCAAGGCATCGTGTGCGTGCCAATCAATCGAGAATGATTTTTGTGGGCATAGTGACATGTGTCCACCCCAGCTTTTTTATTAATTATGATTAAATATAAATATTGAATCTCTGATTATACTGTTAGACATGTCATACTAGTTGTAGACATGTTGTCAAATCATAAATTCAAGTTCAGAAATTCATCAAATTTAATAGAATTTCATGAATTTGTCAGAATTTGATGTTTTTGTACTTCAATTTATAATTTGACAACATATCTACAACTAGTCTGACATGTTTAATAGTATAATCCGAAATTCAATATTTATATTTAACCATAATTAATAGAAAAGTTAGGGTGGACATATGTCCCTATGCTCACCAAAGTATTTCTCCAATCAAAATTGTGGAATCGCCGTACCAGTAGATGTATCTAGGATTAGTAGACCGCGTACCCAGCAGTACGTGTGCGTACCTGTACTGACGTGAATACCTTCTCGAACAATGCAAACACAATTGAGTTGTGTGGGCCACTTGCCATGCATAAGTATTTGCCGATGCTCTCACAGAGCACACAGGAGACTAGTCACGCTGCATGGATACGAATAGTTGCATTCCATCTGTTGCAATTAAAGCCTCAGACTGTTTGTTGCTTCCAGTTGCACACACCTACATCATCATGCCAGATTTGTATGCCACATATGTGCCCTCCTCTCGTCGTCGAGTTCACTCGAACCGATCGTGTCCTAAACAACGACATGGAGTCCGAATTGTCCATGCTGCGTTACAGGGAAGTTTTATTGTTTCGATCGCTCATTGTTTGTTTCTTTATTCACTATTCTAGTTAATAATCTCAGATTGTTATGCTTCGGTTGCAGGGGCGAAGCCAGAGCTGGAGCTCGCCGGGGTCGGCATGCTTTGGCGATGGGTCCGACACCTTAATCAACAGTGATTAATACTAATTTTACCGTGAGTCGTCGGGGTCGGCTGACCCCGGCAAGACAATGTAGCATCGCCCCTGTTCGGTTGCATGCATGAATTGCATCTTCTCCTTGGGTCGTATTGTAAGCAAAAACCATTCGCTTAATGGCCAGAAGGCATTAAACAAAGCCACTAATAAACTAAGCGTTACTTTGTGTGCCTCAGATTGTAACGTCTATGCATGTACACATGATCAATACACCTCCATGATTATTCATCTCTGGATCAAAATAATTTCACATGCGTACGCTTTTATTTGAAGGGAGAAGATAGGGTGTTTTCAACCCATAATTCTTATTCCTTTAGGCCTTGTTCGGTTGTGACTTTTCCTATCTGGACCAGGAATGGTTTTGGGCCCAGAATCAGTGAATCCGGGTGATTCACTCAATCCGAAGGATTCAGTTGTTCCAGCCTAGGCGACGGAAGAGAACGAATCCGGAGGTCATGAGGTGGAGTTTTATTTCGGGCCTCGGGCCACAGACGAATTTTTAAAACGGGCCCATTTTCATTCCGCCCTAGCTTAACCGAACGAACATTTTTAGGGAAAAAGGGATTCATTCCGGGCCACTATATTTCGTACGGAATATGCGGCCAAACCGAACAAGCCCTTAGTCTAGCAACATGCATTGGCTAGCTCTTGCTACAATGGTGCCTTGGCTCTCGAGCACACGGATTCGAACCTTGGTCACCGCAAGTTTTTGCATGGCAGTGAGAGACGGGGCGAGCAGCGAGCACCATTCAATTGCTGTCTTAGAGCAACTCCAGCCCAGCCTTAAAATCTAGCCCTCTATTGTTGGATGCAGATTCTCTGCATTAGCTGCATGTAATGTAGAGAGTACTTGTAGCTGGAATTTCTTCGAATTTCAATCGTTCAATGTATAAGAGATGATCCAGATTTACTGCTACGAGTAACATGCACAAAAAGTAAAAAATGGTGGTACGGTACTGGCTACGAGTAGAAATATAGGTGACACCGTAGTTCGCCTCACATTTTACTGTAGCACATGGTGTTGTTTACGGCACTTAGACCTATGTTACGGCCAAATGCGAGAGGATCCGGATCCTCCATTGTTACCTTTGCGAGCCTGCCTGTATTTTTAGAGGCCCAAAATTTTTATGCCAACTCCAGCAGAAAAATGCAACTAGGCCTCTATTTCTATGGGGACAACGTATCTTATGAGAACTAGATTCGTGTGAGAAGCTATGAGAACTCCGATCCGAAGCACATGATCTTGATCCAATAGGGTGCATGAATTTAGGCGGAAGGGGGATTTGCAAAATCACCGTTCACTTAATCACAATTTTACAAATTACCCCTCCCTCCTCTCCCCTTAGATCAACATTATGTGGGTTAGATTGAAGTTATCATAGTTCTCACGGAACCCAATTCTCATAGGATATGTTGCCTTGTATGGGACCCGCCTATTAGCCGAATAGAGAGAAAGCATCGATTTTTACTGCCGCTCATCCGTTCCTCGCGGAGCACCGCTCGTGCGCCGCACCGCGTCGCCTCGGCCCTGCTTGCTCACCCATCCGCTGTCTTGCGCCCCGGTCGCGAGCTGCTATCGTCCGCTCCCCGTCCCACCGACAGCGCCGCCCCGTCCGCCGGATCCCAGCGAGCAGCCCCGACCGCAAGTCATCCCGCTTGGCGGCGCCCCGTCCGTGGTCGACTACGTCAAGGTAAGCCCTCCGCACGCACACCCAATTTCCGTTTCGTCTGGATCACTCTGTGTGATGTCGCTTGAGATGGGACTGAACACTCTGTTCGGGAATTACATCACACCGGTGATGTCCACGCAGCCAGGGGTTGTCTTCGTCAGTGGCTTCTCCAAGAACATGTTGAAGCATAGTTCACATTTGATTGTTTCATCCGCACAAATTAGTGAGAATTACCTTTATTTGGAAATCGAGGAATTCTTGTACTTTGCTGTCAAGATGGGGAATTGCAAGTGCAGCAATCCAAGGAGCTGCTACAAGCATCCCACAATGTGCATATCCTAAAACTACATTATTGATCTCTCCTTCACTTAAACTTATGTGGTGAAAAGGAACTTCAGCAGCAGTTGCTGCAGTGCAGCAACTTTAAATTGGATTAGGCACCAGAAGCTCGCGGTCTTTGATTAGTAGCTAGTTTACAAATTGGATGCATTTGAGTGATAGTTTTGGATCCCATTATAATACTGCTTATATTTTTATTTAGTGCATTCCTTTTTAAAGTAGAAAATTTTGTATGCAATTAGAAGACTGCATTGCATCGTATTAATGATCCAAATACTAGCTTACTGAATTTTAAAAACAAGTCTTGTTCATTCATTTATGTTATTTTGAAATTGAACACTTATTATTTGGCATCCAGGTTCCAAATGATCTATCGGAACAGGCTAAGGCTGCTGCTCAGGCAACTCTTCAGGAGATGGATGCTGACTAGGAAATCACCAGTAGAGGAAGGATGCTGACTAAGAAATCACCAGTAGATGGATGCTGACTAAGAAATCCTGTTTGGGTGATAGACTGGAGCTTTCAGATTTTATTTCAGTGTGTACTGGAGTTTTCAGATTTTATTTCAGTGTGTACTGAATAATGTCAAATGATGCCTCAAGTGCACAATGAGACATTGCCAAAAAGAAATGAGACAAATTTTTCATCTGAGCATAATCTAAAGATTGATACTTCTCTGTATATTTGTACAACAATTTAAATGATCAAATCAACCAATATAGAACATAGAAACAGTTTGAGTAACTATATTCTGGGAAAAAGTATGGAGCAACCTTCCTTCACAATGGCCTTGTTCGGCTGGTATAAAAGCCAATTTGTTTGGCCGATTCATTCACAAAATAAGTCAGCTTATCAACTCATACTACTATCTATGGCTTAAAGCCAGCTGGAAAGGTAAGCAGCCGAACAAGGCCAATGTTGGTGAGGATTCGTTTTCCTCAGCCTTACCAAAAATTGAAGCTACAACTGATGAACTTGGGGGTGTAACCTGATAATACAGACTTAACAAATAGCGGTCATAATCAGCTGAGAAGCTTTTCTCACACTTTAACAATCTATCAGTACAGTGGCTTTAGCACTTCACTCGGAATGGTGAGGTCAACGTAGAATGAGCAGGAGAACTGCACATATTTCTGGATCAGCTAGTAAAAGTGCTGAGATGGAAAAATATATCAAATAGGATTGCATAAAACACACATCAGTGTCCCCAAAATCTGGTAGTACTATATGCTCCACGAGATACAGTATCCAGCAAATTCCGTAGCAGTAAATCAGCATTTTACATATGCAGTGAGTAGGAAATTTCACTTTAGCTAGATGCATACCATAGCCTATATATTAGCTAATTTTCTAAACCAGTAAATTTAAGACAAAAGCTATGTTATGAGAGAACTTTGAACAAGGCAAAATGAAAATCACTGGACCGTCAGTAGTTATAAATCATCAGACAAAAAGATATCCCTCAAAATGCTGCTATGTACTCCAATAAAGTGCAATGGAATTATGAGCAAAATTAACATCCTCGACAGGAATCCATGGGGTGTTTACTAATGGGAATTGCTGTAGAGCCAACCCGAATTTCTGGTAAGGCAGGTCTAATGTACACAGATGGAAGTAGATATATGCTTCACAGGGCTTGAAATTTCTCAAGGAAAAAAGCTCATCAGAAGATAATGGATGATATGTTTAGATAACTTGGCTAGCGCATTTTCTGTGTTTTATTTAGGGAGATATTTAGTCAGGGTCTCTACATCCTACATGAACTTACAGGAGTGACCAATGCATTCCCCAATTTACATGAAAAAGCAACTAGGAAAGAACTTATCGACCTACAACTGAATGTATGCAACTGAACTTAGCGACAGCAAAGTAGACCTTAGGATCCAGGCTGCAAAAGAAAATGCAGTAGCCAATTGTGCATCAAACCAGCAGTTCAAAAGTCACACCCACACAAGAGGTTTTGAGTTAAAAAGCGAAACAATTGAAAAGGGTGTTTGCAGTGATAGAATTTCATTAGATAACCACATAGGCATCAGTTGGGTTCCATATGACCCACAAAAATATAATTCATCAGAGCTCCAATTGTACAAGAACATTACCGCAGAAGACACTTTCTGTACTTACTGGACTGACTAAACTATAGACCGAATTGCCCAGTAAAAAGTAACTAGGAAACACCACATAAAGCTATTGCTCAACAATAATAACTCATATGGTAAATACAATAATCCCAAAAATAACTCGCTGAGCACGCGCCGAGCGTGGCCGGGACGGCGCCGTTGAGGCCCGGGTTGGACTTGAGCACGACCTGCTCCAGCACGGACGCGTTCGCCAACAGCCCCAGCCCCCAGGGGCAGCTCGACGGCGGCTTTGGCGCCGTAAAGCAAGCGTCTTGTGGTGGGCCTGGCCACGCAACGCGTCGGCGGCGAGCGCGGCGCCGGGGCTGCACCGCGGGGAGGCCACGTCGTCGGGGGCCGCCTCGCACTGCAGACTTGCAGAGCCGGGCCACGGCGTGTCCGTGCACGGCCGCGGGTGGAGCTGCGGAACACGGCCACCAGCTCCGATCGGGGCAGCTCTGGCGCCGCCGTCGCGTCCCCGCTGCCGACGATGGCCTGCGCCGCTCGCGCTGCCGCCCCGCACCGGCGGCGTTATGGGAACAGCTCGCCGACGGCATTGGGATGCTCCCGCCCTCTTGACCTGCTCCGGGTAGGCCGCCGACATGGCCCGCCTGAGCATGGAGTTGTCGTCGGAGCCGCCGCTGCACGAGCCGGAGGAGGAGCCCTGCCCCTGCCAGGAGCAGGGACACCGGCGAGAGGCGGCCCGGAGGGAGGTGTCGGGCTTGTCCGCGGGCGTGGCCGACGAGCTGGTGGCCTTGCAGGCTTGGAGGACGGCGGGTGGCGCGTCGTGGCCCTCGCGACGGGCCGCGGGCGGCGAGGCAGTGCCCCAGGCCAGTGGCGCACGATGCCGCTGCTGGGAAGATGCGGGGAAGAGGAAAAGAAAGGAAAAATAAAGAAAAGTGATGGGTCCCACATATTGAGTGTTTGGAAGAACCGGGGATCGAAGTCAGCCAGGAATCCACCGTCCATGCAAATCGGATGGCTGTCCTAGAGTCTGCTCGTTCATGCAGCAAACGTGCGGTCCAACTTGGGCTAATAGCGCTGCAAACACTCACAACGTATTGATGGAGTTTGGACAGGAACAAACACCTATGATAACTCAATAATTCAAATGGTTAAAACGGGAAGCTATTAAACCAGGTATTTTTAAGGAATGAAAGAAGAAATATCAACGAATCCTTTTAAAGTGGATACACTCAAAGACTTTTTGCGTACATTTCGTAAAACTATTCAAAATTAGGTCAAATTTCAAGGAAACTTTAAATTTTTGAATTTTTAATATCTACGTCAG
This sequence comes from Chloris gayana, assembly GCA_031894775.1. Taxonomy (NCBI): domain Eukaryota; kingdom Viridiplantae; phylum Streptophyta; class Magnoliopsida; order Poales; family Poaceae; genus Chloris; species Chloris gayana. The sequence continues at coordinate 49,740 of JAUNZO010000227.1, read as the reverse complement.
ACTTTAAGTTGGAATTTTTTTGGAGGGGGATTGATATTTTCAGTCAACTCAAAGTTTGCCAAACATTTCAGTCGACATCCCCAACCATTGGATTGGATTAAGATCAAATCCTACAACTGTTAAAAGAAATCGAATCCTAAAGTAAAAAAAATTGAATCCTACGACCATTGGATTGTTTGATAACTGCCTGCCTAACAAACACAATAAAATGATAGTCAAACAAACCCGGAACCGTCAATTTTTTTCTATAAAAATATATGAGACAAACTTATTAATGTTTGTTAAACAAAAGTACATAACCTACATTTTTTTAAAAAAAATAGTAGGAGCACTGCCATTCATTAAGGAAGAGAAGAGATTTACAACTATCTCCAATCGTTCCCTAAATGAGGTTGCTAAATCAAAATTTAGGATATGATTAGTAAAAATCATTCTCTAACCGTTCCCTAAACGAGGTTACAAAATTTACCAACTCCCAACCTATAGCCTGAAAGTTGCTACATTTAGCCACCCGATTTTCACTCCCTAAAAGGCTATTGAAATCATTTAGGAAATGATTATTAGAAACTGTTGGAGTGCATGTCTTGTTTTTACTCCTAATAAATATAGCAATTCTCTAAATTCAATCTTTTGGGAGAAAAATTATTGAGAACTGTTGGAGATGTCCTAATTTGTACAAATTCTAAGGAAAAAAAGTCAACGGTCTTTCAAACCACAATGACTTGTGCCCCGGCCGATTGACCGTCGGATACACCGCCGGGTTGCGAGATCCGGACAACCGATCGCAACTCCGCGCAACTTGTCATAGAGCCTTGCCGCCGCCGTCCCGGTTTGCCGCTTGGCTTTCGGCGGCTCGCTCGGGTGGCGACACGATCGGGGAGAGCTGGGATGGGGCTGGCGGCATGTTAGGGTTAGGGTCACCGCCTGAGCCGCTTGCGAGCGAGTGATGCGGGTCTTTTTTAGTGATTTTTCATAACATACATGTTTTCAAAGTAAAAATTATTATACATAATCCTACATATTTAAAATTCTTTGACTATAACAAAGGAGAAACGTTTGTATCAATCCATTATTTCACCCCTCAAATCAGCCTTAACGTCAGTTATAGATTTTTTTTTATTTTGAAGAGAAAGATAATGAGATTTTCTCCATGTTTGACTGTCCGTAAATAGTTAACTCTTCTCTCCCTAGCTGGACACTATCGCACCGAACGAGTGCTCCATCACTGCTGCCGTCTGATTTGCATAGACGGTGGATTCTTTGCTGACTTCGATCTGACATTGAGAGGGCAAAGTCAAATGATCTCGGTCCGTTTGGAGGCCTCCAGAAATAGAGGTTTGGAGGTGGGATTTGGAGGAATATGTAAAATAGAAGCTCTTTTGAAGGGTGTGTTGGAGTGGAGTTTTTTATGAGACCTCTGAATTTTAAAGTAGAGGACCATTTGGAGACCCCTACTGAAGTTGCTCTCAGGACGAGAACTAGACAAAGGCGTGACATACTCGTCCGGTGAGGGTTGTGGAGCTGTAGGTGCACCACCTAACTATGACCCAAGTATGGTATCTGGATCTCCCAGTGCCATGAAAGAGTCAAAGTCGAAAACAGGTGACGGGAATCAACGCTATTTGTAGGTGCTCTGGTGATCTCATCCTCATCCTTCTCCTCGTAGTAGTCACCGCCGCCGCCGAGCTACAATCTGTGCTGGTTTTCGGCGACTCGTTCGTCGACGCGGGCAACCTCCCGAAAACAGCAGGGAAGAGTGTGATGTCGCGGGGCTGGTACTACCCCTAAGGAATGTCGTACAAGAACCGCGCAACCGGCCGCTTCAACTGGAGGCGCACATGGGCGTGGGCAAAGTGATGGTGAAGACGATGCCGCCCATGGGTTGCACGCCCTGTGAGTCGGCGCGCAACAAGCACACCCGCTGCGAGAGCCGCGGCAACATGATGTCAGAGCTGCACAACGCCGCGCTGAGGGAGAAGCTCGCCGAGTTCAAGGACGACGTGCTCCTGCTGGACCTCACCTCCGCCTTCAATGGCCTGCTGCAGGACGACGACGACGACGGGCAGTTCACCACGAGCGCTGCGTCGCCCCGCCGGGAGGCTTCTGCGGACACCTGGGGCCGCCGCCAGTACGGCCTCTGCGACGACCCGGAGAAGCGCTTCTTCTGGGATTACATCCACCCCACGCAGGCCGCCTGGAAGGCCGTCGTCGACACCCTCGAGGATCCCATCAAGGACTTCTTACGCACCGACGATACTGATTAATTCTTTCTTTTCCGGAATGCATGCCAGCTAGCAGCTATAGTAGCTATAGAATGAGATAGGCTTTAATTAGGTTTATTGTTTCTTCACAGTAACTAGGGAGGGAGAGTCTTTCTGCTAGCTTCATCATCTCAGTTGCTCTGGATTGGTTATGATGATGAGATATCTTTATTCAGCACTGATCAGAATCAATCTTTGTTTGGTCACCAGGCCGGTCAAATTTACAGCACGAACAACATTCATCACGCGATTAATTCCAAAACTATAAAATAATAAAATCTGCATCGATCAGCTGTTTGAATATACTTATATGGAGAATATTTGGCTGTTAGGATTTCACAAGTAAGCACGCCACCAGCTTTTAATTTGCCCATGAATGCATCCTCATCTACCTACTAGTACGATACGGGCGATAGATTGTAACAGTTCGGCAGGCTTAGGTTAAAGTTTATTTGGTGTTTTGTTGGCTTACATATCGTCCTAGATTATTCAGTAATAACGTACGTGCATCTCCTTGGTTGGCTTGCTAATAAGCTATCTTTATTGAGCACTGATCACAATTAAATATGCTTGATTTGTTCATATCTAAACCTTATTTGACCCCCATCAGAAATGCATTAATTCGTCATGATTAAAATCCAAAAGTAATATACACATGATCGTTACGCCGGCGATCCAGCGAGCTGCTGCAGAGTGATCGGGCTGCAGATCATGCTCCGTTGCTCATAGACCGACGGCGGTGACCACGACCAGTTGGCGATAAGGGCGTCCACGGTCTCCGTAGGGCTGTAGAGATCCCACCAGACGTGGCTCTCCGGCGAGCGGCAGGCCATCTCCTTGCTGAAGCATCCCATGGACGCCTTGAAGGGCCCCAGGCCGCAGCACGCCTCCCTCGTCTCATCAAATCCTAGAAGCAACCAATCACATTCAGCCAATCTTCATGGACTAAATTAACAAACAATCTTGAAATACATAGCAATGCTCTGGTTGTACAGAGTAGAGAGCAAGAGCATGACCGATTACTGAAGATCAGAGCAATTGATTTTGCATTCACCAATCTGTAAACAGAGTACAACTAGAGGAAGAGAAATGGAAAAAAAAAAGTTAAGCCCTTTACCGTATCTGGAGGGATTGGAGATGATCTTCATGATCCCCTTGTACACGTCGCAGAAGACAATGTCGGCGTCAGGCAGCCTTGTTCGGAGGTCATCCAGCTGCGCCGCGAGCCTGGCATTGTACCCCTGGATCAGCTCGTTCGCATCGTCCACACAGCTATGGCCGATTAGGGTGTCCATACCCTCCCACATGACGCGCGGTGCGCAGCCCAGCGGCGCCACTCCCATCACCGCCACCCTCCTCACCTCCGCCTCGTACAGCTCCTGCAATAAAACGTTCTTGAATCGAAGCTGCGGCCAAGATTGATACTAATTGAGAGGAATTAAATCAGTGGGAGTGCTGACTGATACGGTGCGCGCGATGCGGTCGGCGAGGATGCGGCCGAACCCGCGGCGGCCGTGCTTGGGCGCGGCGGCGTCGGCGGCGGCGGGCCCGCGCGCGAGCAGCCGCGCGTACGCGTCGGCGCCGAACGAGAGCACGAACACCGCATCCGCCGCCGCCGAGTCCTCCATGGCGTTCTCGAGCTTGAGGAGCTGCAGCGTCTCGGTGGCCACGCGGAGCTGCTGCCCGACGGCGGCGCCCACGCGGAACACGCCGCCCGCGCCGCCGTACTGCCCGCCAAAGTTGACGCCTTTGGATACGGCGGCGGCGGAGCCGTTGAGCGTAGAGATTAGCGGCGGAGACGGAAGGCCCATCTTGGCGGCGAGGAGGCCGGGGAGGAGGCGACGGGTGGAGGGGAAGAGGCAGGGGCCGCCGGAGAGGGACGGGGCGGTCAGGTTGAGCGGGAGCGTCGTGGCGGCGCAGCTCACCGTGGAGTCGCCGAGAACGAAGAGGGCGCTCGCTGGGCGACGCGACGCTTCTCCCTCGCCGGCGGCGGGCGTAGCAATGCAAAGGAGGAGCAGGAGCAGGAGCGCCATGCCGTTGGCGTTGTGGCGCGAACCGAACCTTTTGTTTGGTTGATGGCATCAGCCGGTCAACGAGCGGCCGGGTTGAACGGTCGTTGACAATTTACGAGTGGGCCCCTTCCCCTGCGAGCATTTGTTTATTAACGTTTTGGTACGAACACCCCTGCAACAAATGAAAAATACAGTTCCGCACAGATCACAGCGCCGTAGAGGTGCGGGATCTCTGACCTCGCCGGAAGAGCAGGGGAGGACAGAGGAGACCGGGGGCGGCTACAACCGGGCTTCCATCGGGCCGCGAACACCCGCTCAATCGCGATTGGCGAGGTAAGCATGCCGCGACCTGATGCAAATGTCCGCCACTTACCCACTCTGACTTTTTATTTCCTGACCAATTTCATGTAAACTCGTTTGATAGGCGACCATTCCCCTACGTTTCTTTCCGAAAAGCCAATTTTTAACCTCCTATACCATTATCCTGGGACAATTTTGGCAACGTTTGATTGTAATTTGGACGCTAGTACTGTTAGGCCGAGCGAGAATCTGTTTCCAGCATTTCAGTTAATTGGGTGGATTTCTGTACATTTTATAATGCACGGCTTGTTATGCCCAATATTTCACCTATTCTAGTCTCATTTTTGTTTTCCTGACAATTTTGTGTCATGCCATTCTCTGTACTTCAGTTGGTTTAATTTATTTCTGTGATTCTTGTTGCTTTATGGTTTGGTGTTGCTCTCGATTGGTTAATTGGTTGGACTATACGTTGTGGTAATATGTTCTATATTTCTTACATGGCAGGCATGATTCATACAGTCAACTAGTATGGCCTCCAAAGCTGTAAAAAGGAGGCCTTTTAGCGCTGACACGGACAAAACGAGTGAAAAAACTATGGAAGCAACGGTATCAGATTCCACAACAGAACCTCTTCTAGAAAGTACTTCCCATGAAGATAAACCCAAGGTTCGTCATGTATGTCCATTCACCAATTTGTGGTTCGTTCTTGCTGCACCCTCGTTACCTTTCTCTATTTGTGTGAAGATACATGAACCTGCTACATGGTCAGATTTCTGGGACAAGACTAGACGTAAGTGCCTCCATTGGGCACATCTTCTATCAATTTTTATTGCTCAATCTGCAAGAACGATAGGTACTTATGATGAAACCTAGATGTTATTGTGTTTCTTATTAGAATTGGGGCATAGCCCCCAGTTCATTTGGAACGAGATAGATGTAGTTGTGTTATCCATGGTATATGAAAGAACATGCTGCTCTTTCATAAATTATTCACCTTTGGCCGAGTGTATATGAGTTATCGCTTGGATGATGATGACGCGGTAATTCTATTCCTAAAAACATCTATACTTGTTGTAATTTTTCTTGTATAGTGCTTTAGAACATCATGGACAGGGCAAGTATTGGTATTAAAATGTAACGATTTTAAAGAAGTTCTGAAAAAAAAAACTCTACTTTTCTCTTTGCAGTAAATGTCATTTCTGATTTTGGATCTTTGCTTGGAAGGCTCTTTGGTTACTCCTCCGGTCCTCAGAGTTCACATGCTGGACAGACAGTTCCAATTAATCTGAGCCCCATACAGGTGTGTTGGTAATTGCAAAGTCCTATTTTTCATTTCGACAACAGTATCAAAATTGACGTGATTTGTTCCATTGTAAGCATGAGGCAGAAAGTACCAGCATGTTATCGCTGAGATATTCTGATATTAGTGCGAGTAAAATTATCCCATTCCCTAGTAGCTTAACTCCATGGATGAATTGGTTGATGCATTAAGACAATAGTTTTGGTACCCTCTGCATGTTGCATTTCTACTCATAATTGGTAAATTTGCGGGGTGCTTATTTTTTCCTTATTATTCATGAACAAAAATGTTAATGCATCCATGACACATGTGTTGTTATTTCATTAGAGCATTGTTACGCACAATAGTCATGATTCTGTTCGTATTCTCAACTTGATTTTGGACCCACCATTAGGGATTTTGACAGTTTCACTTATTTTTTAGGAAGAAAGATTGAGATTGTTGAGACAAAGGTTAGATGTGCCATATGACTGCTCCTCTGTCAAGCATCAGGTTCTCATTCTGTATATAGTTTTACCTTTATGTCAACTTTTTTTCTTATGGTCTTACCTAGTATATGCTATTTTTCTACCTTACAAGAATGGTATAAATGTAATCAAAATTAAAAATTTGATATTTGTGACAAAAAGGTGGTGCAAATTGGCATGCTGATATTTTTTTCCTGCTATAGGATGCTCTGAAAGAACTTTGGATGTTGGCTTATCCTGATAGACAAGTTCCCCTCTAAAATCTGATTTATGGAAGGAGATGGGCTGGCAGAACTCTGATCCAGCAACTGATTTTAGGTTCAGTTCCCTAGTGATGCTGTGTTTTTTATATATAAATATGGTGTAATGCATATACTACTTGCTTGGGATAAAAGGCTTTGTTGTTGTTTGCTTGTTTGTTTGCATATACTACTTGAACCAATATGATGTTTTGAACTATTGAATGCCTGCAGGGCAGGTGGCTTCACGTCCTTAGAGAATCTAATTTATTTTGCCAAAAATTATCCAGTACGTAAAATTCATTGGGGACCCTTAATGTATAAATCAGCCATTAGTGGGTGACTTGGTTATGTTGACACTGTAATTGCCATGTAGGATTCATTTCAGAGGCTACTTCACAAGACAGATGGTAAGAGAGCTGAATGGGAATATCCTTTTGCTGCAGCTGGTGTAAACATATCTTATATGTTGGTGCAGATGCTGGATTTACAATCAGGTGATTGAAATAATTATTGGTAAAGGATTCAGTATTCATTCAGCCTGAGTTTTTGCTCCACTGCCGTTGGAGTTTGATTCACATAGCAGGCAATGTATGTGGAACGACAGCTTATGTTTATCTTTGTAGGGAATATGAGTACAAAAGCAGCTGTGACCTTTGTTAGACTACTTGAAGATGATGATTCGGCTTTCGACGACCTTTTCTGTGTAGCATTTCAGATGCTCGATGCCGAATGGCTGAAAAAGCAAGCTACTTATATGGAATTTAACGTGAGTACTCTTTACCAAACAAAGTATCTCTGCAGACTTTCATCTGGTTGAGTTGGTTATCTTCATCTGATTCCATTTTATCAGGAGGTTCTGAAGTCTACACGAGTTCAACTCGAGCAAGAGCTTACTACGGAAAATATTTCTAGTGTTCAAAACATGCCATCATTTAGAACGCTGAAAAGGTAGCTGTGTTTGCTGTTCTTCACTGCAAAGGAATATTTGCCCTGTTTATAGGTTGTTGAATATGTTATTCATTGTTTTACTGGATGTAATATCAATAGTAATTATAATATCTCACTTAGCATCTGATACCTTGAAGCTGTACTTGCTCTGACAAATTTGGACATTGATTTCTTTTTATTGTTACATTTCTAGGACAGTGGATCACAAGTTTTATTTGAACCATTTCTCAAAAGAAAAAAAGAACAAAATTTGACCTTTTCATGGAATAGATATTACACATCTCTTAATTGAGAATATTTCTCACTGGAATCTAGAACATGAAAAAGGTGCAACTGAGAGGCGCAGATGCTATATCTCAGTTACATTGGGGTAATTTTAGCCGCATTGAGTACAATTCAGTATCCCAAGGTCGAAATCACTTGAATGGAAACTCAGAAGTATTGAGTGGATCAAACACATGTGATTGTGCTCTAAGTTGTATGCAAATAGTTGTCTGAAAGTCAAATCCTTTCCAAAGGAAGGGAATGTGGACCTGTACTTTTGGAGGAATGAAAAAATGAGCTCTGAGCTCATGGAAGAGATCACCATAGATACAGACCCACAATGTCTAGCTCCAGCTTCGTAGGACGAAATATGCCGGTAAATGTGCTAAGATCAAGGGCAAATGCAGAGGATTTGTGTTCATGCGTTCTTACCGCTGATGGGAAAGCATGGTTTATGTCCGTCATTTGGGCAATACTTACGATGGTGAGAGAGACAGTACAAGCATGTCGTCATGCGCACCTTTTCTTTTTTCCCTAAAGAAGCGCCTTGACCTTGGCCTTTGGCCTTATGTTTGAGTTTCTTTTCTCCCAAAACGTTGTTCTTCCATGTGTGCCTATGGCATTTTATTACTTATGAAAACAGAGAATTATGCTATGGTGTAAGAAAAATAATGCTAAGATGTTATGGAAACGGAAGATTTCAAGAGCAAGTTCAGTCTAGTTAGGCTCTGTTCGTTTCCTGCCTCTAAAATTTAAGACTGTCACATCAAAGAGAATCTTACTATTTATAAATATTTCGATCAATTTAATGACAAAACCCTATTGACAGATTGATGCTAATTTTCGAGATGAATCTAATGAGCTTAATTAATTTAGGTTTTGTTAAAGTGATGCTACAGTAACCGTCTTCTAATCATGACTTAAATAACTTTATTGGATTCGTCTCGTAAATTAGTCTAGAGACCTATAATTTATTTTATAATTAAAGTTTATTTAATACTAATTCTTTTTAATATGACAGTTATAAAATTTAGACAATTGAAAACCAACAGACCCTTAGTCGCAACTTCCAACATCCTCTCTTTTCCTGTTGCGCTTTTCCCATCCTCGGGACGCAAAACACGCAGACATTCTGACACACCCACTCCACTCCTGCCTGAGCTCGAAGCTTTTTGGATGGAGAGAGAACACCACTCCCACTCCCATTTCCATTTGCACAGAAGAAGGCGGCGGCGAGCACGGCCCCGTTTCTTCCATCCCGGTCCGAATGCTTGCTGGGAGCATGGCCAAGAGGAGTTCAGTGCTGCTCGTCCTTCTCCACATCCTCGCAATCCCCTCCCCTTTCACGAGCTCCCCGCCTGCTCTGCGTCTGCTACAGGTACCCAAACTGTCTATCCATTCCCATCCTCTATCTTCTTCCTTTCTGACCTCGCCTCAGTGTATTTAGAACTAGATCGATTAGTCAGCTAAGTAGCTTATAAACGTGGCATGTAGTCCTTGAATGTTCTGTATGACTGTATTAGTGGGTACTGTAGTTTATCTGGTGCTTCGGCTGTCTAATCTGGAACAGGTAAACCTAATTTCCTCCACTCACTGGGAATCTTGATAGCTTTACCACAATACCTATTTGTTTCGTGCTACCATTACTCGTTACTGCTGCATAGTGACCCTTGTTTCTTTTAAGATCCAAGAGCTTTGGACTTGCTTAACTGCAAGATAGGAGTCATGCTGAATATAATGCTGCGGGATTTTTATACAATTTGGGATTAAATTTGGATGAATGAGTGCACAAAATAGTAAAGTGGAAATTAATTATTTAATTAATAGATTGTTAGTGCGATAAAAATATGATTATATATGTAGAATTAAATTTATTCGAAAATAAAATTGAATTAAGTAAGTGGGCTAATTTTCATTTTATTCCTAGAGGCCTTGTTCTTCCAAAATTGCCTGAAGTTATAGTATTCAACCATGTATTCTACTTGTTTGTCTATCTCTTTACTTAGAAATTTCCTTAAGTTACACAAACTGATGAGCGTAGAGGATGACCTTTTGGTCCCATTCATTTAAAATTTCGTTAGAATAAAGAAAGGTGGCACTTGGTTCAACCAAGTACAACTCGGCCTGTAGTAGCCGATGCTTGATCACCAGTTAGATGTGTTGCCATATTAGCACTCCATTTTACCAAAAAAAAGAGATTCTAATAGGAATTGAAAATCCTTCTAAGCTTTTGAGACTTGCAAGAGAATAATCAAAACAGCAGCCCTGGCCTCTCCTATAGAATAGCAAAAGTACCACTTACTAAGCAATAAAGAAACCATGCTTTGTTATAAGCCATGGTTTTTTATTTCCAAGCATAGAAAATTAGCAATGTTAAATTTCAGGATGTCCTGAAATCATGTCCCGCCACGATTCCTAGGTGCAACTACTCCCAGCCATTTACTCTAGTGAATATTTGGATTATTCGCAGAACCACTCCACTAAGGAGTTGTGACTGATGAAGTATACTATGTGCAAGTAGCACCCAAAAGTTACAAACAGCTCATAGAATTAGAGGGAATATCCTGAGCAATTGATTTTATCAAAGTTTCCTGGCTTTCGCCACCCAAAGTTCTTTCCTACTAACTAACATCACTGAATGAATCTCAACTGGTATACGTTCAACCACTTCAGATATCCTTTTGCCCACAGTAGTTGACAAACCAAGATATTTCTCACCCAGACCCTGAACTATAATACTAGCATTTTGCATGACGTCCATCTTAGCCTAATCAGAACTATTTGGACTTAAAAGATTGCTGATTCCATTTTACAATGTGTCTTGACCCTGGCTGATGGGTACCAAGAAATTCATGTATTCCTTCAGCTCCCTGACATGAGGCTTGTGAAAAAAAAACAGATAATCATAAGTGAACAAATGATATCCATGGAGCATGCACAGCTACAGCTACTCCGTTCCCTTTTGTAAGAAGGCCAGATACTGGACTGTAATTTTTTACAATACTTGATAACCCTTCAGCACATAATAGAAACTAGCAGAGCTATACTGGATCTCCATTTCTAATACCTTGTTTTGGGATAGCAAGTAACATGTTCTTACTATAGTTAGTAACTTAGTATTCATCTATTTGTCATGTATCTTGCATAGTCATTATCCTAACTAGTGCTAACCTGTGCCGAGGCTAAATAGATATACATGTGAGTAATTTAGTTTAGTGTTCATGAGTGACACTTGGCTAACTGAAATGAAGTACAATCTACAATCGTTGTGCAGGTAAACAAACTGTCCATGATGACTTGAGTCCGGTTCAGGTAACCAACCCGACGACACCTGCCATCATTGTCCCCTCTACAAACCCAACACCAACGATAATAACTGTGCCTTCCACGAACCCTACTGTCACAATCCCTTCCTTGAACCCTCTGCCGACACCCATAACAGCCCCTTCAACCAATTCTCCTCCTTCCACCACACCAGTTCCAGTTACGTATCCACTGCCAACGCCTTCAACCTCCTCACCAACTGTGCCGGACTCCACTCCTGCAGTCACCACACCATCAACATTCCCTCCATTGGCGCCATTGACCAACCCAGCAGTGTCCAACCCTATGGCACCTCCTGCTCCAGTCACAGTACCAGCTGTCTCAGGGCGGCAAGTCTGGTGCGTGGTTAAGGCTGCTGGCTCAAGTGAAGCTGCCCTCCAGAATGCTCTGGACTATGCATGTGGCATAGGAGGAGCAGATTGTTCAGCAATTCAACCATCAGGGAGTTGCTACTATCCAAATACCCTTCAGGCCCATGCGTCGTATGCTTTCAACAGCTATTACCAGAAGAACCCTGCACCTTCCAGCTGCAACTTTGGGGGACAGCAATGCTCATCAGTGCTAATCCGAGTAAGAATGACTTCCTCTTCCTTGCTTCCAGATTGTTCATCAGAAGCATTTCCTCATCAGTTTATTTTTCTGTAAATCTGATGTATTATCTTCTTTGCAGGTTCAGGGAGCTGCGTCTATCCAACATCGTCGTCATCATCAGCATCAAGGTGAAAAATAGTATATCTGCATTGTGACAGCAAGCCACTCTTGTTTGTGTATTTGAAACTAAATGTTCCATGTTTGCAGCTCTACCGTTGGGTACAATCCTGCATCCACTACACCATCAACATCGTCATCCACACCTGTTACTGGTGCGTCTGATTCTGATGCAGGATCACCAATGCTAAATGCAAGTGGGTCAGGCTTTTCCGAACCATTGGAGTTTGGGTCCGACATCTCAGGAGCCGCGAGCAAATGGTCTGGATGGTCAATCTTGCCGTCGTGCTGGGCATGGGCAGCTGCAGTCTGGATGCTGGCCTTCTGTGCATGCATGGAAGGAATGGTTTGAAAACGTATGGGAGCAGCCTGCATTCTGAGTTTGTTTATAATGTTGCTGTAGAGAACTAGCTTACTAGAGAATCAGGCTTTAGTTAGATTGTGCTAGTCGATGTATGAATTATGTTGGATGGTAATTAGGGATGTAGGGCGGTTTGTAAGGGCCATCAGTTAGTTGTAGGGATCGGGAAGCTAAGCCTGTAAATTAGTTGTGACGGCTCTTTCCAGTAGATGAGACCCACTGAATTAGAGAAGATAGACGCCTGAAATTGTCTCGGCAGAAGACAGTGTGGCCTCTTATCTGACCATCTAGAACTTTCTTAGATTGGCACTTGGTAACTTTATGAGTGATTGGTGCAGTTGATCCTGCATTCATTAAGAACTCACCAAATCAAGCAAGTTCATGTGTCAACAGCTTAATCTGGAGTTACTGGTGTTACAGCCTTCTAAATTAGATATGATTAGTTGAGTCTAGGCTAAGTGAGAAGATCTCTTGCAGCAGCCATCCTAGGGGAACTGAGAAAACTAAGAAACATTGATACACTTGTTTGACAAGCTGAATGCCATGAGGATTTCCTCTAGGCATAGGGAAGAAAACATGAATGATGAGTACCCAAGGCGGACACCAGAAACGTGAAAACCTTCTTGGATATCTCATACAGACACACGAGATAGGATGTTCAATTGCACACACTGATCATTTTCGGAGGATGTATACCCTCTTCCATGTCTGAAATGTCCTTCAGCTTATCATCACCCTTTTCAAACAAACTGAATTCTGCTAGACCAATGCCATCATTGCTGCCTTCATCAGCCGCAGAAGTGACCTCAAACGGGAACCCAATGTTGCAGTCGAAGGTTGCGTCGTTGAACCACTCGCTTAGATTGATTGAGCTGCTGAAGTTTGATCTTGACATAGTATCCAGCTCGTAATCCATGCAAGGGCTCCACAAACTCTCTTCGATGCCGACGTCAACCGTCGAGAGGGGCTCTGCAATGTCATCAGGCATCTTCGCTTCCGGCTCTTGGACTTCACTTGATGAGTCCGGCTCTTGGACGGCATTTTCACATTGGCCAGGTTGTGGTTCTTCGTTGAGTGCTGGCACCACCTGCAGATCCTGTTGGAGCTGCGCCAGTAAGAGCGGGTGGTCCAGGTAGCAGCTAATGTCGAAGTTGGTTACTGCATTGGCACCACGGTACTCAATGGCTGCAAGATCATACGCCTTGGCCGCCTCCTCTTGAGTATCTGTATTGAAAAAAAAAGAGTGCGTCTGAATAAGAGCAGATTGTTTGGCAAGATCATTTTCGGTGCATAAGGGTTTGCGATCGATAAGGGCTTTAGTGTTCAAGAAAAATAAAAGAGTGATGATAGCTTTAGTAATCGTTAAATTCAAAACACAAACATTTGTCGTTTTCTTCTTTCTTAACATTTTTATGCTGCAATAAGGCAGTGCATCTGAAGCAGACGATGAGATGTTCAGATCTGGGTGTAATCTACTTTATACCAGAATACTAGATGCAGGAGACGATCATAATTCAGATACCAGCCTAGCAGATCACAGTCCATGCATTCAAACAACCATTGTGTGTAAAGTACCACTGGCTACTTGCACATGTGCCAGTGTGCTGACTCCGGACCTGTAAAAATCTCTTTGGAAATACCTAAAACTTTAACTAGAAAAAATCACTCTCTTTTGTATGATGGTGCTAGAGGTGATATCAAATCTGTAGTTTGGATCCTGAACCTTGATCTAGAGTTGACACAGGGCATGCTTGATGCACGTGACGGGATCACCGGCTAATGGTGCTGAGTCATCACACAGCTAAGTGAAAAGAAAAGGCCGGCAGTGCTGAGCAATTGAAGATCCCCAGGCACCATCTTATTATTACCACTACTGGCACCGGCACGGCAGGTGACTACTCCCATCACGTGCTTGTCACATGCGGTTGGAAGTCATGTAGTTTTGGCTAGTAATCAGCTTGCATTTTGCCTATTTTAGCCTGTATTTTAGGGCAAGTTGGGGGATCAATCTTCTGGGGATTGCTTATAGCATAGTATCTTGGTCTTGTGGTCGTGGTCTGGGTAGTCAAGAAAAAGACAATCTTCTGCTACAAAACAGCATCAAAACTATGTTCCTGTACCCTGATCTGATTCGATAGCGACTGTGCTTTTTTCCTTTCTTTTTCTTCTTTTTTTACTCAAAAGAAAATGTTGGTTAGACCTAGAATATCTGTAGTACATACAGTACATTATAGTAAGGGAAGTGTCGATTGCGTCAAGTCTGCATTGAAGGGAAACAAGAAATACAAGCCATTCAATTGTGTGGAAGTTAGGTTGATCAACCATCATAAAAATTGGTTAAAGTTAGGTGGCCTTACAGTAAGTTGGACAATTCTATAACAGACTAGGGTAGCATTTGAATAAATGGTATTAAAAACTGTCCTGCTCAAAGAAGAACAAAGAGCATGATGAAGGAACAAAGGCCATACCGAATGTTCCCAAGTAGAGGTACTTGTTCCCAAAGACTCGGCCAATCCGTGCCTCCCATCTCCCGTTATGGTGATGCCTTGACAATCAAAACGAGGAGAAATTCAAAATTAGTTGTTTGGATTTCAAATTTTCGAGAATTGAAGACAAGTCTGAAAACTATGAACAGTAGCACACAGCTTTTGAAACAGATTTCGCCAAAAAAAAAAAACTTAGACAGAGCTGTCCCCAAGGAGGAGCTCACAATTCATGCATGACGTGGCTGCGACACGTTGCATAGGCCAGTGACGCATGCCATTACAAGTGGACCTCATCCTGTGCCGTGTCAGCCGAGTACAGAACAGAAAGGTTTCTGTTTCTGAGTCACTCTGCAGTGCTATTTTAGGCACTTGAGTTGCTCATTTTGGCAGTTGTGTTTGATAATCATTGCATGTGCTATGCTGATTGAGCATGATTCTAGTGACAAGTGAGGGGGTTAGGTGCAAGACAGAGATAGTGGAATGTTTGGTTACTACCTGGCGACGCCTCTGTACTTGGAGACACCCCTGGAGAAGCCGCTGCTGCGGCGGCGGAGGGCAGCCAGGTACTCCTCCCGAGACACCCCTCCATTTCTGATCTCTCGTTCGCATAATCTTCGACCTGTTTCAACAACTCACCATTTACGATTCCAATATTAATTTGGTATTAGTTGCTGGATGAACAACCAACTCTGACGGACAGTTACTCCTAATTGCGACTAGCACATTCAAGGCTGGTCTTGTCTGGCAGGCCCTACTAATTATATACATGCCGGCATGTCATATTTGTTATTATTTCAGAAGTGAGCAGAAAAAGAACAATTCTCGCTGCACTTTTTTGTTTGATTGGTCATACATGCATATAAAATACAGGACACAAATTTCAAACTTCCCCACAAGGAATGCTCCCAACAGTAGGATAACAGCGTTTTCTTTGAGCAGGAACTTACAGGGAAATTCAGCACGGTCTCAGGGCCCCAGTATTTCAGAGCTGCAAGGTCATATGCACGAGCAGCTGCCTCCTCACTATCATAAGCCCCTGCAGATCATAAATAATTGTCTTGGTATTAAGACAAGGATGCAGATCACAACACGATCGTGCGACAAGTAACATGAATCTGCCAAAGACGGCTTAGATATGTTTAGCACTTGTGGGACTTACCCAAATAGACTATTGATAGAGAGGTACATCAACAAGCAGCAGTAGATCGCGGTCACATGCAGATCACCAGGCCAAGGCCCCCAACGATAACAGAAAAAAAAAAAGGAGGTAGGAAAAGTCTGATCAGAATGTCAGCCTTAAGAAATTCGGTGCACTTTAAACTGATCTCCATACTAATGGCAGAGGCATCAGTATCGTTGCAGAAGACAAGAACATGGAGCACTAGTGGTATTACTGTGCAATCCTCGTAGTATCAGACTTTAGATTTTCTCTATAAAGAAAAACTAATTTTCAGAAGAAAAAAAACGAAAATGACAGAAGTACTGGAGATCATTTATATGCTTTATTAAGTAAGCGTAAATACAGTTGCGAGATTCCGGCAAAAGTACGCACCTTGCCTGCCTTTCTTCTTGTTCTGGAGAGAGGTGAGGCAGTGCTTGTCCCAGAGATGTGCCTCGAATCTGCCCGTCCACCTGTGCCTGTACGCAACGCCACGCGTAGCTCGCTGGTGAGCAAGTCGCATTGATTTACAGTGGAATTTCACAACGGGAAGGGAAAAAAAACTCGAGGAAATCAACCATCAATCTGAATCAGTAAATAGGAGGCAGTAATGCAGGTCAACTAACTTCCTAGCCGCCCCGAGAAAACGACATTTCTTTGTCAAAATAATAATGTGTGGTGGAGCAAGAATGGAAGGCGAGGGACTGGTGAGAAGTGAAGAAACGAGTTTCACTGAAAATGAGGAGCGGAATGTGGAGCATGCAGTTTCGCAACCCAGAAGAATCATGCTTTGCAACATGCAAGCAGAGATTGGTCCTCAAATCAATCAAGTAATAAACAGCTGGCTGTGACTGGCAGGAGAAGCTGTACAGGAAATGGAAATATACGCGGCGGAATTACAGGGGCGGAGATCGATCAGCAGATCGATTCGGGATTACAGTCTGTCAAACTCATCAGCGGCAATGCAGGGCCCGCCGAGAATTCCGATCGAGATCGAAAGAATCTCAGATGAAAGCAAAATCGGCAACCGAAATCGAGAGTGCAAAAGGCTGAAACTTTTTCGCATTATCTGAAAGAACTGAACCCGAGAGTGCAAAAGGCTGGAACTTTGCATCTAAACAAGATGGAAATCAAGAGAGGGTATGCACCTGGTGACTCCCCTGTAGATGGAGCTGCGCTTCCCGGCGGCGGCGGCGGCGGCATTACCGGGGGGATCAGAAGGAGGCGTGTCCTCTTTCCTGGGCCTCTTGGCCTTGACGGCGCCCTGCTTCTTCTGGGTCCTCCTGGCCCTCTTGCACGGAGGAGGAATCTCAATCTCGACGGAGATGGACGAGGAATTGGAGGACGACGACGGCGACGGCGAGCAAGCAGCAGGAGGCGAGGGAGACGGCTCCATGATCTCTCTCGGCTTTCTTAATGGCACTGCCTGGTATTGGTATCGGCTAATCGCTGACGGAGAGGTGGAGCACAGGGGTTTTATAGGAGAGGAGAGAGAGGTTTTGGTAAAAGAAGAGTTTTTTGTTTTCCGCAATAAGCAGCGGTTCCACCCTGGTTGTTGTAAACAATTCTTTGCTGCTCATCTGGCAGCCGCGACACCTGTTTTTGTTTCCGTTTCTACCGTGCGCGGCAGTCTTATAGCTAAGGAAAACAGATGACAGGTCACCAACGCTGGCAAACCAGTTAAGGATTGCAGATGAAATCTGGCAGCAGGAAACAAATTGATGTTACTGATGGAGAAATCGCTCGACAGTTCACCTAATAACTCACTGGACGACATGAACTTCACCTTGATTACCGTAGCATTCGTTGAAAGAAAAAAAAACTAAGTTTTTATATGCCTCGAGCAGAGACGCGCTTGGACAGGTAAAGGCGGACGCATCTGACTCCGGGCCGTGGACCTAAGACGTAGAGAGAGTAGAGCATGCAGAATGAGACGAGCAAACACATGTCCAAATGGCCATTTCCGAGCCGTTGATCTCATCAGCCAAAACTGTCCGTCAAAGGAAAGAAGATGCTCTGCAGCTGCAAGTACTACATGGCACCAGCGTCCTCGACACCTGTCGCAACAGAGAAGAAGAGAGCGATCTCTTCTCTTCTTGTGGTACTAGTACTACCCCACAGTAAACACAGCAGGTAAAATGGCAACAAACTTTTGCCATCCCTCCCGTCTACATTTTGCATCGGTGCGGCTACGCGATGAATGCACTGAGCCATCGTCGAGACTTTCTGGTCTGGATGTACCGCGTTCAGAGATTCAGATAAACTGACGGCCACGGAAATTGATGGTAAATGCGGGTCTTCTTCAGTCATGTGAAACATGTGAAATACACTACCCAAACATCATCGGTACTTTGCCAAGGCACCCATCATAGCTATACAAATCACTTCCTGTTCTGATGAAAACGATACAACTGTGCGTTGGAAACGCTACTGCAACACGACTTTCCATTTACCAGCAATCTTCCTTCTTGCATTATTATTTAACCTGAATGGTGGGAAGAGGAAAAAGGCACCACAATCAAGTCCCGGACACATCAATTGTGCGCTCAGGTTTGATAATCATCCGGTGCTGTGTGGGTATCCTGCAACTACTACAAAGGAGCATGGCCAATCGTTGAAGTCAAGCAGTACAGTCATATTGTACAAGCGTTACAGTATGTGTCCGGCCTTTTGGCATTCAGGTACAGCAGTACGTGTATTAAGAACAAACGACCGTATCGGCAGTTTCAGTCCCCTGCAGCACTTCGAGTGTTCATAACTTGGGAGTTTGAAAAGGAAGAAAGTCAAACAAGTTACTTGTACCACAGGTTTTCAAGGGCGTGTTTGGTTTAGTAGTTAACCTCATTTCTCATCTACTTTTTGTCTGCGTTTTAGTTTGTGAAGTAAAAGGTTTTAGGTTACCAGGTTCCTGAAGAGTAAAGACCAAGAATTCCGCTCCTTTTCATCTAATATATCCCCAGTTATGCAGAAGCATGCTTGCAAACTTTTTTTTCTTTTATAAACACATGCTTGCAAACTTTTTTTTTCTTTTATAAACACATGCTTGCAAGTTACCTGGAGAGACAACGCAGTGTCCACGTACTCAATATCCTGACCAATGGTTCCGTGAGCTCATGCGGTGGTAGTGATGATATCATAGTAATATAACACGGAACAAGTCAAACCTATTGCGGTTTTCATGAGGATGGCAAAAGGAGAACCAAATCTTAGCATTGACATGGGCCACTCAACTGCTATAAACATCTATACGTGCGATGATAACATGGTATGTCCCCTATAAAGAAAATTATAACATGATATGTAGTCACAAAAAACAAGACCTTGGTAACGATATATTTTGAATTGCAGCACACCATAGTCTGCAATATAATAAAGCACGAATGTCAGTTCCAACTTTCAACTATTCTCTCATCAGTTTCTGCTCCCAACTATCAGTTACCGAATGTACCGACATAGTGTCGTTATACTAGGAGAATTAATTGAGCACCATGCTTCTGATAGTTCTGCTTATTGAGCTAAATGATGGAAATTATTCCAAACTAAGCAAAACTGCATGAAGGATTATTACAATATCATGGCATTGCAGTTGCCGAAAATGGATTTGTCAGGGCCAAAAGGAGGAGAACACAGTACCTGCACAATGTCAATCTCTTTATAGTTACATGCTGATAATCACTTACATTCCTTTACTGTTCGGCGCTATCTGCTATGTTCGATCAAAATGTTCTAGTGTTACAAATAAGAAGGCCGCCATACTCTATTCTACTCTGAAAGGTCACCATATCTGTTAGTACATCCAGGTTTACTTTCTCGAAGGTGTGGTCATCAGTAAAATAACTAGTCTTCATCTCTTTTACATCTTTTCTGTTCCCCCTTCCAAAATTCCCAAGGTATTCTTGAACACCGGTATTTTCAACAGATTTTTCCACCCTATGAGTGAAAGAGAAACAAGAACTTCTGCTTCGTGGCGTGTCGAATCCATCAATATCATCACTGGAGTTGCTTCTAATTTTCAAAACAGGGGCATTTATGTGACTTAAGGCAACGTTGTCAGACATGTCTGATCCAATTATACTAATTGAGCACTGGGTTTGGTTGTCAGACTCCTGGAGGAAACGAAACCATACTGTCAGGGATAAACTCAATAGAATCCTACGGGTCCATAAATCACTGAAAAAAATATAGAAGTAACCCTAGGATATGAAAACAACTAGAGAAGTATGACAAGAAGTGATGATGACATTATAATTTTTTGTTACAGACACTGATGACTATATCATGGTTTCAGGACAAACCTCATTTCCAGTACAATGCTAATCTCATGGGGCTTTTATCTACTACAGTAAGAAGCAGCACGTTTTCATATCTAAAATTGATTAAAAGGTGTCTTCACACTTTTATTTTGTTCCTCCATGGAAAAGGAAACTGGATAGAAAACATCTAGATGAAATCACTCAAACTTTGTGATGGCTCATATCAGGCAGAAAGAATACTTCAAACTCGATAGCCTCAACACGGGACCGTAATACAATGCATCTCCAACAATCAAGACATTAAAAAGAACCCAAATGACTGCAGTTGAACAACAAGACCCCCAGCACAAAGGAAATTGATTCACTAACCTCGAGATGGTCATGCTGACTGGTTCTAGTGTGGGATCCTTGAAAGCTCGATTTCCCTTTGTGCAAAAATCGACTCTTGTTCTTAGGTGGCACACTCACAGTTGAATTTGGTTGAGGATCGTCAGGTGAGGAGAAATCAGTGCTATCCATTGTTGAAATTGAAACACATTCCTCAAAATAATTCATTGCCTCTTCAGCTAAATGTCTTGACACTTTCAGTCTTTCCATGCTACTCTGGAACCCCAACACAGATATAAAGGTTGGTTCAAACTTCAAACAAATGGATTATGCAGCTCAAGATAGAATACTAATTCTAAACACAAATCAATTTCAAGATTGCATAGCTAAATCAAATAATAATTTTAAACTCTAGAATGCAGGTGTCACAGCTATATTACCTTTCTTCTTGGCCGCTTTTTATGTGTCTCGGAAAAAATTGGATCTGTTACTATATCCTTCAGCATTCTACTCAGCTCTTGTTCCCTCTGCTCTTCAACAGCTAGATCTGCCCGAAGCTTTCGAGCACGTTCATGCGACTGTAATCAAGCAGTATAAGATTATAATTTTATGACTGTGTTTAACTGACAGAACAATTCTATTTTCTTAACAATTATCACCTGTTTGAGTTTTATTGTATATTCTGATATGTCAGCAGTCGGCTCAGAGGTGTCTGCATCAGACTCAACAGGAATTTCACTCTGCTCCCATTGATGTTTTTTGTCATGGTGCTTCATGTTCGAAACAGGCTCAGCAGTGTCTGGATCAAACTCAAGAGGAATTTCTAGTGGCTCCCAACCCCCATCTGTTGCATTGTGCCTAATGCCAGGAGCCAGCTCAACAGCGTCTGTATCTGAATCAAGATAGATTTCTCCAGTATCTTCATTTCTGTATTCTGTTGCATAATCACTTACGTCAAAGATAAACTCAGCAGAATCTGGATCGAACTCAGGAGGAATTTCCAGAACTGGATCCACCGTGTCAGCTGAATGGTTCTGCTAAAAAATGGTCCATTTATGATAGAAGAATATTATAATCAAGAACAACTGAATACAAGAGAATAAAATACAAACCAAAAATTTGAAAAGATTATCGCAGATCAAAAGAAACATCAAAGTCCTAGGATTCAAATTCAGACGAAAAGCTGGAAAGTGTTAAGTATGATTAAAGTATTTCTTAGCACGTCACTGTTCTATACAAACACTACATGCTGAGAAGTCAGAGAAACTAGTAGGCATCTTATTGGTGAATTAAAAGAGTAGCATTTTCATGTGCGTACAAACATAAATGGACAAAGTCATCCTTCCTGGTGTTCATAGCTACCTAATAATATCTTAACACATTTCGGTCAAAAAACAATTCGTAACGACATTTGATTCACTAACTCTTACATGCTCAAGATGGTATCCAGGAGAAGAAACAGCAGTGCTAGATACTGATTGTGATTGTGAAGTTTCATCCATTTTTCTGCATGTCTGTGCATGATAAAAATATTTCTTCGAGGTTAGTTAATTGTTTGTGTTGCGGTAATCATCATGGCGACGTGTTTTCTGGATGAAACTTAACAGATCATTCACATACCACTTCAGTTGATGACCCTTGAGACGAACAACTTGCATGGATTTGATTTCCCCTATCTTTGCCCTGTGAGAGTGTTACTTCATGAGAATACACATTCGTTTAAGGTACACATAAACAACAATCATCCACATGGGAATCATCTTACACACCTCCACAACTGAATCCCGAGTTATCCATGATTGCAATTTCCTCGTCATGTCCCTGGATTCCGTGTCGGTCTGTTAACAAGACAAAGGCCCCTCTTTCATGAATTGGCACACCCTGATGTGAGTTTAGATTAATGGATATGCGGGTTGGATATCAGCTACCCCACAATCTTGCTCAATATACTGGCCTAGCTTGGTAGTTATTATAGTTCTAATTCTAACAGACTTCTAGTACCAGCAATATCTTTGGTACAGACTTTTACATGCCCAAATTCGTATGGTAACTAGCAGGTTCTGGCAGACGAAATGTACACACTTCGCAGATTGATGACATGAAAAGGGGAAACTTTTGGGGAGACACAATTTTCAGGTGATCGAATGTGAAGCAAGGAGCCAGGGACTGACCTCGGAGCCCCTGCAGGGGCGCGCGTCGTCGGTTACCGACCGCGCCCGAGAAGATCTCCTCCCGCCGACAGCGGCAGAAGCAGAACTGTCCGCCGACGAAGTGCAGCCGACGCGGCGCCCCTGCGGCGCGACGGATACCGACCGTGCTCTCCCGCCGCCGGTGCGTCCGCCAGCCTTGACCGGCTCACGGCCTCTCTCCCGCTCCCGCCTGGCCGCATCCCCTCTGCCGGAGGTAGTGGCAGTCGCCGGCCGCGGCGGAGAGGCCGTCGAGTCGAAGAGCGGGTTGTTGCGGGTGTTGGCGTAGTCCTCCTCGACACCGCGGCCCCGGGGCGCTGCGCTTACGCTGCGGGAGCGGGAGCGGCGGGGGCAGGGCGGTGGGTCGGAGCGGGAGGAGGATGAGGCGGCGTGGATGGAGCGGCGCGTGGTGGACTTGAACGCCGCCGACGCCATCGGATGCGAACGGCGGAGGAAGGAAACGAAACGGCGGCAATCTTGGAGGGAAACGAAGGGAGGCCAGCAAGCGGCTGCCGGCGAGCTCGCAAGTTTTCGGCTTGTGTGGCCGGCACGCGGGGTTAGGTGATGACGAGTGGGTCCCGCTTGTAGTGCTGGACAAAGGCATGAAGCTTTGCCTGGATTAAGTACGAGATAATGCGTATCAAAAGAAAGTACAAGATAATGACGCCAAATTTGAGGAAAAAAAAGGAAAATGGAGATGCGGGGGATCGAACCCCGTGCCTCTCGCATGCAAAGCGAGCGCTCTACCATTTGAGCTACATCCCCGAGTTGATCTGGAAAGGTTAATGCTTTCTTAATTCAAATAGTACAAGGTAGCAACCATAATAAAGGTAATACAAAATTAAATCGCGAAAACATTTAACAAAATATGGAGATGCGAGGAATCGAACCCCGATTCTTTATTTAGCGCTAAATAACGCTCTACCAATTGAGCTACATCCCCTACTTTTATTGGTAAAATGCTATAATTAATTTTAGAGGAATCTCAGAACTCAAAATCAGGCTCACTTAATGAAGAATTTGCACAAATTCTACAAGAAGAAGGAGCTACCATGAGTTCAGTTACTATAGAATAAATATTTACAGAATGGAAAGCTGCCTGGAAGACACGGGAAATGCTCCTTTTTGGTGGAGAGATATAGATATACTTAAATTACAGGATCTATACAAGGGCATAACAGCTATAGGCTCTGGAGCAACCATATCATTCTGGGAAGATGCTTGGTGCCTTTGCAGCTAAATTATCCTCACTTAGCATCCTTCAAGAAAAGTGTCATAGTTACATTGACTGAAGTCTTAGTCAATCCATTGCATGTCCAATTCCACATGCCTATGTCAGTGAAGCATATTGACAAAAGAAGACTAGCAGCACCCTTCTATATGGACATCATAATTATCATGTTAGAATATTTGGGTCACCAGAAATAACTTGATTTTTAATAATGTGGATCTAACAATTGCAAATTACAGAGCATAATTCCTCAAAGAGCTTGTATTAGTTCCTCAAAGAGCTTTATTTGCTAACACATGACTAACCCTATTCTAAGACCTCTTACAATGAGACACTTCCACCCCCCTCAGCTCAGCAGCGAGCTCTTTAACCTCCTGGATTAGTAGAGAGAAATGTGAATGATCCTCCATCAAAGACTTTACAGCGTTGCAAGCTGATAGGCAATCTGATTCCAAGATGATCGGTTGCGTCACCCACTGTAAGGCCAGGTTCATGCCCTTCTTGGAAGCTAGTAGTTCTGCCTCTTCCGCATTTCAGCAATTGAAGATCTCTCTCCCTGACGCTAGGATTACAACACCCGCTTCATCTCTAGCTATGACTCCAATTCCTGCCTTACCAGATTCTGGGAAGAAAGCCCCATCAACATTGATCTTGATGCGGCCTGAGCTTGGAGCTATCCATCTTGCTTCTTCATAATTGACATTTTTGCTTGCAGGACTGAAACAAAAACACTTGTAAATGGGTATATGAAAAAACTCCCAAAACTGTAAGTGTGTAACTTCTTTTGAAGGAAATGTAAGTATAAGTATAATAAAAGTTCAGATTGTCTCCTGATCGGAGCCTATTGGAAACCAGCTCATACTACTGCTCTAACAAATATCTTGTGTGCTCCTGAAAAAACTTCCATTCTCTTTGTGTCGCTGAAAAAATGTTTTTTCCTCGTGCACTCCACTTGAGATTTCCTTCCATGTGTGCCACTCAACTTTTGTTCAGTTGTTTTATTTTTACATAAAAATAAAAATAAAAGAATCTACCATGTGCATTTTATCTCAACCCTTTTTTACGGAGAGAAATGTAACTCTGATTCTAATGTACTTACTAGTTGTGATCGAACAAAGGCAGGTACCCAACCTCTGCACTTTAAATCACTTTGTATATAATACGGAAAATGCGGGTCAAAGCACCCTAATGAATTTCAGGTTGTGGTGGACCTCCCTACGAAATACTGACGCCATAGCTTATCCCCGGCCGGCTCTTCGATGACTTCCATCTCTTTTTCGTTTTTTTTTTTTTTGGATCCGCATGCGAATTAAGGGTGTGTTCGTTTTTCACCCTCTGAAATTTAAGCATCTGTCACATCAAAGAGAATCTTACTATTTATAAATATTTCGATCAATTTAATCATAAAACCCTATTGACAGATTGATGCTAATTTTTGAGATGAATCTAATGAATTTAATTAATCTATGTTTTGTTAAAGTGATGCTACAGTAACCATCTTCTAATCATGACTTAATCAGCCTCATTAGATTCGTCTCGTAAATTAGTCTAAGAACCTGTAATTTATTTTATAATGAAACTTTATTTAAGACTCCTAAATAGTAAGATTCTTTTTGATGTGACAACTCTAAAATTTAGACTAGAAAACGAACACACCCTAAGATCAGTTGGTTGTGTGAAGTTTGCAGAGCATGGATGGTCCAGTCCACTTCAGAAATTCGCATCTGCAGAGCATGTGGCTTGGGAACGTAGCCTAATAGTAGCTCTACACTCCCAGTGTCCCATGTTACTTGAGCACCTACCCCTGTGGCTCTGTTGTCCACGAGCAAAAAGGCCAAGCATGTTCCAATTATTGTAGAAGAGCAATGCTATTACTTGCTAACCGGCTGGTCAAATCTGCTGAACTTGAGAGACAGATGGTCCTTGGCCAGCCTCTCTTCCATGTGGAATGTCACTTGTCTTTCGAAAGAAAAAACTGTGGAATGCCGCTAGCTGTTAGTTAGTGGTCCATAGTTTAAGTCGACCATGGCATGCATTTTCACTTGGTATACTGTGTTTAAGCCATTGCATGCAATGTCCACATCTGCAATAGCCATCTTCAGAGTTGAGACAGGTAGATTCCGTAGTGGAATTGGAATATTGGATATGTAATGTCCAAATTTACTCCAGTGACAGGAGTGCAGAGCTGCTGCTGTTAGAGAGGAAGAAGCATGCTATCTGTGCCTGATACGTTTGTGACCCACTGGCCATACACCGCTCACAATGCATACCGATCCGCATCTGAAGCTTGCTTGCGGCATTATTGTTGGCACGCGCAGATAAATGAGATTCTCTTGGCTATCCTATATACTAGTAAGTAATTGTTATCCATGAAACGAATTTCAGATCTGATGATCATAATGATGAGGAGCGGAGCTTAACTCCTCCAGTTTATTTATAACGCCGGATATGAACAAATACCGGTAGTTATGTTAGTCAAAGTCTCAAAGATGAATACCACATGGTTGGCGTTTAGGACTTCTACCGTGTGTACTGAAAGAAGCGTTGGACCAGCTGATAATGGAGATATATTAGAATATAGACAACTGTACTATCGGCAAATAAGGCCGTTGAGAGAGAATAAATGAGGAAAAGGCATTATTATTTCATAATACGAAAACGGAATTCTGATCCTACTAATTAAAAGAAAAAAAAAGAGTTTGGAGATGTGAGGAGTCGAATCAAGCTCCTGAATAGTGCTCTACCAGTTGAGCTACATCCCCAATTTTGATTGACTATGCAATATGATTAATTTATCATTATTTATTTAACACATCAATTTTTCAGTATTTCACAATATGATTTAATTTAATAATTTATTACCATAATGCATCATCTGTGAGTACCACGCGGCAATGTATTTCATTTTATTATTTCTTTCTTTCTTTGCTTCTCTCGTGAATGGCGCTTTTCGTTTTATATTATTATTTTTGTTATTATCCAAGAAACGAATTTCTGATCTGAATACCTGATGACGAGGCAGAGCTTTGACAGAACTGCCTCCCGTTAATTTGTAGTTTTGTACCGCCGGATATGAACAAAATTCAGGCAGTTATGTTAGTCAAATTTTCAAAGATGAATACCACATGGTCGGCGTTTAGGACTTCCATCGTCTCTACTGAAAAGAAAAGCGTTCGGCCAGCTGATGTATAGACAAATGTATCCTCAAACAAGGTCGTTGAGAGAGAACAAATGAGGAAAAGGCATTATTCCATAATAATGCCAAAACGGAATTCTAATCCTACTAAGTTAATCGAACTATCGAGAAAGAAAAAAGAAAGAAAACAGTATGGAGATGTGAGGAATCGAACGCCAAACCACTATCAAGCTTCTGAAAAGTGCTCTACAAATTGAGCTACATCCCCAATTTTAGTTAATTGTACAACACAATTAAAATTATTAGATTTTTATTAAACGTATCAATTTCACAACATGATTTAGTTTAATTAATTTATTTATTACCATAATAATGCATCAGCTGTGAGAGTACCAGGCGGCAATGTATTTCCTTTTATTATTTCTTTCTTTCTTTGGTTCTCTGGTGAATGGAAGGACGACAATGCTATGTACAGGTAGGAATGAGTATGTAACAAACTTTCAAGTCAAAAGAGAACCAAAGGTCACTATAGGGTTTCTCCCCTGCAAAATTAAGAAATTGATGCAGATCTCATCCCCAGGTGACATTTTCTCACAGCTCGCCCATATGACCAGCCATATGCTCCACGTCTCGCCCTTTCGGTCCCCTACACTACTAAAGATACGGAGAAGAAGAGCAGCATGTTCTCTGCATGTTCCTGGCTAGTGGAAGTAGCGTGCTTCCACTCCCACACATGTTAACTGCCCAACACAGCATATATACATACATATACACAGCTCGCTGTTATTAACACTCTCCAAACAGCAGACACAGACATTCTACATTGATCACTCTAGGCCAGCACCCTCTGGATCTACCAGTCCTGCCTTTTGCTCACAAGCCAGGCTCTGCAGATGAAGGTTCTTCCCTGCAAAAGTGCGGCCATGAGCACCATGATCTTGCTCCATCTTCTCCTGATCATGAGCACCACGAGGGCAGAAGCATCGCCAACAATCTTCTCTCTTGGCAACAATGCCGGACAGGGTCTTGGGGCTAGGAGGTTGCTACGGCAGCAACCAGCGGCAGCCACGGCCACCAACACATTCCATGTCAAGGGCAACGGCATCCATCAGACGATGACAGCGCCGGGCAACACGAAGCCGAACATGGAGTTCAACGCCAGCATGAGGCCTGCGCCCAGGAGTAATTCCAATCCCAGGCAGAACTAGTATTTAGCTCTCATCTTCCAGCCATTCCGTTGTAACAAGCTTGTAGCTTGGTGTTCCTTCTCCCTTCCCTTAGGTAGCAACTTTTTTGTAGTGACTAATTAGATGTCATTTGGTTCTGGTAGGTGGTACTAACCTGACGATTTTTTGTAGTTACTGTACTTTTCCTTGTAGACGGTACTAATCTGCAGGGTGCTGAATCACACGTGTGTAATGTGAAATGAGCTTCGCTGCTTTGGCCACATCGAGGACCCATTTTGTTGTTCCTCTCGGCTGGTGCCAATTTGAAATCGATCTGTGCTTGATATTCATTTTCTTCCCTGCATAATCATTGCCGCCTTTGAGCCAGTGAACCTTGATACTACTCTGTTTTTTATTGTTTATTTGTTGACGTTAGGACAGCTTAATTAGTGTAAATTTGCACTAAATTGGCTGTCCTAATGTCAACAAAAAAAATGGAGAAGTATATAGGAAGCAATAGAAAAGTAAGTTTGATATAATGGGCTGAATACCTGTTCACTGTACAAAAATAACTTCAACAACATGCAACTCCGGCGTCAGTGATGGTATCCTTAACAGACCATATATATACAGCAATTCATTCACAAAGGTCGTCATTTATATCACCGTTACTTGCTTCAAACCAGCTATCGTGCTGGAACCAAGTGAAGGAAAACATCAATTCCATCATACTAAATAAATTTGAAGAACAAAATAGATATTTGCAGTTCACATCATATCTGACAGTATGACCAATAAGTTCTACAGCTGTTTCAGCCCTAAAACTGTTTAGCATTGGGCGACTCTTCTTAAGCGACAAACTCACTATCCTTTTTGGCTCAGGTCTAAGTAAGGAGCAGCACAAAGAACAAAAAGAAGTCTAACTACTACACATAGAACAGAAAGAGTTCAATGTCAGTTATACATCACGACATCCACATGCCTATTCTACAAATCTTTCCGATTCATGAGTAGAGTAATGGTCCTGCTTTCCTTGCAGGACCAGTCGACTAGAATCTCAAAACCCGAGATTATTGTTTAATATACAAAGTTAGCACAACCTTGTGCTGCATTTATAGCCTGACGATTGCCATTGAGTTACTGTCGGTGAACAGATGGAGATTGCTGCATTTGCACCGGTGGGAAGAACCCAATGCCTGATGAAGGAAAGAATCCAGCAGATGTAGGTGACTGTTGTGGTGCCTGTGGAGACTGCTGCTGGGGTTGGCTCTGAGCTGGTGGAAGCGGAGGTGGAGGTGGTGGTCCACTGGGTGTTGGATAACCTGCTGACAGAATGTTGGACATTGGAGGTGGAGGTGGCATAGAGCCAGCCATCATGCCGAAAGGTCCCATTATGCCTCCGGCAAATTGTTGCATAAGCGGTGGCAATAGAGATGATGGCAATGGTGGTGGAGTCGGTGGAAATGAACCTGGTGCTTGGTTCGCAGGTGGTGGTTGTTGCATGCCACCAACAGAAGTTGGAACTCCTCCAATCTGTTGTTGCACTTGACCGAAAAAGGGAGGAGTACCCACACTGTCATTGGCATTTGTGGGTTTCTCAATCCTAGGCTTCTTTTCAAGCTGGAAACCTGGTGGTCCTTCAGAGAGTTCTCCAGGAGATCCACTATTTATAGAAGCAGCATGTTCAGCTTTCAGGGAATTGAAAATGGAGGACAACAACGCCTCAGGTGCTGCCAAAGAGGCAAGCTTATCTGCCATGGCTGCTGCTGTTTTTTGGGCTCATCACCCACAACACCGACTGTGCCTGGAACTGAGGTGGCTAGATGCAGTTGTACCTGGGGAGACATTGGCTTTACTCCAGAACTCTGCATCATTATAGATGTTTGCTCTGATGGAGAAGCATTCATGATTGGATTAGCACTAGATCCCACACCATTGATAATAGGGGCAACACCAAGACGTTGTCTTAGTTGAAAAACACGTTCAGCTTCTGCTCGAGCAACCTAGTTTAGAGATTGAATCAGCAATTAGCCACTACAGTTTTAATAAATTCTTCTACAATCATTAAAAGACACTGTGAAAGAGAAGATACTATAACCAATGTACATGATATTATTAAAAAGTTAATAATCAAGTCTTTAATCCAAAGCAAGTTGGGGTAAGGTAGAGATGAAACCCCGAAGAACCAAAGCACAAGGATAAACAAACAAAAGGAAGA
Source organism: Chloris gayana (assembly GCA_031894775.1). Classification (NCBI taxonomy): domain Eukaryota; kingdom Viridiplantae; phylum Streptophyta; class Magnoliopsida; order Poales; family Poaceae; genus Chloris; species Chloris gayana. Next base: position 19,391 of record JAUNZO010000227.1, on the reverse strand, counting down.
AGGTATTGGGAAAAAATCAACAAGGGATAAACAACACAAGGTATCTTCCCTCAAATTCCGCACCAAACTTGACCTGTAACAGAACATACACTTGGCAAATCAACAGTCTTATTTTTGCTATCAGAACATGCCCACCAAACAGAGGGATGTAAACCGGGTTGGGAGAAGGCAAACCAAACTAGTCAAGATGCTATTGAAGCAGTATCGGTAGGCATTCTCAACATGTTTGAGCTTTAAAAAATAGAACTATGTTATCTCCTCTATACATTTGGGCATGTCCATCGTTCTTTCCTAATTGTATTATCACACTATTCGCGTGCATAACTTTGCCAATTGGAAGCCATTTACAATTCAGAAAGCAAAACTCCAATCGAGTGTAACATTGAATGAAACATCCTGGGTGGCATCAGAGTTCAAGAAAATTGATATGGACAAAGCAGCTGGCACAAGGCAAAAAGGCCTAGTAACTCAGTGAAATCCTTGCATATAAGAACATGCTTGGTAACTTGGTTAACAAAAGCATAGACAGTTGGGCATTAAGAGTAAAAGCATCATAAAGTAGAATGGCGGCTGATGACATTTTCCAGAAAATATCACCATACAGTAATGAAATGGACAATAGCGTACTAGCAAAAGGAGACACAGGAAAATAATGATAAGAGGATATAAAAGAATAACCCTTACTTTCAACTGGCTATGAAGAAGCTCTGACTTTGATTCCTGTTATACACAAGAAAAGCAAGCTCAGAGACGGTTGCAAGAGACATAAGATCAAAATGGAACAGTAGATGAAAGATAAAAAGAGTGCTTAAGACCTGTTCACAGAGGGCCTCTCTTAGTTTTTTGATCAAAATTGCTCTCACCGTGTCGACACTTTCAAGTTGCTCAATGCACTGCTTTAGGATTGTATCCTGTTCTTGAAGGTCAGACATCAATGATGATCCTTGTTGAATACCTTAAGAAAAAAATAATGGCCACAATAGCACAAGCATAAGAATGTGGACAGCAAGCATACTTGAAACATAGTTATCCATGACATTTAAGAATTAGCGAAGCCAAGCACAGGCTTACCATGGTTACAAGCAGCTTCTGCATCTTTATTAATCTTCTCTAAAACATCAACAGTACTCTTGCATTTATTTAGGGCTGTGTCTTCATCAAAATGTTTATCAAGAACACTTTGATATGCAGTTACAATTTTTTCAGGCATCCCACCAACGATCAGTTTCTACAATAGAAGATAACAAATTTGAAAGCAATTCCAAAATTCAGTTTGATATATACTGAACCAATACGAAATACAAGAAAAGTGAAATTGTGTCACAGGATTATAGGAAACTCACTTTTACTATTGTACTAGAATCCTTCATTGCAGATTTGGAATTTGAAGACGGATTAGTTGTAGGATTTGAATTTTTCGCATTGCTATCCAATGTAGGAAGGCTTCCACCAAGAATATCATCTTTCAGACTTTCAATACGTGATCCAAAGACCTTTCGTTCATTCCAAATCCCTATCTGCAGGTCCAAAGAAAAAGATTGAAAACCCCTAGATTTCCAATTCTGGACTTCGTTTGCAAAATAATTCCAGTTGTAGACTTGTAGTCATAACAAACGAAGTAAAGATACTGGCCAACGTAACTGATTGCATAACTGATCAAATGACAATTAAACTTGATGCCCTAATAAACATGTGCAAAACTAAAAATTCAAGTAAATAATCTGATAAGAGGTACCCCATACAAATATTTAAACATATAAGACCAACAGGAAAATGTTGTATGCAACTCATACCAAATAAGAGTCTCTGAACTGAAATATACATTCATAAAACCCAAGACTATTGGAAACAAAGGGCTAGAGAATAATGTCATATTCGCTCTCATCCATAGTCGTATGGCTTGTAGCATGCCATTTCATGCAAATATGCATGTCCCAAATCAAAATACACCACAAATGACTTTGCTTCAAAAAGACACCAGAGAGGGCAGATAAATAGTCGAATAACATGAAATAGCAACAAATTGCAACTCCAATAGTATACTAGATTAACTAATCAACAGTGAACATAAACCAATAGTATTATTGTATTGGAGGACAACCATTCTAGAACAAACTTAGTTGACAAAATGCAAAGCAATAAGCATTTGACAGTGAAAGATAAGAAACTTACTAATCTTGTCACTACTTTCTTCCCTTCGTCTTCCGCGTTTTCATAGACATATTTCAGTGACCTAGGAAGAACCCTCCAGAACTCATTCACATATTCTCCCCCTTTCTTTTGCTGTTTTGCAAGATGTCATTTGATAGATAAAGGTATGATACTTTTTTATCATTGGTTGCACTATTAAATTGCTTCTCCCATGTGTCTACAACCCTTCTGGCTCTCTTCCGGTGAAAAATGCACCATTGTGAAAGTGCTGCTTGAGAATTAAGGAATACAAACGAATAATACAACTACAGAAATCTAAGATTATCTTGTGAAAGGAGGGAGAAAAAGGGACGTTTTGATTTAATTCCACATCATGCATATTGATGGGAAATGAGGAAATAGATACTACTTAATATGGCTGTCCAATAGCAATTTACAGTCCTTGTCACTAAGAAAATTACATCATCAATCTATATCATACCAAGGCATATTAAACACATAGTTTAGTCTATAGATGACGAAAATGATGCATATGACGTTGTGTCCATCTTTGCCATGTCAACAAACAGGATATGGCCTAGATAGAAAGAGATTTGGGTAACCGTAGATAATAGAAATTACCAAGGGGTGAGATCAATTGCTTGTACAGGATACGGATCAATAGCATATGAGAAACGTGACAAACATTTTAAGGTTACATAAGAGTTCACAATTAACTAGCTATGAACCTGGAAAATAAGTGGCCCAAAGCTGTCACACACAATGCAAGCAAACACAGCTTGTCAAAATGGTTTCTATGTGCAGTAAATGGTTTCATTCTGTCTCTCAACTAGAAGTCATTGTACTATTTAAAGGATGGATGCATAGTAAGAAAATGGTAGAAGCACCCATTCCTAATATGCAGGTGAATAGACGTTTTCAGAATACGATATTGAATTTCGCTCTTCCAACTATAAAGTCATGTAGTTTCTATGGTTGGATTAAGTCGATATCAGTGTAGGATGTTACATCACCGAACTGATTAACTGACTCGGAATACAAATAGAACGTAACATGATACATGACAAGTTGGTTAGCCATTACAACACGTGAAATAAAATGGCATTATAAGCTGTTTTTTTTTTCAAAAACTAGAAATGATCCTTCAAATAGATTGCATAACAGATCACTAGCCCTTCTGCAAATGCAAAAGGAGGCTTACTAGCATAGCACTACACTACTACAATGGAAAAATAAAGGAAATCTAGCTTAGAAGCAAAAGTACATGCCAAATTTAAGTTCTCTATACCCTGTTAAAAGAATGTGTCATTTGATTATTTCTGGTCACTAATTTAGTATACATCATTACAACCAGAGATGCCTAATATTGTATGATCTCCGGTCAATGTGCATTCCCCAAGGACAAAACCCTCAAGAAGCATGAAAATTATATTTTTAACCCTGGACCAGAAAGAACTAGAACCATTGACGAAGTTTCTTAGGAGCATCCACAAAGGTATAGTCAATTGTTAACGCTTGTTTTCATCCACCTCATTTAAAAGTCAGTGCAAGAGTCCATTCTGACTCTAATTTAATAAGTGGTCAAGCAATAAATATTAGTAAGAGTCTATAACTTAGCAAAGAGCACTCTTAATTCTACGCAGGCTGCTGGGGGCACTCTTAAGAGGAGCAATAGTTACCTTAAGGGTAGCTGAACATTTCATTTCAGAGGGCGGGAAATCCCACATATAAATGGCATCAACAGTAATAATAACATAAAAAACTAAATGCATCATTTACAAAACGAAAAAGAAAAACTGTTTTCACCAAAGAAAAGGGAACCAAGACACTACAACTCAGATACTCACGAAATATTAGTCTATGTACCTATAAAATCAAAATAGGTTTACTCATGTGAATAAAAAGTAACAGGGTACCCAAAGTAATAACAATGTGCAATACATGAGCAGAATAATACGGATATATAAATCAGTACAGATCACTAGAGCAGCTCAAGAGGCATACTTCGAGGCCAAACGGGATTGCATAGCTAGTTAAACTCACGTACATTGTTATTTGCGATCTAGGGCTTTACTCATGCAGTACTGGATTAATCAAAACAATAAGGATTTTAACTTGCTAGCGTGCAAGGAAGAAACCACGGAAAAGGATACTTTGGATGCTCGCCGCTGAGTTGTTAAGCTTGTTGAGCTTCTCGACCAGCCTCTGCTCGCTAAACGAGCCGCCGCCCCCGCCGCCGGCGGCGGCGGCTGCGTCCCCCGTCTCCGTGTTGGCATCGGCCTTCGTGCCCGCCATCACGAAGGCGCCGCCTGACTCAGGCACCTCGCAGATACGCTGAATCCCCAACGAATTCGTCCTCCTTGGGGAAGAAAGATCGAGCCAATCTTGCCTAGAAAAAATCCAAAAGTCGCCCATAAAAACAGAAATTTTTGGGAGGTGAAGTGAGAGATTGGAGCTTAGTAAAGACTCCGGGGGTAAAGACGCGTACCACGGCAGGCGGCAGCGAGCTCCTGAGTTTGAGATTGCCGCAGCGGAGAGGTGAAGGGGGAAGACGAGAGGGTTTGGTTTTGGAGTGGCTTTGCGCTCCTGTTTTTTTCCCCTTGGTGGCGTTTGGGTACTAGTTGGGTTGAGGTTATGGAAATAGCATGGGATATGATTAGCTGGGTTCAGGTTTAGGAAACAAGGTGTGAAACCATTTACCATGTTCGGATGGTCTACTTGGGTTGAGGAAATAGAGGTGGGATCCACCAAATACCACAGACACGAGACCTTGTTTCCAGCCATAACCCACCCCTTGCGGTGGGATGGAATTGCTTGGAAATGAGGCGTGCATTTCCCCAACCCAGTCCAACTTCATTTCCCTAACCCAGTATTCAAACAAAGGAAATGTTATCCGGTCCCACTTATTTCCCCAACCCAACGTCCCAACCTCCATTTCCAGGTATCCAAACACCACCTTGGGTGTAGGTTTTTCGTGTGTCCGGCCTCCGGCGTGGATTTTGCACGTGAGACCTCTAGCAGAACGGACTGACAAGGAGAAAAAGAATATCTAACTTTTTTCAGTGTTAGATTACCATGCAAGCTTTTCTGTTCAATTTTCATACTAATTATTTCTATAGGACCTTTTATCTCGGCATGCTCTGTTATATGATAGTATGTTTTATTGTATTTATGTGTCGTGAAATGATATTTTATTTTTATAATATTTTTTTGTTAAAAATAATTTAATCCATCCTATTATCTCCTAGACAGAAAACATATGGCATGGCTACAGTACTGATTAATTTGTGCCGATCTAGTTGTGGACAAAATAGTTGGTTCATATCAAGATTTAATTTATTTCATATCTATAGATCCTAAAATCTATCCGTTTTTATCCATTATGACATATCTTATTCCTGTATAAACAACAATGTTGTATCGTGTAATTTCTTCAAAATTTTCCATGTAGCCATGAATCATTTATTTCAAAGTGAAGGTCCCCTTTGCAGAGCTTCACGGAGCAAAATCAAATGAGATCTATCAAACGTTGTTTTTATTTTCAAGGGAACGGATTCTCTATATGGCTATTAGAAGTGATTATCTGAAATGAACTAAGTAGTTGGGAGCCTTAGTTGAGAGCTGAAAACAAGTAATTTTTTATGATTGGAAGAAATGATTCTCTATCTTGATTATAAGAGTTTATCCTAGTAGGGAATAAAAAGGAATCACTTTCAGCCATTGAATCACTTCATCAAGAGAATAATGAGTGAATCTGAAGAATCAGGGAGTAGAGCTCTGCCAAACTAGTCCAAAATCTATACATGTCGTGCACCCTTTTGATGATACTGATTCCATAGGTCCTATATATGAGGTGTTATGGAGGCAACCTTGTTCTCCGGCATGGGCAAATACGTGAGATTGTCTTTTTTGTTAGTTTTATAATAATTACATGGAAAAACCTAGCCTCTTGAATTGAAAAGCATAGAGTTTTGGTTTATTAATTTACACCTATATATGATGGGCTTTTATTTTTTACTAATAGAGTTTATTTACTAAATAATTTTGTTGATATCAACTCAATATATTTTTAGTGGATCCAAGAAATGGAGCCATGACCATATCGATGACATGCACTCGCACTTGAGATTACGAAAAGCAAATGAAGTCGTCCGGTCTACATATATTGGTATGTACATTGAAGCCTCGTTAGGTGTTGCTCCGTGGCGCGTAATGTGGGAAGTTTAACCCGGAGAGGAACCGACTGCGGTGGTGGTGGAGCCTGATGCGACGATGCGGAGAAGGTTATGTTGGGCGCACCGTCCGCGTCCACCTCCAGCCGGTACAGCTGCTGCCCGGCGGCGAAGTTTCCGAGCAGCTGGTACGAGCTGGGCGAGCCGTCCATGGTCAGGCAGAACTCATCGGTGCCTAGATCAATTGCAAATTGGGTTAATTCGTTGATAAACCTTGTTCAAGAAGCCGCCGAGATCGAGTATAACGATCCACTGGCACACTTACATGCGGCGAGCTCCTTCTGGGTGCCGTAGAGGAACTGCAGCACGGCGGCGACCTCGTCCCGGAACGCGGCGAACGGCTCGCCGCCGCCGCCGTCGTCTTCGGCGAGGTGCAGCTTGCGGAGCTTGCAGAGGCCTTCTCCGAGCTCCATCATGGCGCCACGGTGGTTCTGCACACACGGGCACAGAATAATCGAAATTTGATGATTCAAAATGATCGAAATTTGTTACCGTCAGTTCAGTTAACGATAATCTGGGAGCGAAACTGAAACCTGGTTGAAGAGGTGGTGGAACCCGACGGCGCACTGGAGGATGCCGTGGAGCAGCGTCCGAGCGGGGTCCTCGGCGCCGTACCAGAGCTCCTCCACCACGTCGTGGCACGCGTGGAACTCGCCGCGGTTGAACAGCGCCACCGCCGCGTCGAACTCAGCGGCTGCCTCCTCCTCCTCCTCCTCTTCCTCTTCGCTGTACTGGTCCTGGCCGTCGCGTGGGCCCTCGCCTTGCGCGGTCATGAGGCGGCGGCGGCAGCGGAGGTCGGCTCTGGCACGGCCGAGGCGAAGCAGCAGAGGCTGTGAGGAGGACTGAATTAGGCTCGGGCGGAGGACACACGGAAGCGACGGGCGGGCACACATGGCAGAGCCGCCGGAGGAGGGCAGCGCGGCCATGCTTTGTGTGGCCAGCGATCCCGAGGCGGCTCAAAACAGGGCACCACAAATTTCGTCAATGGCCACCCACACGCTGCCCTGCACGCCTCAACTACTGTCAAAGAAGAAGCACAAAAATATCCAGACGGCCCGGGCTTCCACAGTTTTTTTTTCTTTCTTTGGAGCAAGTCCCGGGCTTCCACAACTGTTCTGGGCCATGCTTTTCTTGTACAGAACTGGGCCGATCTGCAAAGCCCATTTCTTCTCCACCGTGGACCGTGGTGGTCTAGTCCAGAGTAGCCAATACGGCCCATCCTACGTTTCCTTTCCCGGCCCTGCACGCCTCAACTACTGTTAACGAAGAAGAGAAAAGTCCCGGGCGGCTTCCACAGCCGTTCTGGGCCGAGTGGTAGTAATGGGCCATGCTTTTCTTGTACAGAACTGGGCCGATCTACAAAGCCCATTTCTTCTCCACCGTGGACCGTGGTGGTCCAGTCCAGAGTAGCCAATACGGCCCATACCGTTTCCTTTCCCGGCCCTGCACGCCTCAACTACTGTTAACGAAGAAGAGAAAAGTCCCGGGCGGCTTCCACAGCCGTTCTGGGCCGAGTGGTAGTAATGGGCCAAGCTTTTCTTGTACAAATCGGGCCTGTTTTCGAAGCCTATTTCTTCTCTCTACCGTGCTGGTCCAGACTCCAGAGTCCAGAGTATCCAATACGGCCCATCCTACCACGTTTCCTTTCCCGCGCGCCAGTTCCGCTTCCCGCGAAAACACAAGAAATCCATTCATCGTTCCCCACGCAAGAATACCGAGCAACAGCGGAAAAAGACTCCCCCGAAATTGACTTTTCATCTTCCTCCGCCGCCGTCCCGAGGGAAGAGACCGTCCCATCTAGGGTTTGTTTCGTTTGCGCCCCAATCGCGAGCTCGCGGGCGGAGGAGAGGCATGGCGCCGCTGTCGTGGCGGCACCACACCCTGCTGCAGGCGCTGCTCTCCCGCGGGCCCCTCCCGGAGCCCGACTTCTTCGCCGTCTTCGCCGGCATCTCCGGCAAGGACCCGGGTACGTTACACCCTCTTCTTCTGGCGCCACGCCGATCCCGTTCCGGCCTTTCTCTAGTCCTCGGGTCGTTGTAGCGCACAAGGTGTTCGACGAAATGCTCCTGTGGCAACTTTTTGTTTTGGCGGCCTGAAGTGCGTGCCTTTGGAATGCGGCATTCATCGCGAGCCTGAGTCGGCGCCCGTGGACGGGGGCTCTTGTGTCCTTCTGGAAGTCATGGCAGCGGTGTACCCTGGCTTGTGCGGTGTACCCAACAGCAGTACTATACACACGCACACTGACATGCCTTCACTCTGCTGGATCTTCCCGCCCTTCTCCCCTCCCTCATCCTTCCTCAATTTCATGCCATCTTCGCTGGCGTCTCCGGCAGGGAACCCAGTACTCTACATTACTTGGATTTTGTACCACAGCTGCTTTGATAATTTAACTGAACAGGGCCAAGGCCTATGTGTTTTTTTTTCACTAAAGAAAAGAAATGTTGTTGTGCATGAAGCATGAAGGATAACCATTGTGCCCTCTGGATCCCGACCGCTTCTTATTTTACATGTTTTTTTTGGCAAATGTGACTGGAATATCAGTTAGTTGACAAGTGATATGATGGTTGGAACATATATTAGGGAATGTCAGTTTCATTGCATTAGTTGAAGTTGGTGCATTTTTTTCTTTTATAAGAATGTAACGCGTATCCCAATTCATTCTACCAACTTGTTGTGCCTATCAATTACTTTCTGTATCACGGATTGCAGCCACTCATCAGCAACTGTTCAATGATACACTTCTTAAGATCAACAAGGATCTGGCATACCTTCAGTTTGAGTTGCGAGCGTGCATAAACCAGTATGATGGAACCGTGTACTATGGAGTGGTCAATAACATTGCTGACGATGAATCAAAGCTTGGAACAAAATATTCTGTGCCACAGATTGCATTCTACAAGGGACTGGTAAGCGAAAGCTTGCTTGACGCAGATCGATTTAAAAGTATTAACTTTCCCGTGTGTTCATGTAACTTTATCAACAATGGTTCTTCTGGCAGTTAGAAGCAATCATCCATGAAGCTGGAAATGATGGGAGCATAACTACTATTGATGCTCTTAATGTCCGGCTTGAGAGCCAGGTTTGTTGTACAAGCATTCGGGAAACACGGCTCTTTGTTTCATTTAACTGGCATTGTAATATTTCTGTTTCAGTATATTAAGGGCACACACTTTCATGTACCTGGCTATGTATGGTTGCTTTTGCATTTTGATGTACTCTTGTGGAATTACAATTTACAAGTATTTAGTTAAGAGAATCGGTGTTTCTTATATTTACTGCTGCCATGTTGTCATTTGTATATGCGCCTTTCAATATTTTATATATCGTTACGTACTATATATTTTCTGATTATACCATGTCATGAGTTATTGAGTATTCTGTTACAGGTTGTAATTGCAGACGCTGATAGTTCACAGGACAGTCAATCTCGTCTTCCTACATCCATAAAAAACTTCACAATGACCCAGAAAGAGAAGACTCTTACTGAGCTGATACAGGATCGTTGGCTATTATACACCTCTTCTGGCAAAATTGGTCTGGGCGTCAGATCATTTCTTGATCTTAGAAGCTGGTTCCGTGGTAACAATATTCCACCTTGTGTGGTCTGCAATGAATCCTGCATAAAGGTAGTAACGTGTGGTGATTCCAACATTTTCAGTTGCCTTGCTTTTATTTCTGATTTACAGCATGACTGCAATGTACTGTAAGAGTTGTTATAAACTCTTTTTGTATGGTTCGTGTTTATAATAGGCATCAACTTGCCCTAATGAAGGATGCAATGTAAGAATTCATGAGTACTGTTTGAAGAAGTTGTTTTCACGCCGGAAGGTAGGTGCCTAAATCTGGTTCACACTATTGCTCATGTTGATGAGAAATTCACGGTTTATTGATTTATTTTGCACATGTAGGCTTCAAGAGCCTGTCCTGGTTGTGGTGCTGAATGGCCCCGACAGGAGGGTGAAATCGACGACAATGATGATGTAAATGAGGCTGCAGAAGATGAAGCACCATCAGCCAACCGTTCCTCAAAGAAGAAGAGACGCAAGGGAGTCAAAGCTGAACCGGTGGAAGAAAATGAAAACGCAGGCCCATCAACCGCAGCTGTGCCCAGGAGAGGTTTGAGGAGGACTAAAGCTGAAGCAGTGGAGGCTGCTCAAGAAACATCGTCTGCAGGTGCTTCACAGCCAACCAGGACTTCCAGTCGAAGGAAGAAGTGATCACACGTGTTAATCAGTTAATGCAGCTTATGAGATTGCCAGAATATTTTGTCCTGTACATACTTTAGGTGGTACCAGGTAGATGGCTCTTTTGAAGTGGCAAAGTTGAACTTCTAGCTCTGGTGGAAGCTATTTGTAGATGGCTCTCTTGTTACAATCTCCTAGATATTATTTATCTGGTGATTTCTGACGTATTAATCCAGTTAGGTGGATTCAATCCTGGTGATTTAGCAGTAGGGAACTTATTTTGGGCACTTAAAAGCTTGAGCAAGGAATGAGGTTATTACGTGTTGAAACTTGGTACTTGCTGTATTGATTTTCTTCACCTTTTTTATTTCGTCTTTTTGTATGAAAGAAAGAAGGCAAAGTCATTGCAAGACCAAATTACAGAACGGACATGGTCCGTGACTTGTATGAAGTGTGCAGGACGACGGGAGGAGCCAAGCTTGATGAAGTCACGCTGAAAACACAGCTGATTATTGACCAAATTACACCTTAGCTATGTTTGATTCGGACCTAATTCGTACAATTCTGAACAAGCCTCAATCTTTTAAAAGAAAAAATGGTAACTGTGTCTCTGCGCTTTAGATTGAGTTTTTTTTTCACCTTTTTTTTTTGAAAAAAGCTTCACATGGAGTTGTCGTCACAGCTTGATGACTGCTCACAGGTCACCTGACCATATGGATGGAGAACAGCTTGTTGATCCCTGGAGTTACTTGCTTGACGCACTCTGCTTGCCCTTTGGTAGAGCCAGCAGAGATGAGAAAATGAAAGCACGACGGCGACCACTCTTATGTTACATCTTTCAGGTACGGCCATTTGCATTTGCATGCTCCTGTTATGGAAGTTTCTGAGCTGACGTACAGGAGCACGCCGGTTCCAAAAGACTGAATCAGATGGTGACGTGAGGTGATGGGGGAAAACCGCTGCTTTTGTTGATTTGTTCATCGCTCGTGCCAGCTGATGCTTACCAGTTAAGGCAATGACTTAATGTGGTTTGGGTGCGCGTATGTAAAATGCCCATCTGACGAAGGAAATAGGAGAAGATAGGGTCATAGGGGTTGGCAATGGGGGAGGAGAGGACTCCGGGTGGAGCGAAGCAGAGATCTGGGCATGAAGTGGAGAATGAAAGCTGGAATTTTAGGCTAGGCTTGAGAATAAAGAGCAGATGCCTTTGGTGATCTCTGAAGTTGCTTGCTTGACGCAAAAACGGCTTTCTGATGGAACTATCAGCTGGGACCTGGCGAAGAAGAAAAGGAAGAGAAAGATAACTACCACTTCAAAAAACTTTAGTACTATGTTCTAAAATTGTTGTCATTATTAACTTTTTTCGTTATATTTGATCACTCATGTTACTTCATTTTTTTTCAAAAAAATATCATGTATTTTATGGAAAGTATTTTATCACTAAAGAAATTTAAAATGTAGCCTATAATTTTTAGTATTTGAACAAATATTTTAAATAAGACAAATGATTAAATAAAATAAAAAATCAATGACGACAATAATTTTAAAACTGAGGAAGTATGGTACTAGTGAGCTATGATATCAACCAGGTATTGGCATTGCATGGACCGGTTGTTGTGACAGGATTAACAATCCCAGCCGATGACATGCAGCTTCACGCGGATCTCAAAAAAATTAATCTTAGACCAAATCAGTTGAGATCCTAGGGTGATGGGCATGTGAAACCGCTACTTTTGTTGAATTGTTCATCGCTCCCGCGAGCTGAGCACAAGCGCAATTAAAAAGCAATTGCACTCCTTTTGAATATTCTACCAGGAGAAATGAACAAGCCGATCGATGATGCTGAATTTCTGGGCCTTCTCAAGCGACTATGTGGACATGGACAAAGAACAGCCGCTCGACCACTATATGCTGTTCTTGAGCACGCATGCCCTTGATGTATGGTATGGATATGCGTACATTGGAATAAATGAAAATTATTGGGAAGTCGGTTTCGAGAACGAGGTCTAAATAAGACTAGACTTCCTAAGTAGCCGCTAGACGCCATGTGGAGGAAATACGTACCTGGCACGTACGTACCTCATGATTTAGTGGTCAGTACAATCGCAAAACGTCAAATACTATTCACGGAACACAAGAAAATGACAAGCAAGATGACCCGGCAAGAAGTTGGTGGAGGACGAAAGCAAGATAAGAACCTCATCCCGAATCCCGATATTAATTTGATCAGAACCATTTACTAACAAAAACCCATGGTATATGCTGCATTACTCAGTCTTGATATCGCATAGAGATGCTGAATTACTGACAGTGATGATATCAGCCCGGTTCCCAGACCAAGAAAAGAGCAAGCAAGGTGACCCGGTAAAAATTGAAGTTGGTGGAGCACGAGAGACGGAAACCCGAGCTGACCAACTCGCCTACAGTGGTGTTGTAGCTTTCAAAAAAAATATATACAGTGATGTTGTACAGAGACATCGACAGAGCTAAAAATTACCACCGGCTGTACTCTACTCACCGGTTTTGTTGACGACAAGATCACGACCTCATATTTTCGGTATTTAATTTCACCAGGGACATTCGCAACCGAATCATTTTATATACTCTACTGAATTGCTGAGAATCCTTCATGACTTCATCAGCACGAAAAATCTCTACTAGAATGTAAATCAATTTACTTCACATGTAACTGTATGTAGTCACTGCACCGACTAACTGGACGAGTGACGCCGTCGATCACACAGAAATATTCACCACCACCACCACAGCGGCTTGACCCTGACGCTGCACCCCTGTTGGTCACCGCCGCCGGCGTGCCGGCGAGCCTGTCGACGGCGATGTCGCAGGTGGCCTTGACGTCCACGGTCCACGTGCGCAGCACAGTCCCCAGGCGCACGCGCACCGGCACCCGAACATCCACGGTCAGCGGCACCGCGCCGGCGGCCTGCTCCGACGCGAGCCGCGTCCTCTGCTCCTCCGTCAAGGTAACGTCTTTCCCGGTCAGGGACGCGGAGAACACCGTGACGTTCCTGGGCGGCTGGAGGAACGCGGGCCACGGGCCGGCGGCGAGGCGCGCGCCCGCGTAGGCGACGGCGACCTCCCCGCCGCCGCGGTACTCGACGCCGGTCTTCCTGTTCTTGCTATTATCCGCGCGCACGCTGGCCACCATCTCCGGGGACAGAGTAGCGGAGGACGCGGCTGCTCCGACGAGGCCTTGGACGTTGAGGGACGCGACGGAGAAGGCCGGCGCGCGCGGGCGGAAGATGAGGTAGACGGCGCCGGCGAAGGCGGCGAAGAGGAGGACGAGGAGGAGGACGGCGCCGCAGGAGAGGCAGCACGCGCGGCGGAGGCGTCGGCGGCGCGCGGGGCGCGCGGCGAGCTTCTTGTACTGGCGCGCGCGGTCCGGGGGCGGCACGCGGAGCACCTGGTCCTTGGGGATGTGGATGATGTAGTTCCCCGGCGCCGGCGCCGGAGGCCGGTTGAAGGACGGGTGCTGCTGCTCCTGCAGCGGCGTCGTCTCCGTCGGGGCTTGTTGATCGGGTCCTCCTGGAGGCGCGGGGTGGACGCGGTCGGCCATGGCGAGGCCCGCTCAACTGATGGAAGGGGATGACTCAGCGGAGACGAGCAGAGCAGCCAGGAGATGGCAATGGAATCGCGTGCCGGTGAACGTTAAGGCGCGGCGGCCATTTATGTGTGTGCAGCGCTGCCGCGTCCGGTGCCAATCATCTCAGAGCGCGTCGGACGAAACCAACGAAAGCGACGCACGCGCCGGGAACAAACGGTCATCTCACGCCGTTCACACATCACCTCTCGTGAATGAAATTCAATACTGCGCTACTGTATTTTTATTCTTTATTATTACACTCGGTAAGCATGATTATTTTTCGCATACAGGGTTGTTGTGATTTGAACGTGCAGGATGATGATGTCCGCGGGGCTCGAGGTTCAACCTTGAAAAAAACGACGGATGGAGGAGGGAAGGTTCCAAACTGGCCTCCACTTTCCAGTTCCAACCGTTGCTATTAACATTGTACCAAAATGCCTGCTTTTCTTCTTATACACTGGTGCAAAGTATAATGCTTGTTACTCTGCTTCACATTCAACATGTCCCGTCTAGGGCCAAGTCATATACTACTGCTTGGACCTTCGCAAAAAAAAAAAAAAGAAAGAAAGAAAAGAAAAGAAAATATACTACTGCTTGGAAATCAAATCAGTGATTCTAACTTTCGGGTCAACTCATAAAAAATTCCGAATCATATATACACAAAGGTACACAATATCTAAACAGTAACTGCATTAGAATTAATCCTCATTGACAAAATGGCTTATGTAATTAGCTTGTAGTGCCCGTGATGTATCATTGAATATATTTACACAACGATACACAATATCTAAACAGTAACTACATTAGAATTAATCCACATTGACAAAATGCCTTATGTGTGTAATTAGCTTGCAGTACCCGTGAAGTTTGTACTTGTACTGCGCCTAAATGGATCTTGTTCAAAAGCGTGCAGAGGTTGTAAACGTGCACGCGCAACCGGTCTAAAAGGACACAGACATCGCAGTGCATGTGGTACAAGCGATCTGATTGCCCAGGCTTTGGAAACTTTCGGTTTAGGGGGTATATGTACTTGATCAGAAAATTAACTAAATGACTACTGTCATAGACAAACAGTACAACTGTGGACTAAATTTACTTGCTGATATAAGCTGAGATTTCTCCACGTGCTAAGAATTACAAATTCATTCATGATCACGAGAAGCATATCCGATACATAATTTAAACGATAGAGAGCAGCTGATTGACCGCAAATATCTCTGATCCCTCCATTTGTTTTTTCAAGTAGTGAACAAATAGTAGGCGAAATAAAACAAGATAGAAACATATGAGAATTACTCTAAACGTGATATGGCAAACATATGTAACTACAGCAAAGAAGGCAGGGCAGACGAAACCGTTACTTACTGTCAAATGAAGATCTTCCAAAAGAGGAGCTGCTTGCAAAAGATAAGCTAATTGAAAAACTGAATTAGAACCACCCCAGAAGCTTATTTCCATTGTTAAATGCCTCAAACGAATGAACCTACAGGGTGATTGTGTATATCCATGCATCTGAAATAGGCGGGCAGAAGTAAGATAATAAGATATGCACTGGAAACAAAATAGCATGGAAGGTTTATTGGACTAGACCTCTTTTTGGATGGGAAGTTCCACACATAGAGTCTCAACATGGGGCAAGATATTTGGAATTCCAGTTAGCGCATACTCAAGAGGTTCCTCACAATCGAGTATGATATTTGCTGCCTTAAGCTTCAAGGACTCATTAAGATTTATCAATGTCAGGGAATCTCTATACTCAAAGTCAAATGTTCTAAGATTAGGGGCATGAAACTCAATGCTGTGGAAATTACAACCCTGAACACATAAATATTTCAGCCGGCATAATGGTTCTGGAACACGCAAGTTCCTCAGCCGGTAGCACATGCGGATGCTTAACCACTCAAGCACAGGACATTTTGATATTAAATGTTTTAAATCTTGAGATACAAGCACAAACTCAATGGCAAGCATTGTAAGGTTTGCAAAACCACAAAAATCTGGAGACGCACCCAAAGCGACACTGTCCAGCCGAAGAGCCTGAAGGTAAGATCCATTCTGGCCATCGAAAAGATGAAAAGGGCAGCTGTAGTTGTCGGAAGCATACGGGATCCTATTTGGAGAAAAGTTGAGAACAAGAATCCTTGTATTTGATGCAGTAGCAAACAAAACCCATCTGCTGATGTGATTAGCATGCTCCATTGACAAACCAAACTCAACGTCAAACTTGTTCACATGTGTGCCGGAGTGGTTTTTCAGGACGGCATCGACTCTTTCACTGCCAAGACGAGAGTGTATTCCTTCTTTCTTAGCATGAATTCCAAGCACTGTTTTAGTATTGAATTGCAGATTAGGGTGGAACGTACATGCTTGTCTCCACATGCTGGACAACACGCTGATCTGAGCTGCTTCCCTTATTGTTAATTTTGATGTTATCCTTGGCACAATATCCTGAAAGTGCAGTTTGAACAAGCATTAGAATTAGTCTGTTAGCACATGAGCAACGTTCATACGTCAAGATATTTAATACCTCTGGAAGCCTCTGAATATTAATCCTCAAGGGTATTGAGCTCTGAATGTCAAACTGCCGCCGTTTTATCCTCCAAGAATTAGATTGAGATTTTTTCTCTTAGTGTTTTCACAAGATGTGCATGTCAGCTCCTTCTCTTTGGTTATTGGAAAGCTACTGCAATCCATGTGCGCCATCTTGTCTAAGGTTCTCTCATCTCTGAAATAAAAGAATTATAAGTCATCTTCATGAGTAAGTTCTTTGATGGGGCATGCTAACAAAGTCTCTGTAGCTTTGACTAGAAATTCTAACATGTATCCTATATTCCACAACCTACTTCTCCAGTGATAGGTAATGCACCCAAAAATTGGTCAACTTGGAACCAGAAGATGCTTAATTTTGAACAAGTGTAATATTATTGAATCCTTTTGCATTTGCTTTTCCTTAGCAGTGTAACATAAGTGCTAGAAACCTGCATAATTACCAATTTCTCTGGCCATGCGGAACAAGTAGTATGTAAAGCATAATTAGGTTGTGGCATAGCACTAAGCTGCATAAATAGCACTGGCAGTCACAATCTCTGTCGAGCTAGCATAGAACAAAGTACCTTCAAAAGCCTCTGCAGAACATAAATTAGGTTTTCGACAATAAATCAGGTATGTGGGGATAACTGATATCAATAGACAGATCACGCTGGAGAAGAACCTAATAGATCGATTCATGAGTGGAAAGATCAATTGGTCAAGTGCCGCACCATGTAACATGATTCGGATTTGATTGGGAAGAAAATGAACTCCTGGAATAAGAGGAAATAATAACAATCAAACGAAGAGCTGTAGGATCACTCACCAACGAAAGAAGGGATCAATTCACGGGCGTATTGACCTTCGATCGCCTAGATCGGGTGCGCCGCTCTCGCACGGCGTCGATGAATCCCGAAACAACGCCGGCGGACCTCGGATGCAGCTAAGCTGGGAGCTGGGACCTCGCCGTCCCGCCTGGAAGTGAGGAACTAGCGCGACTCGGAAAGGAGCCTGGAAGTGAGGAACTAGCGCAACTCGGATCCATGCCGTTGGTTTGGATCCGACGCTGCTACACGGCGTGACGTTTCCAGATTTTACCGGTGCGTATAAAAAGCCTCATTGGAGAAAATGTTGATTTGTTATAATATGGAAGTGTACAATCTTACCTGCAGGAACTGAATCTCTCTCTTTTGAAGCTATAGTTATTACATATTTTTTTTTATACAAAACGAATATTCATCACATTTTTTGTATATATAAAACGAATATTTTCACAGGACACTCATGTCGGAGTATTTTTCTTACCTTGGTCAAACTGTGAATATACACGCATCTGAAATCGCCGCAATTATTATTTTAATCTCTTCTTCGACATGAGCGCCCAGTGAACCAAACAACTCGTTCCCTGTTTGTAGAATCATTGTCTGGCAGTCCATCACAACCATCATTTCTGCTTAGCTGAGTTTTTTCTGCCATAATACTATTCTGATGCTGCAGATAAGTAGACTGATGTAGATGAAAACGCACGTAAAGGGACGTTTGTATTTTCATTTCTTTTTTGTTATTTTCCGGGTCTGATTTCGAGATAGGCTCCTTCAGTTTTTGTTGGGGAAAATGGAGGTTTGTTACGGTACTTGAAGTTAATATTAACCGTCTATTTGATCAAATCTAATGGTCGATAATAGGAGGTACCTAACAAAAAGTACTTTAAGTTATGGACCAGTACTAAAAATAGTAGGACCGGTGCCAATTATATTATTACATAATTAATTATAGAAAGGGCATATTAGTAACTTCACATCAGTGCAGTTCATCTATTCACTCCCCTGCCGAAGATCCGTCTGCCTCTCCTCACGCCGGCGCGACCTCATCGGCTCGGAGGGGTCGCCGGTGGTGAAAGGGCACTGCCCAACAACTGTAGGTCTTCCTTCACGACATCCATAGCTTCCTTCTCTGAAGCTTCGATCGTCTCTTTCACTGATTCTCTGTCGATCTCAACGGCCTCTACCGCCTCCTCCTCCATGTCCCACTCCCACATCGCCTTCGCTGCTGATTCTTTTCTGCGTTCGAGCTCCTTCCAATTGACAGACAGTTTGATGTTGTGTGAGGCAGAAGCGGATGTCCTCCATGAAGCAACATTGATAACACAATTTCTTTTTACACGGAATGACACAATGTAGCAGCAGCAGGTGGGATGCGCGTTCTTCATCTTATTCCCGAAATTGTTATTACTTTCACTCATATACTAAATGAATTGGAAATTTGTACCGCCAGTTTCCTCCCCAAATCGTTTTAAATGTGCTCAGTTAGTAAATTAGTAAATGAATCGGAGGATAATACTTCCTAAATACTTTTGAAATTTCTTAATCGGGGGCGAGGTGCACATGGACAGGTCGGAATCGGGGGAGCGGCGAGAACGAGGAGTGCCAAGGACGGAGCGGCAGCGTAGACAAAGAACAGAGTGGACGACCACATAAATGAAAATTATGTAGGCGACGAACGGAGCGGCATAGGTTCGTCGATTCAGCGCCGGACGTATAGGCCTGACTTCCGGAGAAATGAGCTCCAGTTAATTACTAGAACACCCTTGATGGCAATTAATTAAAATTAATAATTATCAATGGTTGTGATTAACTGAGGGAAAAAGTACCGCAGGTACCATCCAAGCACCGTATCAGTTGTCGGGAAAAT
>JAUNZO010000226.1:0-127187 GCA_031894775.1 Chloris gayana | reverse complement strand
GGTACCTAGATTAGGGAGCCCTAATCGGGTACTTAATCCGGCTAACAGCTCCGTCTTGTACGCATAAAGGATACGAAGAGGGGCCCGAAACCTCCGCCTCGCCCGACCCCGAGTCGGGCAAGGTCCACAACTTCCGCCTCGCCCGACCCCGAGTCGGGCGAGGCCCACAACTTCCGCCTCGCCCGACCCCGAGTCGGGCGAAGTCCACGACTTCCGCCTCGTCCGACCCCGGGTCGGGCGGGCCCACGATCTCCGCCTCGCCCGACTCGGCGTCGGGTGGGACCGCAATCCCTGCCGCGTTTACCTTTGCTTCGCGGAGAAGCGACCTCACCCACCGGATAGGGGAGGAGTTGCGGCAGGCCGGTAGGCGCAATTACGGCGCTCGGGAACTCGTTTCACCAACATGACGCGATGTGACCGGCGCAGAGGCTCGGCTGCAGAGCAGCGTAATCATTACCAAGCCCATGATGGCTCGTGACCGGGACGGAGGCCGGGCGATTGACGGGACAATAGCCCGTAATCTGTCCCGTGGCTGACCAACAAGCATCCGCCTAGGCCTACGAAGGCTACGAAAGCCGGGCCCGCGACCTCCGCCTCGCCCGAGCTCCGGGTCGGGCAGGTGCACCACTTCCGCCCCGCCCGACTCAGGACTCGGGCGGGCTCGCCGATCCCCGCCTCGCCCGACTCGGAGGCAAATGGCTTCTTCACGAAGCCTCACAGGTGAACAGGGATCGCCATAACTCCGCTCGGGAACTCACCAATCCACAGGGATTGGGTGAGATCGCGCAGCTCCTCTTGTCTCATCTTCACGCGTCGCCGGACACCCCCGGCACGATGACAAGACGGAGGCGTCAACACCATCTCCGCCGGAGCCATGATGAACGGGAGTGATGGATGGAGACCGCCATGCGACAGACGGCTGCCACGGTGACGAGCGTGGCATTGACTCCGGCGCTACCAATCAAGACTAACCGTACGCCGCACGACCGGAGCGCCCAAAGCGGCCCGCATGCGAGCAGGGTAGTGCACGACGGCCCCGACCCCGCTTGGGACGATAGGTAGTAACTCCGACCCCACCCGTAAGTGGCCCGGCCCTTGGACTATAAAAGGGACCCCACACACACGCAAGAAAGGGGGACACACAACACAGATTGAGCTAATCGAACTCATCACACACACACATCCTAGAGCACATTGCACACGGAGGCTTGGAGCGACCCTCCTCCCTCGCATCCTTTGTAGCTCTTTTTGCAAGACAAAACACGAACAATCCTCGAACCGGACGTAGGGCTTCGATCGCCCGAACCAAGTATAAACCACGCTCTCCTAAAACATCCAAGGCCCATCCGAATAGTAGCGTCGATCCCCTCCAAACACAAATTTACTTGTCGGCCGGTTTCACAACACCGACGGTTGGCGCGCCGGAAGGGGACCTCGACGCGTTCGACGATCTTGAAGATGGCGAGCCACACCGTCGACCGGACTCGAGGTGCCCTCGTGACCTTCGGGAGCCCGGAGTTCATCGTGACCGGAGCCGGGAGCCCGTCGCGCGTTCTCCCGCCGACCTCCCGGTCTCCACACCACTTTCCCGCCGTGTCCGCCGGCGCGGAGCTCGCGGGCATGACGGACTCGGCGGTGGATCCGATGCCGGCAGCCACCACCCTCGCGGGAGTGTATGATGGTGGAGGACGGGGACACCAGCGACACCGACGGCATCAACGACACGGGCCGTGCGGCCCCGGCGGCCGCTGGACTCCCGGCCGGGGTAGCGCCGCCGTCCGCGGCGGTAAACGCCGGCGGTGCAGGGAACGCACAGCCGCACGCCGCGGTGCCACAACAACAAACCCCTCCGGGAAGCCCCGAGCCCCGGGAGGAGGACGACCTAGAGCAGCTGTTCCGACGCCGACGCGAGGTCGCGAGAGACCGAGCGGCGATTAAAGGAGGAGCGCGAACGCCTCGAGTGCGAGGTGGCGCGGCGCCGAGCGCAGCGCGAACTCGCTCGCCGGCGTGGGCGCGAAGCCCAAAGAAGGATCCTGGACGAGGCAAACCGCCTCGCTCCCGGGTACGAGAGGCCCGACCGGAACGTGGCTGCGGCCGCGACACCGATCCGCGCGCTTCCGCAACCGGTCGACGAGGACCGGCGCGAGGATCCAAGAGGAGGTCGAAACCTCCTGGAGTTAGCGGTCGTCCAACGGAGCCGAGCGTGAGCAAAGCTCGCCGCGCGGCGGAAAGAGGCCGGTGCCTCCTACCACACGCCAAGCCGGCCCGGGGACCGAACGGTTCGGCCCACCCAACCGCCGAGCAAAGCGGAACCGGGAACTCGCCGTCGGTTCGGCGGCGGATGGGCGAGTCGCGCGACGTGCGCGATACCACCGACCGCCGGCGTCGGGAACAAAACCGCGCTCCAAGGCGCGAGCCGAGGACCACGGGTACGCCCCGGCGCGGAGGACGATTCGACCCGGAGGAGGATAAACCTCCGGTTATGACGGGGCCCAAGGCCTTTGGGCCCGCCATTCGGCGGGTTCCGGTGCCCCGGCGATTCCGGCCCCCGGCAGCATCACCAAATACAACGGGGAGACGAACCCCGCATTATGGCTGGAGGATTACCGCCCGGCATGCCAAGCCGGCGGCGCCACCGACGAGCGGTTCATCATCCGCAACTTACCACTCTTCTTGGCCGATTCGGCCGGGATGTGGCTCGAGCACCTCCGGAGGGCTCGATCCACGATTGGTGGGACCTGGAGGAGGCCTTCATCGGCAACTTCCGAGGCACGTACACGCGCCCGGGAACCCGTGGGACCTCGGGACTGCCGGCGGCGGGCGGGACGAGTCCTTGAGGGACTACGTCAAGCGCTTCTCCCGCAAGTGCAACACGCTCCCCAACCTCGCCGACGCAGAGGTGATCTCGGCGTTCATCGCCGGCACCAACAACGAGGGCTGGTGCATGAGCTCGGCCGCAACAACCCGCGCATCGTCAAGGAGCTACTCGACGTGGCAACCAGCCACGCCTCCGGAGAAGACGCCGTGGATGCCCTCCTTCATCGAGCCAAGGGCAGGGCGAGCGGAACGAGAGTTCCGGTGCGGGCCCGTCCTCCCCGCATGACAAGAAGCGAAGCGAGAGGAAGAGCGGCGACCGCATCGCCGCGACACCAGCTTCGTCGCCGCCGCCGAGCGCAAGCCGAAGAAGCCGGCTGGCGACGACGGCGGCAAGGGCCAGCACTTCGAGAAGATGCTGGAGGCGCCGTGTCCCAACCACGGCCGACCCGTCAACCACGCCCTCAAGGACTGCGGGCTGATGCTCAAGTTCCCGGGCACGAAGGCGAGGAAGTTCGACCCCAAGAACCCCAGCCCCAAGAACGACGACGGCGACGACAAGGACGCGGACGGCGGTTTCCCGCAAACCACCGGCTGCCTCATGATCTTCGGGGCGGGGGACCGGCTCCTCCGGGCGACACCGAAGCGGGAGCGGCGCGAGGTCTACGCCGCCGAACCTCGCGACCCCGACCTACCTCAAGTGGTCCGACGCGGCAATCACGTTCGACCGCAGCGACCACCCCGAGCGCGTTCCCGACCCGGACGCTACCCGCTCGTCGTCGACCCCATCGTCGGCAACAAACGACCGACTAAGGTGCCGATGGATGGGGGTAGTGGTCCGAATGTTTTGTATGCGAGAGACTCTTGATGCCATGGGGATCGGCCGCTCTCGGATCCGGCCATCGGGCGAGCCCTTCCACGGGGTTGTGCCCGGAAAGACGAGCTGTGCCGCTTGGGCAAATCGACTTGCCCGTCACCTTCGGCACGCCGATCAACTACCGCACCGAGACCCTCACCTTCAACGTGGTGGACTTCCCGGCGCGTACCACGCTATCCTCGGGCGACCATGTTACGCGAAGTTCATGGCCGTTCCCAACTACATCTACCTCAAGCTCAAAATGCCGGGTCCGAAGGGGATCATCACTGTGAACACGTCGGTTCAGCGTGCTTACGAGTGCGAGGTGGAGTGCTGCGAGCTGGCTGCGGCGCTCATCAACAAGTCCGACTTCCCACAGGTCGCGACTTTGGAGTCGGAGGACACGCCGACCCCAAAGAAGGCGGTCGGCTCTTTCGAGCCGGCCAAAGACACCAAGATGGTGCCCCTCGACCCTGCCGACCCCGAGGGGAAGAAGGTCATCATCGGGTCTGCGCTCCCCGACAAATAGGAAAGCGCGCTCGTCGAGTTCCTACGCGCCAACAAGGACATCTTCGCGTGGAAGCCCTCGGATATGTCGGGAATCCCTAGGAACATCGCCGAGCACTCCCTCAACATCAAGCCGGGATCGAAACCGGTCAAGCAACGACTCCGCCGCTTCGACGAGGAGAAACGCCGGGCAATCGGTGAAGAGTTAGCGAAGCTCCTCGCCGCCGGCTTCATCAAAGAAGTGTACCATCCCGAATGGGTTGCCAACCCTGTACTTGTAAGGAAGAAAAGCGGGAAATGGAGAATGTGCGTTGACTACACAAGTCTCAACAAGGCGTGTCCCAAGGATCCGTTTCCCTTGCCACGCATAGACCGGATAGTTGAGTCGGACCGCGGGGTGCGAAACCCTGTGTTTTCTAGATGCCTATTCGGGTTATCATCAAATTCCGCTAAGGATTGGTGATCAAGAGGCCACCGCGTTCATCACACCCTTCGGCACGTCATTGTTACGTCACTATGCCGTTCGGGCTAAAAATGCGGGAGCCACATACCAACGCTGCATGATCAAATGCTTCGGTGACCTCATCGGACGCATTGTGCGGGCATATGTGGATGACATCGTAGTCAAGTCCACTCGGACCAACGATCTAGTCGCCGACCTCGAGCCGTGTTCCGGCGGTCGAGAGCTAACGGAGTCAAGCTCAACCCCGAGAAATGTGTCTTTGGGGTCCCGAAGGGAATGCTCTTGGGATACGGCGTCTCGCAACGTGGCATCGAAGCCAATCCCGAGAAAATCGAAGCCATCGCGAAGATGGGGCCGATAAAAAACGTAAAGGGCGTGCAGAAACTCACGGGCTGCCTCGCGGCGCTAAGCCGTTTCATCTCCCGACTCGGAGAAAAGGGGCTGCCACTTTATCGTCTCGCTCAAGAAGTCGGACAACTTTGTCCGGACAGCCGAGGCGCAGGAGGCCCTCGACCACCTAAAAGCCAAACTTTCAAGCGCGCCGACCACGACTTCGCCGGTCGAGAAGGAGCCTTTGCTGCTCTACACGGCGGCAACAAATCGGGTGGTGAGTACGGCGTTGGTGGTGGAGCGTGACGAGCCGGGAAAGGCGCTCAAGGTGCAACGGCCGGTCTACTACGTCGGCGAAGTCCTCTCCGACTGCAAGACGAGGTGGCCGAAGATCCGAGAAGGTGTTGTACGCGGCGATCGTCACTCGGCGCAAGCTTCGGCACTATTTCGACTCTCATCCGGTGACGATCGTCTCCTCTTTCCCGCTTGCTGAAATTTTGGGCAATCCGGAGGTAGCGATGAAAATCTCGAAGTGGGCGCTAGAATTAATGGACCAGGGCATAGAATACACGCACCCATCTGCCATAAAATCACACACTCGGTAGATTTCATAGCCGAGTGGACGGAGACCCGATTGCTCGTGGTTCCGGGCGAAATGGATCATTGGCGGCTGTACTTTGACGGCTCCCTCACGAAGAGGGGTGCCGGGAGCGGATGGCAGCTCATCTCGCCGAGAGGTGCATGCATGCAATACGTCATCCGACTTAACTTTCCGGCCTCTCACAACGTGGCCGAGTACGAAGCCTTGCTCAACGGCATGAAGGCAGCGATTGATCCGGGGATCCGTAGACTCGAAGCCTTCGGCGATTCCCGGCTCGTCGTGGATCGGGTGATGAACGAATCGACTTGCACCAACCCAAAGATGGCGGCTTATTGCAGGTGAGATCCGCCGTCTTGAAGAAAAGTTCGATGGATTCCAAGTCAAACATGTCCTTCGGCGGGACAATGAAACGGCCGACTCATTGGCCAAGATGGGATCCAATCGGCTGCCAACACCGAGGGCGTTTTTGCTTGCGACCGGGATGAGCCGTCTATCAAGGAGCCAACGGCGGCCGACCCTGCAAAGGGAGAACAAGAGCCGGCTCCGACCGAGGCCGCGGAGGTCCTGGTCTCCGAGCTTGGCGCCAACGACGACACGGCGGGTCCGGTCGATCCAACTCCCGACCCCGAAGGGGACTCGGGGCTGCGCCCGAGTCGGCGGATGATCGGCGGCAGCCCTACCTCGACTATCCGTTGCGGCAAAAATTGCCCTCCGACGTCGTGGAGGCGCGCCGACTCGCTCGACACGCCAAAACCTTTGTCGTGATCGGCGGTGAGTTATACAAAAAGGGGCACACCGGCGTCCTCCAACGCTGCATCCCTCTCGACGAGGGTAAATGGCTGCTTCGGGACATCCATGGTGGAACGTGCGGGCATCACGCCGCACCACGAAGTCTCGTTGGCAACGCTTTCCGACATGGCTTCTATTGGCCGACCGCGATCGCCGACGCCGAACGAGTCGTGCGCACCTGCGAAGGGTGTCAACATTACGCACGTAAAACACACCAGCCGGCCCAGGCCCCGCAAACCATCCCCATAACATGGCCGTTTGCCACGTGGGGTCTAGACCCGGTCGGCCCGTTCAAAAAGGCACCGAGAGGCTACACCCACTTGCTCGTCGCCGTGGACAAGTTCTCCAAGTGGATTGAGGCGAGGCCGATAAGCAAAATCGACTCGGACCGTGCCGTAAAATTCTTCATCGATATAGTGCATCGGTTTGGAGTCCCAAACACAATCATCACCGAACAACGGTACGCAGTTCACGGGAAAAAGTTCCTAAACTTTTGCGACCACCGGGGCATCCGAGTTGGTCGGTCAGCCGTCTCACACCCCCAAACGAACGGGCAATGCGAGCGCGCAAATGGCATGGTCCTCCAAGGACCGAAACCCTGGATATTCAGCAAACTCAAAACATTTGCCGGGAAATGGGCGAAAGAGCTCGGTGCGGTGTTGTGGAGCCCGAGGACGACGCCGAGTCGGGCCACGGGTCATACTCCCTTCTCCATGGTGTACGGGGCCGAGGCCGTGCTACCCACCGATTTGGATTATGGAGCTCCGCGCGTGCAAGTTTTCGATCCAGAACTCAATAAGCGTTATCTCGAAGATGCGGCTGGACCAAATCGACGAAACAAGGGAAGCTGCACTCGCTCCACTCAGCCGGATACCAACAAGCACTCCGTCGTTACCACCACCGCAAGGTCAAGAAGCGCGCCTTCGAGCCCGGCGATCTCGTCCTTCGACTCCTCCAGGGGAATCAAGGCCGGCACAAGCTAACTCCGCCATGGGAGGGGCCCTACACGGTAGCCGAGGTGCTCCGACCCGGCACGTACAAGCTCAAGGACGCCAACGGAAACGTGCTCACCAACGCATGGAACATCGAGCAGCTACGTCGCTTTTACCCTTAGCTTCGTTGTTTCGGTTATCTATACAAAAAAAATATAAAGAGAAAACCTTTCTCTTTTTCTCTTGTTTTCGACAAATAACGAATAAGTCCAAATTTGCTGGCCGCCGGCTCCGACTCTCCCGAGTCGGGGCTCCACCGGCGGGTGCGCAAAGGAGGCCGTGTGCGGGTCCCAGTTGTGCCCACGGCTGCGGAACTCACACGAAAATCCCTCGGTGCGGGCCCGACTTGGACAGAACCTAAGCGGCGACGATGGCTCGGCCGGTCCGATCGGTCGGCTCGGGACTCCGACGCCTCTACGACTAGGAGCGGCCCGAGTTGTCGATCACCCGAATGAAAAATCTAAAGCAAGCGGGCGGTCCGAAAGAGAAAGGAGCCACGAAAGGGCAAGAGTTTAAAATTTTGAACGAAGTCTAATCCCATAGTGCAAGTCCAACTCGGACGGGACTCGGAACGCCAACGACTACTCGGCCGATCCGGCCGGCCGACTCGGGACTCCGACGCCCGGCGGCTAAGAGCGGCCTAAGTCACCGATCAATCGAATGAGGAATCTTAGGCTACTAGACGGTCCGAATGAGAAGGAAGCCACGAAAGGGGAACATGTGAGAAATTTCGAACGAAAGTAAAACAGATAACTTGTTTACAAAATAAGCGAGTTCTTTATATCTTGGCCACCGGCCGACTCGACTCATCGGCCACTCGGCCGACTCAACTAACACACTACATCATCTACTCGTCATGCGGCGACGACGGCGGCGGGAAGGCGCGCGAGGCGAGGAGCTCGGCAAGCTTGGCGGCGATCGGCGCGGCTTTCCTCTTCATGTCCTCGATCTCCTGCTCGGAGAAGCGGGCACCATGCCTAGCCGCGCAAGCGTGTCGAGGTCAAGGTTGTCCTCGAAATGTGTCTGCTCCGAGTACCGAGTCCACGGGACCCCGGTTTCAAAACTCTCACGCCGCGAGCACCAAAGCGGTTGGCGATGGAGAGAAGGCGCGGCTCCAAATTGGTGGTCCCGGGCGGGCGTGGCACCTCCAGCTCGTTGCGGAGGAACTCGGCACCGATGCGGATTCGGTCGAGCCGAACTTCTTCCCTGCCGCAGCCCGTCCGAGGTCCGTCTTGAGTTACGAAAATGAAAAGGAAGAAGAAATCATGAGACATGACACCAATCAAAAGCAAAATAGGAGGAGGGATGAGAAACAAAACTTACGGTTAACCTCACTCTCCAACGTCGAAAGTTGGGAAGTGAGCTTGGAGACCGATTGGGAGACGGCCTCCTTGAGCTTGCGCTCGGTGTCCGTCGCCTCGCGCGCGCTCGCCGCGTCCTCCTCCGCCTTCAACGCCCTCACCACCGCCGCTCTGGACCTCGGCCGGCGGGACTCGGCCACCCGACGAGCGTTCGCGGCATCGGACTCGGCCTTCTTGGCCCTTTCTTCCGCCGCCTCGGCCCTCTTGTTGGCTTCGGCCGGGTGGGACTCGGCCGTCCTCCGCGCATCGTTGGCCTCGGCCGCCACCCGGCCGCCTCGGCCCTCTCCTTCTTCGCATCCTCGGCCTCTCGGACGGCTCCGAGGGCTCGCTCCGTGGCGCTCTGCGCCTCCCGGTCAAGGCGGGTCCGTTCCCTTTCTTGGAAACGGATGCGGGCATGCTTGGCCCGGCTCATCATATCCGAGTCCGAAAAGGAGGACAAAATCATGAGCGAAGCGAAAAAGACCGATATTCCGCGAAGGAACGAACTCGCGCTCACCTCGGCCGGCTCCGCCGGCGACCCGACGAGATGGAGCGCCGCGCCCAAGACGTCGGCGGCCCGGCCGCGATCGCGGCGGAACGCGCCCCAAAGGGTCCGCTCCGCCGGCTCGTCAAACGTGTGCGTCCGCCCTTGGGGCCCCACAACGTGCACGACCCCCGGTTCCGGCGCCGGCCGGTGCGGCGTGGCGGAGGAGCTCGGCGGAGGTCCCTGCGGCGGGAACGGCGCGGAGCCGGCAGCCGCCGTCACCATGGCCGTAGTTGGCGCCGCCGTCTCGCGCCGCCTCCACGGTGCTTGCCGGCCGAGGGGCTGCCGGGGATGGCGCGGCGGGGCCCCGACCCTAGGGCCAGCTGCTCCGAGCCCCGGCCAACGGACCCTGCGGGATGCGCAAGTCAACAAACCGAAAGACAAGAAAGAAGGAAAGACGGAAGGAAGCAACGCTTACCGGTACGGTTGTCGTTTGGGTGGCGGATCGACCGCCGACCCAAGGCCCTCACGCTCCCTCTTGCCAAGAGCCGCCCGGGGCACTTGGCGCCGCAGATGAAGAGGTCGTGGAGGCCGGCGCGGCCGTACTCGGACCCGACGGGGTTGCGGCCACCGCCGGAGCGGGGCCGCCGGCGGGCACGGTCACCGGCGCACGGACGGACGCCGATGGCGCCGCGGAGGCCGTCGCTGCCATCGCCGACGAGGTGAGCCCTCCCGTCAGCGTAACCGGCGCTACGGTCACCACGGTCGACGTCACCGCGGCGGCCGAGGCCATCATCGCCCCGCCATGGTCGTCGCCAAGGGGACCCGGCGTGAGGGCGGCGAGGGCGGCGTGGTGACGATCGCGGAGATCGGGGCCGCGACCCGGGCACGGCGGCCGGGGCGGTCGGCGTTGTGGTGGTGGTGGGCGCCGAAGTCGGCGCTGCGGCGCCGGCATGCGCCTCGGCCTGCGGGGAGCCGGCGCTCCTTCTCGGCTCGGACCGGCGAGCGACGTGCCGGCGTCGTCCGGCGGGGCCCACTTCCGGAGGGGCCGGCCGAGTCGGGCCCTGCTCGATGTCCTCCTCCTCGGCGAGCTCGCCGATGGGAGAGGACATGTCGGCGAGTTCCTCGTCGTCACCCCAATCGTTGTCGTCGGAGTCGGTGCTTGCTGCTCTCGGAGATGACGATCCGGCCCGAACGGCGCCGGCGCTCCTTCTCCGCTTTCCGCTGTTGCCGCTCCGCCTTCCTAGCCTTCTTGGCATCCTTTCGAGCTTTTAGCTCCTCGGCGCGCGCCGATTGATGGCCCGGACGTCGGCATCCTCGGGCAATGGGGCCGGGAAGGAATAAATTGCAAACCTCTACGTAACACGAAAGTAGAAAAGTAAGAGAGGTCGGCACTTAATACCGACTCAACCGAAGGCAGAACTAAAAACTTACAAACAAAATCGCCCCCGTTGCAGGAGCATTGGTGGGTGATTGGGAACCGGCCAATCAAACCGATCCCACGCGGCGGCCGTCTTCGACATCGCCTCCGCGAGTCGGGCCTTCAACTCCCGGAGCGAAATCCGAGGGTCCGCCCGGGGTCCACCATGCGGGTTCCCTCCCGGGCGAAGTCACTTCCCATCTCCGACATCATCCGACGCCGGGCCTGCAGCGGTGCAAGCCGGCGCGGTGGTAGGAGCCAATCACTCCAACGCCGGTCACGCCGGCCCGGTCGAGCGCTTCGACGCCTCCAACAGCGCGACGATCCCCCTCTTCTCGTCGCCGGGCACCCCGAAGTGCCACTTCTCCGGCGCGGCGGTGATGAGGTTGCCGGTGAACTCGGGGAGGGGTGTGGCAGCGGTGTTCCCGAGGTAGAACCACTGCTCGTGCCGGCCCTTGTTGGAGTCGGTGAGGGCGATGGAGATGTACTTCTGGACCGGCCGCCCCGCGATCGGAAGGCGGCGCTGCCGATGGGGACGGCGCGAGGGTTCCCGGCCGTGTCCTTCTTCGTCACCAGCGGCAATCGAAGAAGTGCTTGAACAGCTCGAAGTGGGGGCGATCCCCGGAAGCCCTCGCACGGCGCCACGAAGGCGGCGAGGTGCCGGACGGAGTTAGGGTTGAGGTGCTGCAGCTCCAGCCCGTAATGGTGGAGGATGCCGCGGAAGAAAGGGTGAGGCGGCATTCCCAAGCCGCGCTCGTGGAAGTGGCGGAAAGAGACGACGTAGCCGTCCGGCGGCGCCGGCAGGGCCTCATTCCCGGCACCGGCCACTCCATGGCGTCGGTGCGCGGCATCGGAGTCCACGCGCGACAAGGGCCTCAAGGGACCCGACGGTGCGGCGGGACGGAGTCCAATCCGCCATGGCGGGGCTCGGATCGGATGCGCGACGGTGGATTGGGGAGAAGTGAGGAAGGCGGCGAGCGGCGGACGCGGCGAAGAAAGGCGAGTCGACGGAGCGCGCGAGAACAAAGGAAGGGGATGAGTTTTTGCGAGCGCAAGGTGAGAGAGAGGTAACCGGATGCGTCCTCCCTTTCCTTTAAATAGCGGTCATGTCAATTGCCCCCGCGGCGCCTCGACTCCCGCACCTCTACTGTTCCGCGATTTAACCGGGTGCAGGAACCGAAGAGGCCGCCGCACGCGCTCGACGCGGAGCCATAATGCGAACGCAAATTTCGCATCTACGGCGAACCGCCGCGAGATGCGCGCCGTCATGGGAGGCGAACCGTTGCGCTTCGACGGCGCCGATGACGGGCCGATTGGGCTTGGAATCCCATAAGGCCCGCGAGTAAATAAGGCTAGGGGATGAAAACGCCCGACGCCCGGTTTCCAACCCGGGGGTTCGAAGGGCGGCCCAGCGAAAGGGTTCGGACGCCCGCCCTTGGACAAAAGTAAGTGAGGGGTTGTCGGAGAGGGATCCTTAGCGATCAACACCCGTGCACCGTAGCACAATGGGCCTCTGCGACGGCGTCCGAGTCCGAGTTGAAAAAGCCGTGATCTTGAATCCCGCGAAGGGAGGGCAACGAGCCCGCCGACCCCGATCGAAAGGGGTCGGAAATCACAAAAGACGAGCACTCGGATATGAATGAGGCCGACTCCCGCTAGTCTCCGTCGGATCCCCGCTAAGGGCAAGCCGAGGCCATCACTCGGACATTCCCGTTTGGAGCTTAAACGAGCACCACGCATCGAACCATCGAGGAATGACGTGGCCGCTCACCGCACGCCTCATCTTATCGCAAAGATGCGCGGGTGTGAACGAAATAAAAAGACGAAACAGCCCTCGGACGGATCCGAGCAACGAGCGAAGACTCGGGGGCTCGCTTCGCGAATAAACGATAAAACCGCTCAAAATCGTTAACCCTCGGCGCAAGTATTCTACTTGCCCCGAGGCTCGGGAGCTACACCGGCGGGTGCGCTCGCGCGCACCCACCGGAAAAACAAACGCACGGAAAAATCTAAGGATTTGTCGGGAAAAGCCTCGACGGCGACCATTTGCCCCGGCCGCCGCCAAGGCTCGGGGACTATCTGTCGGGTACCTAGATTAGGGAGCCCTAATCGGGGTACTTAATCCGGCTAACAGCTCCGTCTTGTACGCATAAAGGATACGGAAGAGGGGCCCGAAACCTCCGCCTCGCCCGAGCCCCGAGTCGGGCAAGGTCCACAACTTCCGCCTCGCCCGAGCCCGAGTCGGGCGAGGCCCACAACTTCCGCCTCGCCCGAGCCCGAGTCGGGCGAAGTCCACGACTTCCGCCTCGTCCGACCCTGGGTCGGGCGGGCCCACGATCTCCGCCTCGCCCGACTCGGCGTCGGGTGGGACCGCAATCCCTGCCGCGTTTACCTTTGCTTCGCGGAGAAGCGACCTCACCCACCGGATAGGGGAGGAGTTGCGGCAGGCCGGTAGGCGCAATTACGAGCGCACGGGAACTCGTTTCACCAACATGACGCGATGTGACCGGCGCGAGTAGCTCAGCTGCGGAGCGGCGTAATCATTACCAAGCCCATGATGGCTCGTGACCGGGACGGAGGCCGGGCGATTGACGGGACAATAGCCCGTAATTTGTCCTGTGGCTGACCAACGACATCCGCCTAGGCCTACGAAGGCTACGAAAGCCGGGCCCGCGACCTCCGCCTCGCCCGGCTCGGGTCGGGCGGGTGCACCACTTCCGCCCCGCCCGACTCGGGACTCGGGCGGGCTCGGCGATCCCCGCCTCGCCCGAGCTCGGAGGCAAATGGCTTCTTCACGAAGCCTCACGGGTGAACGAGGGATCGCCATAACTCCGCTCGGGAACTCACCAATCCACGGGGATTGGGTGAGATCGGCGCAGCTCCTCTTGTCTCATCTTCACGCGTCGCCGGACTCCACGGCACGATGACAAGACGGAGGCGTCAACACCATCTCTGCCGGAGCCATGATGAACGGGAGTGATGGATGGAGACCGCCATGCGACAGGACGGCTGCCACGGTGACGAGCGTGGCATTGACTCCGGCGCTACCGGTCAAGACTAACCGTACGCCGCACGACCGGAGCGCCCAAAGCGGCCCGCATGCGAGCGAGGGTAGTGCACGACGGCCCCGACCCCGCTTGGGACGATAGGTAGTAACTTTGACCCCACCTGTAAGTGGCCTGGCCCTTGGACTATAAAAGGGACCCCACACACACGCAAGAAAGGGGGACACACAACACAGATTGAGCTAATCGAACTCATCACACACACATCCTAGAGCACATTGCACACGGAGGCTTGGAGCGACCCTCCTCCCTCGCATCCTTTGTAGCTCTTTTTGCAAGACAAAACACGAACAATCCTCGAACTGGACGTAGGGCTTCGATCGCCCGAACCAGTATAAACCACGCTCTCCTAAAACATCCAAGGCCCATCTGAATAGTAGCGTCGATCCCCTCCAAACACAAATTTACCTGTCGGCCGGTTTCACAACACCGACGGGTTCCCTGTTCAAAGTGTTTAACTTTTATAAATTGTTCGTTTCAAAAATATGTTGAGAAACTTTGCAGATTCAAAAACTAGCAACACAAAAAAAAACTGACGGAACACAAATTGCAGCACTGAAGAAAATTTGTCGCTAGAAAGTTACCCAACGTTTTTTTAAGCGTCCTGGTCCTGGTTAGGAGAAGCGGTTTAATCACATTCCAGGCCACGAAAGTTCTTCGGTGTTTTGCTTCACGAGACCAGCCCGATCATTTCTTGGCCTTCAACGATTACTTTCAGCCCACCAAAGAGTCTCTTAAGCGAAGCTCTTATTGTGACCCAATAAAAGAACATTATGTGGGGCAAGATTCATTTTTTCTCCAAATTGAACATAAAATCGATTTGATTTTAACATTCATGAAGTCACCTGAGACGTCTCGTTGTAGATGGAGACATCACCTTACACCGATATAATATTTAGTCTTAAATATAACACTCGTGTCAAATATACTATATGAATCCAGGTGGGTCAGTTGCACCACAAGGAATCTAACCAATTGAGCTAGCCTCAATTTGCCTCTAGGTAAGATTAATAATGTCATCTTTGGATACAAAGTATTTTTGGAGTATTAAGAGAATACCACAGTTTTAGAAAATACAATGTTTTACAAAACAAAGAGGTGTTCGGATGCATTAGTTTTATGGTTTTAGAAACACTAGTATCCTCAAAACCTCAGGTTTAGTTTTTTTTAGTTTTGAAAACTCAACCTCATACCTCTTTTTTCTAAAGAGATCTCACAACGTGTGGCCGTCGAATACGTGCCCACATGCTTTTTATCGACATGCCATATTTCTTTCGCGTGTGGCTGTCGTGACTTCATAACTTCAAATTTCTCGCAACCATAAATTCCCGACCTCCTGCATCTTCGATGCTCCCATGGAGACAAGGCCTCTCGATGATCCCATGCCAACTAGGGACGAAAGGAAAAAAGAAAGGTATTTCTGCTCCGTTGGTTTTGCCCTTATTCGATCTGTTGATGTTGTACCTTGAACATGTGCAAAATAAGATTATTTTTGCAACAAAAGATAGTAGCCGTGCGAATTTGTAACAAAAGACTTATGAATGAGAATCTCAAACTTAGTGACAAAATAACTCACTAGTTTATAAAAAATGCTCTAGGCCTCCTTTAGAATAGAGAAAGAATACAAGATTTTTCTAGGATAATTCAGAGCTGGATTGAATCCTACCAAATCCTTTGTCCTATGAAATGTTTTCCTCTATAGGTTTTCATGTAGAGACGATTTTCATTCGGTGTAAAGAAAATGAAAAAAAAAAAAGATGCTTTTATAAGGGCCCTCACTGGGACATGGGAAAGGCCGATGGGACCATCACCTCGGTAGTGGGCATTTAGGAGACCCAATAAGCAGATGCACATCAGTTAGCACATCTGTACTGCGCGCACATGACACGTCAAAATCGGAAGCCATGTGTGTGTCATGATTTCCGGTGAGAAAGATTATCGCTGACATGTGATGGCCAACAAGCGACAGCCGTCCATCAGATCCCCGAAGGATGATACTGTCCAAAAATATAAGCATTAGTTGATTTTTAGAGATCATGTTTAACCACTCGTCTTATTCAAAAAATTTGTTAAATTTTTAATTATTTTATTAAAATTTATTTTATTTTCAATATATTTTAATTATGTTTTATTTATTTTTACATTTGCATAGATATTTTAAATAAGACGAATGTTCAAATGAGAAGTTAGAAAATTAACAAATCCTTATATTCTTAAACGGAGGGAGTAGTGCTGAAGCTTCTAAGCAACAGCAACACTTGACAATAAAGCAGAGCACTAGCGGTGGCAGTGCACCCTCCACTAACGCACTGCGTGGTTTATTCATTTGCCTGCTCACAGTGACAGGACAAGCACCGGTGTGTGAAGGATAGGATTCGATTAGTTTAGCAAGAGGGATTGGAAAACCAGGTCAGGCCACAAAGTTACTACTAGGAGTAGAGCACGCCGTCTGATTAGAATAGCAGCAAGGAATCTAGTTATTCGTCGTGATCCGCCGCCACGGGGAGAAGAAGAATTTTTTAAAAGAAATGCAGCATCGGGTCGGCAGACCATCAAAAATCTTCTTGATCAGTACTATAACACACAGGTCGGGTCGTTATCAGTTGCCTAACGCACGCGCACAACACAGTCGGAGGAATAGAAATTTACAAAAATCGGTTAAAAGAAAGGAACAGCAATTTCTTCTAGTAGAATAAAAATAAAAATAAATACTCTACTGACAGAGTGACAGACACATGGGGGAGGATGGAGCAGCAAGAAATCCAAGCAAAATCTCAGTAATCCGGCATGAGGTGGGAGATCTTGCCCTCCTCACCGGGCGTGGCAGCCGTGCGGTCAGTGGCTCGCAGCCACAGGCAAACGGCCGAGAAGCTGAGCACGAGGCTGAGCAGGCCGCTGGCGAGGCCGATGCCGACGATGGCCAGCACGGACAGCCCCCTCGTCCGCATCGGCGGCAGCGGGTACCCGTACAGGTCCTTGTTCCCCACGAAGGAGCTGGCATTGAACCTCGCCGTGCCGCCGGTGCGGTTGCCGAGCAGCGCCGGGATGGGGCCCGACAGCCGGTTGTACGAGACGTCCAGGGAGGAGAGGCGGACCAGGAGGCCCAGCTCGTCCGGGATGGCGCCCGACAGCTGGTTCTCGTGGAGATCTATGACGTTGAGGTACGCGCAGCCGGCGAGCTCCCGCGGGATGGGCCCCGTCAGCCGGTTGCCGGAGAGGTTGAGCACGGCCAGGTTCAGCAGCGCCGACACCTCCGGCGGGATGGCGCCCGAGAGCGCGTTGGAGGAGAGGTCCAGCGACTGCAGGTTGCTGCAGTTGGACAGCTCCGGCGGGATGGCGCCGCCGAGGGAGAGCCCCGGGAGCGCCAGCTTGTACACGCGCCCGTTGTCGCAGGTCACGCCCTGCAGGTGCGAGATGAACCCTCGCACGGCGCCGAGAAGGACGACTTGGTCCAGTTGCGGAGCCCGCCGGACACCGACCGGTGGACGCTCGACAGGCACCGCTCGTCGTCCGGGTTCGCGCTGCACGGCGGTGCCACTGACAGCGCGAGCACCACGGCGGCGATGAGGCGGTGGCGGGACATCGGCTGGGTTCGAGGGGAACTCCGGGACTCGGGATTCTCGGACGGCGTGTCACCAGCATTAAAAATCAGCCCACTTTACGTTTCAGATTGCAACGCAGGGCACTTTGGTCATTCGTAATCACTTACAATGATGTTTCGTGACGTGGCTAATAGAAAAAAGGTAAATACTCCCATGTTTATGTTTAGGGCCTGTTTGGCTCGAAGGATTTTCATAGGAAAAAAATGAAGGAATCCATTCTAAAGAAAAGGGATTAGAGTGAGTGTTTGGGATAAAGGAATTAGAGATTCCTTTCCCGTGGAATACTGTAGTCTCTTCACGATTTCACGGGAATGAAAAACTCCAGTGTGTGCTCTTGTTTTCTCTTCCTTTGCTCAAGCCGAAGGTGGTATGCCTGGTTAATAAAGGTGAGAATTGGGGCCATTAGCTATTGCCATAAGCAAACGTGAGTTTGCGTCCTCATGCGAAGGAGAGAGAAGCACACCCCAGCTAGTGGTGTACGTTAGGTTGATTGGATTTCTTTTCTTTTCTTTGTATATAGTCCATAGCATGTTTTGGAAAGAATGTTTTCAGTCCAACTTAAAAAAAAACTGAGCATGACCAAAGAGTTTACTAATTTGATTTATGTTAATCAATAACGATATTAGTTTCAAAATATTTTATTTCTAGTTGCACTGATTTTTGTGTTCCTTTGTTTCTATTAATTCCTGCATTCCAAACACAAAAGTTTATCATTCCTCTATTTTCTATTCCTTAGTTTTCTTACTTTTCTCATTCCTATGTTTTTCTCGTTCCTGTGTTTTTTCTATTCCTGCGTTTTGCTTCCTCCATTCCAAACAGCCCCTACTTGTGGGTATGAGCTGTAGTTTGGTTTAGACTCTCTCTCTCTCCCTCTCTCAGATGAACTGATGCGAAAATACACGCAGGGTGGCCTAAATAGCTTAGTTTCGGCAAACAATATGTTGGTGTACTGAGCATCGAGGTTAGCATGCGCATAGCACACCGAACGCAAGATACGAAAATGTATAAAGGGACAAGCTGTAATTCCTTGGGGCTTGCACAACGATGTTGTCGGCGGTGCCGTTGGTGTTCCCTCCTTAGGTTTACCTTTGTCTATATAAAGCTATCCACGATGAAAGTTTTTCCTGTCTCCGGTAGAAATTGGCTTCTTGACCTAGTTTTGTTGCGAGCGCTTTTCGCCCCTTTGGTTTTTGTCTACTCCACTCGGTTGTCTATTTTACTCCACCCCAGCTCCTCAAGTTACTATCGCTAGCTCTTATTTTACTTCGCACGGGATACTTCGCTCCTCCCGTGCACTCCTCTTAATTTTCTTGTACTTCACAGTTTTTGTCTTTCAATGGCCCGCATCAAGAGGACCGCTCGGCCGATCGATGGCCTTGTTAATCGGGATCGACACCGGGCTCTTCCCCTCGGGACACCGCTGCGAAGGATTGTAGGGAACAACCTCGCTCCCTTGAATCGCCAGCACACATTGTTGAGGCAGAAAATTACTCCGTCGAGCAAGGGGATGCCGACGAGGTGAACGTCTCGGACGAGGACTTTGGTTCGCCCGACGTCGAGATTGAAAAAAGCTGCGATGATGGTGATGATGTCGACATTGAAGATTTGGGTGGAGATCTTGTTGTCGAGGTAGCCAGCGTTGACTTGGACGAGGTTGGCGCGTCCGTTGGTTTCGCGAAAAACCCCAATGGGAAGTCTAAATCCAGAAAGGCGTCGAACCCGCGCACCTTCGCCATTAAACCTTCCATGATGACTAAGGAGAATGCAGATATGCTCGTTGAGCGTGCGTACATTACCGAGTATCGGCTTCGGAAGAGGATAAGGAGTTGCGTCCCGACCCGAAAGAGGTTGTCGTTTTATTCGATTTGTTCACCGTGGGCCTTGTGATTCCCTGCCATGAGTTCGTTAGCGCCGTTTGGAGCAGTACTGAATTCAACTGCATGAGTTTACTCCGACCGCCTTCGCCCATATATGCAAATTCGTCTAGGCCATGTCTAGCTATGGGCGTTCCTCGGACATTGAGGTTTTCGCTCGTCACTTCGTCTTGGACTATCAGCCGTGCCGGTCGAAGTTGAACGGTGTTGCACATGAGTGTAACTACGGATCATACCGTTTCAAACCGCGGCGTGGAGATAACCGCAACATAATGCACAACAGCAAGAACAAATGGTGCTCCGGTTGGGCTGATTGCTGGTTTTACTGTAAGGTTCCCGGGGTCGAGGTAACGTCAGACGGGGAGACGAGGACTATTTACCCTCTGTCGTCTCGGCTTGTTGACTCAGATCCAGTCACCACCCCCAGCTTCCGCCCGCAAGGGAGCAAGGTTAACGAGAAAGTTTACTGCGTTGCATACTTCTGCTCGAGCAGCCGTGATCTTGTCTAGGAGTTTTGCGCTGCCGAGATGCGCCCTCTTGCCAAGGACTTCGCGCTTCCGTGGAGTATGCTTATTCAGGTGACCTTTGATGTTGAAGGAATCTTTGGTCCCATAATATGCCTTGTTGTTGACCTCGCGGCTAGAAAGAAGAGCGCGAAGAAAATTGAGAGGTCCGTTCGCTGCGTCGAAGAAGTCGTGTCGTGGTAGTGTGGTAACTACTCCGCTCTTGAGCAGAAACAGGTTCATGGGAGGACGGCTACGCGCGGCCGCTTTAATCGCATTCTTCATTGTTCTGGCATTACGTATCCTCCTCAAGAGACTCTAGGAGAGAGCGAGCCCGTGGTCAAAAAATGAAAACGCTCGCGCTCCCGAGGTTCCATTGCAGCAAAGTCGTCAGCGAAGAAGACTATCGCGCGTGCCAATTCTAAGGCCTCGCTTGACCGCGATGCGATCGAAACTGACGAGCTTTAGACCTGCGGCGCAAGGCCACCTACCATGCTCATGCATGATGTTCTAGGCGAGTATTTTGCACCTGCTCGGCACGCCTTGCCTAAATCTCGTTCGCGGACGAGATTCAGCGAGGCTGGTGGTCCTAAAACGCCTGCTGGCACTAGAGACCGGGGGAAATTTTCTTTCTTCAGTACCTCGTTTTGATAGTTTTCGACAACTTTACTGATCTTTTGCTTTGCCAACTACAATCCCGCACTCCGCTTCTGTTGCTATCGCCGGAGAACGTGTTGTTTCGCCTGCTCGCCCACTGGATGTCGCTCTTTCTGATCTGCCTGACACCACGCTCGTTGCGGAGTTGCAGCTGAGTCTTCGGTGAAGTCAAGATACGACCGATGCTATTGCGTCGCGTGGGTCGCGTCTATCCAAGCTTGCTGAAGACTTTGCAGCCGTACAGAAAACCAACTCTCACCTTTAGAGCATGGTAAAAAACCTCAAGGATGCGGCTTTGGTGGACAAGGCGGTCGCGCAGGCATCGCAAGAGAAGCTTACCACCGCGAGGAGCAAGCTGGAGGCGCTCAAGGCGGAGAGCGAGTCCTTGCATTATGTTCTGAAGGACCGTCATGAGGTCTTTTCTCGGTGAAGCGAACAGATTAGCCGTTCTTCTGCTACTTTGCTTGCCAGGGTTGGTGCTTGTGCGTCCACCTTTGATACCGCGTCACAAACCGATCTGGAAACCGCGTTTCTAGACTGGCTAGAGGCGCAACACCCTGCCGTACCCGAGGTTGTAGAGAAACGTTGCAAATATGCTTCTCTATACTCTGCTGAGGCTGCCCTTGGTTTGCTGGAGCGTGAAGGTTGCCCCTACGTTAAGAAGTTGGTTGATCCTGACGAGGTTGTCATCGATCGTAGCTGCCGCGAGAGCTTGGGTGACGCGGCGTAGTTGGCAGCGAGGAGGATTGTGTCGGAGTTCTGGGTGGCTCAAGGCCGCGAGGATGCGCGGGTTCAGGCTACCGCCAGTCTCAAGATGGTGCGTTTCGTATTCTTTTGTCTCTTTGTGACATTTATTTTTTCTGCCTGCTTATTTTTTCTTGTTTCCTTAGGCCATCGGAGATGAGGAGAAGCGAGGCGATAGCTCTGGCGAAGACTCGTGGACCGGGTCCGATGACGACGGTGGCACGAAACGTGAGGCTTCAGAGTGCAGCGAGGCGGCGACATCGGGGTTGAGTTCCTCTTCAGCAGACAGTGCGGAGTGAGGACGCTTGTTAGTGCCGGCTTGCTGCTCGAGCTCTTGTTTTATTCTTTCTTTAATGTTGTAATGTCGCACGCTGTACTTTCAGCGGCTTCTGCTTCACGTGCTTTCGGTTTTTTGTACTTTTAACTATTTTAGATAAGATTTTTGCCGCATGTTGCTTCTTTTGTGTCCATTTCCTGCTTTGTCCTACACTCCCGTGACTGGTTTTTTGTCGCGATGTGTTGAAATTTGTGTATATAAGCCGGTTGGTGCCCCAGGTTTTCTCCATGCCGTACAAGTGAGCGTATCCTTCTTTCTGGGAATGGTTTGGGTTGTACCTCGTGGGGCTCCTGCCACCATGAGCTATGTGAGGTATTTCGCGCCTCGCCAATCGACTTCAAGGGGTCCATCGTACGCTTCACCAAGCGACTTCACCTTCGCGGGAAACCTGTTGCATTCGCCCCTGTCTCCTCACTGTGATAGCTTGGTGGAACAGGGCTGGTTAGCTTTGCATTGGTCGGTCTTCTTGGTGTGCGTAAGCTCGCCGTGTTCTGACACTTCTTCGGGCAGCTTGTAGCTGGGCGAAGTTACCTCGCCGGTGATTTGTGCATTGCTTGCCCCTGTTCTACGCGTTGTCGCGTAAAGGCAAAGCATTGCATATGATCCCTGTAATTTCATTTTTTGTTTTTAAGGAGCGTCCTTCAGTCCTTGTGTTAATTGATTATCTTTACACTTGAGTTCGCGTTGTTTCTACTGCTGTCAGGCGAGGTAGAGGCATTAAACCCGAGCAACCTTGCTTTTCGACCGCACTTAGTGCGAAGTGGATATATTTGGCGAAGTAGGATCCCTTCGTACGAAGAGCGCTAGCCCCTTTGCATTTCCTAGGCGTTTCATTTTGTCGAAGTGAAAAGCCACTTCCCCTTTCAGAAGCTGGGGATGGAGTGGAAACGTTTCGAACAAAGAATGTGATCCCGTTTGTGGCTCAATGCTTCATTTTGTATAAAGAAAACACCACTCCCCCTTTCAGTCGCCAGTGGCGAAGTGAAAACGTTTCGAACGAAAAACGCGAGCCCCTTTGCGGCTCAGCCCTTCGTTTTGTTTAAAGAAAACGCCAGCGAAGTGAAAACGTTTTGATCAAAAAACTGCGAGCCCCTTTGCCGCTCAGCACTTTGTTTTGTTTAAAGAAAACTCCACTCCCGCCTTTCAGTCGCTGGGGGCGAAGTGAAAACGTTCCGAACGAAAAAATGTGAGCCCCTTGTGGGGGCCTGGTGCGGCGAGCTCCGCACGGAGGAAACACCAGCGTCCCATGGTCATTTCCGACCGCCAATGTCAAACTACTAAGTGTAAATGTCAACAGGCGAAGCGACGGAGTACGCGACAGCGTCAAGTACGAGGGCGAAGCCTATGGCCAGCAGCGAAACCGTCGAGCTGAGCGAAGTGGAACATGGCGCGAAGGGCAAGCGCCCGAGCGAAGCGTCACTTCGTGTCACCCTCCAGTCAGAAGCCAACCAAGCCACGGATTACGCGCGTCTATGGGCATTCCCCGGATTGCCCTCGGATGTTACCGCCTCTTAGTGGAATCGAGGGCAACAGCCGGGGAAACATGGTCATGTAAATTTGTGGCTCCCTAGGACTATAAAGGGAGCCCAAGGGTCACCCTATAAAGACACATGTAATCACCGAGTTAACTTCGATT
The DNA here is from genome assembly GCA_031894775.1 of Chloris gayana. Lineage (NCBI taxonomy): Eukaryota > Viridiplantae > Streptophyta > Magnoliopsida > Poales > Poaceae > Chloris > Chloris gayana. The sequence continues at coordinate 104,173 of JAUNZO010000226.1, read as the reverse complement.
ATACAAGAGTTGTTATCTCGCCATTCATTCCCTCGTTACTTTGCATATTTCATCTTTGTGTTCGGTGTGCTAAGTGAGCCCTTACCTCGCCAATTAGCATACCAATATTGGGGCCCACCGTGCGTGAGCTCGAAGTTCAAGATCACGATGACTAGATCCACAAGAACCGTGGCAGCTGCTCAACCACTTCAAGAGCTGCCAGCGAGAACATCAGGAACCACATCGACACACTTAGCCTCAGCTCGGAGATCAACCCTGCAGCAAAACCAGAGATCGGAGCTACTTCAGATCGAGCAGTCTCCCACACCGGCACAGGCAGAAGGCTGAAGCAGAAGTCACCAAGAAAATCAGAATCCGAGCAAGTTGCCGGTCGTTCAAGGAAGGAATGACCACGAAGACAGTGGCAGCTTGGGGAACAGCGCTTCGCTAGCCCAAGAGGTGGAGAAGCTGCAAAGAAACAACCAAGAGCTCGAAGAAATGAGAGAAAAACTAAGGCAGGAGGTGGCGCTAAGAGAAAAGCTTTTGCAAGAAAATGAAAGCCCTACTCGAAGAGAAACGCAAGCACGCTGAGCTCTTAAGAGAGATAAGAAGACTCCAAGCAAGATCGAAGAAGAACAATTCAAGTGCCCGAACAACAGCAACAATCGAGAGCGATTCGGAGAACGAGCTCGATCCAAGCATTGAAGCAGAAAACCTCGGATCGCGACGCGAAGTGCTGTCCATCAGAAGATCAGGAATTGTCACTTTTGACAAAGACTCACCGCTCTCGAAGGGCTGCAAAGAGCGCCATAACCTGAAAATTTCAGGATCAGAACAATCCCCAAGTACAGGGGAGAAACAGATCCAAGACAATTCCTTATCGAGTTACTGAAACAACAATCACTTCGGCAGCTGGGGACGAAGTGGCAGTGGCTAAAGTATTTGCATGTGCACTGGAAGGACCGACATCAACCTGGTACTTCAACTTACAGCCAAGATCAATCTACAGCTGGGAAAATCTGAGGGACAAAGTAACAAGTAAACTTCGGAGGATTCATGGGTGCTTCGGAAGCCCTTGAAAACCTCAGGCACATCACACAGCAGCGAAGCGAGCCACTCTCAGATTACTACAGAAGATTTCTTAACCAGAAGTTTCAATGCCCGAAAGTACCAGAATAATTGATAATTGAGTACACCATACAAGGCCTTCGCATGAGCCCTTTAAGCTCAAAGTTTGGAAGGAAGCGCCCTTTGACGCTGCAATACATGTGCAGCAAATTTGAAGAATACTGTCGATCAGAAATAGATTACAAGAGGCGGACTTTGTGACACCCCTACCTTGCAAAGCAAGAGGGATTGTCGCACAGGACCGCCTCGGGAGACATCCGACGAAGCGGACGTCATAGCACATACACAGATGATACATTCACCATTTACAAAGATATATTTAGTGTAGATGAGTAGAACATTTTACATATGCTCTTCAAGTGTTACAATACATAGAGTTCAAATTCTGATTTTTACATCTCTTTAGTATATATGCGGAAGCGTAAATTAATCTCGACGAAAGTTGCCTAAAATGTAACACATCAAGCCCGTAGATGTGTCCATTCTTCTCAATAGCTCACCTGCACAAAAATGTTAACAACAAAGCCCTGAGTATCTAATATACTCCGCAAGTCTTACCCGACAAAAGTGGTTTCTAAAACCGACTCCTAGCATGCAGGGGGCTGACCGGGTTTGCTGGAATTAAATTGCAAAAACAGCACCTACATTAATTTCTAATTCCAACTTTTAGCCATATTAAAAGGGTTGTGACATGAATATAAAGTTTAGTGAGCAAGACCTAGCAATACAAGGTTGCAAAGCAATATTTAATACTTCAAATCAGCAAGTATATAAACATGTTCACTTCTTACTACGATGCGATCTGCTCGAGACAAGAGGTACTCAATAACCGCGAGGGACGGCGATATATATCGATTTACATCCTGCAGGAGAAACCCAAGTACACGACATACGCATCATTTAAGAACACGTATGGCCACCGTTCGCGAGATCACTATAGGGCCGATACGACTCCCACCTCTCCCAAGTAATACGTCCCCACATGCGATGCCCACGGCGGAGCCATCCAAGGGCAGACCGCATACTCGTCCAACCACATGACCCGGGATGCCACCATCAATCAACATCTCAAAAGAATGGCGGGGTACCGTCCAACCCTACGGTTCTCAAGCTACTAGGTTTCCCAGTACCCATAATAAAGGTATGCACTTGGTACACAACTCGATTCTTGCTCGCGGAGTCACACGGTCCTCAACCGACACGCACGGGGCTATGGCGAACATAGGCGAACCTTGCCACCGCATCCTACACATGCATTTCCCGTACGGTCTCAATTTCATAAATATCATGTGAAATATAACAAGTGGATAAACCTATACCGAGAGGTCTCCATACCGCTCGGTGTTGCTACCGATGACTCCTTACTAAGCATAGCATTTCTAACGAAAAAGGATTATACCTATCCAATGAGACCATAGGCATAAAAGGATAAATAATGCAACTATGGTTACAATCAACTCCTGAACTTAAGTGCACAATACATGACACCATCACATGTGAAGTAAAGCAAATCTTTTAAAAGCGTGGGTTATGCACCGGGGCTTGCCTTGGGGCTGTTCGAAGTTAGTACCCACAATGGTGCTCAGCTCAACATTGATCTCCTCGTGGTTGCCTTTCTCGGTCTCGGGTCCTAGATGAATGCAATGCAATGCATGAGCGTAGGTGAATACATAGACATTAATATTCATGGACTGTCTCAATAACTATCTATCATAACAATATGCTCATGACATGATCGTGGTTATGCATGAAAAAAAAGATGCTTGCATATGGGTGAGAAATTATAATTCATTTCAAGTATACCAACTTCTAATTAAACAAAACGTAGACTAAGCAACACATAGGCATTTTATTTAGAAGTAAAGAGTAGGAAATTCTTCTTTCCTAACTAGGAAAACATGGCATGACAAGAAACATGTAAATGTTTAACTTGTTAATATGGCATGAGGCTATATATGGGTATAAACATGTGTCAAGATAACATAAGCACATTACTTGTAACTCTAAGGAAAGTAACATGCCTTTCGTGCTTATCTAAGATCATGTACGAGCAATCATTTAATTTCTTAACTTGCTATTATGACATATAAATATGTTGCAAAACTACAGTAAGGCATTTGTACATAAAACTTTATTTATTAGAAATCAAGCTAATGATTGCCTAAGTGTAATTATAAGGTTATATTACAACTTTTAATTATCAAAATTATTTAACAAGGTTCTTGAGGGTAATAAAATACAACGACTTATTTTGTGAATAGATAATACCACATGAAGTATTTTCACCAAACACCATACTTAAGTATCATGTATGTAAAACAAATTTATAACGATTGATATGTAGAGAGGGTTATTTATGCAATCTACTGTAAAAATACAAGGAAATTAAATATGGATCTTTTCATGATGAACACATATACCATGAAATGCACTAATATGAATGCCGGTGAAATTTAATGATCTAACTTTAGGTTCCATTTTAGCTCCTATTATTATTTCACAATGTAAAAGTTTTGAAACCTACTCAACAACATACCTAGTGGATGGTACGTGTTTAGTGGAGTCCATAGAAATTTGTGTGACAAAATTATCAGTTATAAAATTGGAGATATGGCCATAAGTTTCTTAATTGGATTCATTATTCACTGATTTATTAAATATATTTATACGTGTCAAACTGGAATATCAACTGAATTAGTGGATAGATACCAGTACAAGGAGTTTAACAAAATTTGTTTCATAAAGATCAGAGCTATAAATATTTTTGAACAATTTAAACAAAGATGAGAGATGAACTAGTACAAAAATTTAGCTAGCTTTTCCCCTGCTTTTTACTGTAGCTCGAACACAGTCAGCACGCAGCCATGGCGGCCATGGAAAAAATGGATTTCTGCCTGCACAGTTAGGCAAACAGAGTGGGAATGACTTCAATGGATGCACAAGGGAAAGGAGCACCTATTCCCAACAAGAGGGATGGGCTGGGCTCACCGGAACAGGAGCAATCGGCGTCGAAGTGGTTGCGGCTCGCTCCACCGTGCTCGATGAAGAAGGCTTGATTCCGGCAGCTGGTCGTGCGAGGAAGAAAGAGAAGGCTTGGAGGACGACCAGGAAAGGATGGCGGAATTCGCAGTAGTGGCCACAAGCATGGGGCTAGATGTACCAGCTACTCAACGTGAGCTCAAAGTGAGCAACAATGGTGGCTGGGTGACGGTCGATTTACAGGGATAAAGAAGGGAAAAAGGAAGATATTTGTGACGACTTGACGGAGCCTTAGCTTGCAAGGAAAGGAAAAAGGAGGATAAGGGCGAGGACCAGCATGGACGCTGCGTACGGCGGCGACAGTGGACGATGGGACTCAGGCGTGCTGGAGAAGAAGAGCAACAGACAGGTGGGTCCCGCAGTGTTGATCAAAAGTCCAACTTTTACTCTCTGATTTCTGGTGATTTCATGGTCTTCTGAAATTTGTTTTCTCTTGCCGTTTTTCGTCGGGGTGACTGAAGATATTTGGAACAACTTTTGTTATTGGCCAAAGTTCAAATTTTGCTCACAAAAATTCCTAAAAATCCGTGAATGTCTGCTGTTTTTTTTTGCGTTAACTGAATTTTTAAGGGGTTTTAAGCCGTACTAAAAATTATGGGAAAATGTCCCAAAATTCTTCCTTGACATTCCCCACAAGGTTCTGCAAAAACATTGACATGCTTTTGTTGGAAAAGTTTGAGTTTTGACAAGTGCTTAGTTTGAGTCAAATTTTGAAATTAAATTTCAAGCCCTAGTCATATTAATTTGTTTCTCAATAAATCTGAAATTTGAAAATGCAAATTGAATGACATGGTCTTGTTCACATGTACTTTGTGACACGGGATGTCACAGCCCTCCCCTTAAAGAAATCTCGTCCCGAGATTAACAATCGGTAGATAGAAAGATAGGGGGCATGTGAATGTTACCTCAAATGCGAAGCCAAAAACTCGGGGAAATTTGAATTTAGAAATTCCTCTTGTTCCCAAGTAGCTTCATCTTCGGTGTGGTTACTCCATTGCACTTTGTAGAAAGTGATAGTCCGATTTCGAGTAACCCGATCCTTTTGATCAAGAATCCGAACCGGTAGCTCGGATATGATAGATCTTCACTTAATTGTTCCGTGTCGGTGATGACAACATCAATTGGTGGCTTCGGACATTTCTTAAGTTACGATACGTGAAAAACGTTATGGACACGGCATAAGCTCTCCGGCAACTGTAGTCGGTAAGCGACCGAACTACACTTCTCAATGATTTCATAGGGACCGATGTAGCGGGGAGCCAATTTACCTTTGATCCCAAACCGAGCAACACCTTTATTCGGAGAGACACGAAGATACACTTGATCACCCTTTTCAAATTCTAGCGGACGTCTTCTCTTGTTAGCGTAGCTAATTTGTCGAGATTGTGCCGCTTTCATGTTAGCCTGAATTTCTCTCACTTTTTCCTCAGCTTGAGTAACAAGATCAGGACCAAAAACTATCCTTTCGCCCGCTTCGAACCAATTCAGCGGTGTGCGGCAAGAATGACCATAAAGAGCTTCAAATGGAGACATTCCTGAGCTCTCTTGATAGCTGTTGTTGTAGGAAAACTCAGCGAACGGTAAATGATCATCCCAGTTCCCACTATGGTTCAATGCACACGCTCTCAATATGTCTTCAAGATATTGATTCACTCTTTCTGTTTGCCCATCCGTCTGCGGATGATAGGCGAGCTTCGGATTAGCTTTGTGCCAAGACTCTCATGCAATTGCTCCCGGAAGCGAGAAACAAATTGCGGTCCACGATCTGAAATTATAGTCTTCGGCACACCATGTAGACATAAGATTCGCTGGATGTAGAGCTCAGCATACTTCTTCACATTATAGGTAGTGCGGACAGGAATGAAGTGGGCTGATTTTGTGAGACGGTCCACAATAACCCAAATAGAGTCATGATGCTTGGACGTGAGAGGCAAACCAACAATGAAGTCCATAGATATGTCCTCCCACTTCTAGGCAGGAATGTGAAGTGGATGCAGTAGACCGGCTTTCTTCAGATGATCAGCTTTGACACGCCGGCACGTGTCACATTCAGCGACATACCGGGCAACTTCACGTTTCATACGTGTCCACCAAAATTTCTCACGCAAACCACGATACATTTTATTGGTGCCGGGATGGATGGAATATTTTGAGAGATGTGCTTCATCAAGAATTTTCTTTCGCAACTCTATATCCTTGGGAACCACAAGACGATTACCAAACCAAAGAACTCCATCGGCGTCTTGACGGAAGCACTTGGCATTCTCGGTGCTAATTTTCTGTCTAATCTTTTCCATGCCCTTGTCCTTCTTCTGCGCCTCAATGATTTCATCTCGGAGAGTTGGAACGAGAGCGAGATTATACAAGGCTGCATAAGGAAGAACACGGAGACTTGGCTCGACTGAATCTGAAATTTCAGCACCTTCCATAGAGCATACAAATGCACTATTGCACTGGTGCTGCCGACTTAGAGCATCGGCGACCACGTTGGCTTTGCCTGGGTGATAATGAATTTCGAGTTCATAGTCCTTAATCAATTCCAACCATCTTCTTTGCCTCATATTTAATTCCTGTTGAGTGAAGATATACTTGAGGCTTTTGTGATCAGTATAGAGATTAACCAGATTACCAAGAAGATAGTGTCTCCACATTTTCAATGCAAGGACTACTGCTGCCAACTCTAAATCATGAGTGGGATAATTTTCTTCATGTTTGCGAAGTTGTCGAGAACCATAAGCAATCACACGACCCTCTTGCATCAACACACAACCCAATCCTCGTGCCGGAAGCATCACAATATACGTCAAATGGCTTTGTGATGTCGGGTTGAGCTAGAACTGGAGCGGTTGTCAAATGCTTCTTCAAGGTTTGGAAAGCATTCTCACATTCTTTATTCCATTTAAAGGTAGAATCCTTTTCCAATAGCTTTGTCATAGGCTTGGATATGATTGAAAAATTTGGGATGAACTTCCGATAATAACCCGCGAGTCCAAGAAAACTACGAATATGTTTGACATTTCTCGGAGTCTTCCACTTGAGAACATCTTGCACTTTGCTTGGATCAACCGAGATACCTTCAGCTGAAATAATATGGCCTAAGAAAGGTACTTGCTTCAGCCAGAACTCACACTTGCTGAACTTGGCATAGAGTTGATGATCTCGCAATCTTTGAAGTACGATACCGAGATGTTCGGCATGTTCTTTTTCAGACTTAGAATAAACAAGGATGTCATCAATGAAAACCACGACAAACTTGTCAAGCTCCGGCATGAACACCGAGTTCATCGGGTACATAAAATGAGCTGGAGCGTTCGTCGAGTCCAAAAGACATTACAAGGTATTCAAAGAGACCATACCTCGTAGAAAATGCCGTTTTTGGAATATCCTCGGGACGAATTTTAATTTGATGATAGCCGGAGCGAAGATCTATCTTGGAGAAGACCTTAGCACCAACTAATTGATCAAATAGCATATCAATTCGTGGTAGAGGATATTTGTTCTTGATTGTCACCGCATTTAATGGTCGATAGTCGACACATAAACGCAACGACTTGTCCTTTTTCTTCACAAACAAAGCGGGACAGCCCCACGGTGATGAGCTAGGACGAATGTAGCCCTTGTTTAGAAGTTCATTCAGCTGCTCTTTAAGTTCCATTAATTCATTGGGAGCCATTTTGTACGGCCTACGAGAAATTGGAGCTGTGCCAGGCTGTAGTTCAATCTTAAACTCGACATCCCGATCAGGAGGCATTCCGGGCAAGTCATCCGGAAACACGTCGGGAAACTCACATACAACTGGAATATCCTCCAATTTTCTTCCTTCCAACTGATGGACTTGAGAAGAAATGGCACCCGGATATGACAGACGTAGCACCGATCGACCATGCAATGGAGAATTTAGATGAACTTCCCGAGTATCAATATGCAAGACCGCTTTATGATACTTCATCCAATTCATACCCAAAATAACATCCAGGCTTAATTCCTTCAAGATGATAAGATTCGACGGATAGACCCATCCTCCTAGATTGAGAGGAGGCAAGACTCCTTGTGTTGCATGAATCTTTCCACCCGGAGATGTGATAGCATAAGGTGCCTTAAGGTTGTTGGGTGTAAGTTGTAACCTTTCAACACAAGCCATGCTTATAAACCCATGAGTAGCACCGGAGTCAAAAAGAACAAAGACTGGATCATCACGGACGGTAAACATACCAGCAAGCACTGGTTCACCTTCTTGCATTTCTTCGAGAGTGGTAAAGTTGATACGACCAGTCCTAGGTTTATCCCTAGTGAGAGGAAGATTTCTGCTATCATTTTTGTTGTTGCCTCGAGGACGTCTCTTAAAGCGTCGATCATTAGTGTAGCGGCCATGATAACTTTCATTTACACTAGGCTGCGCTTTGGGCATTGGGTTTTGACAAGCTTGCTGCGGAAATTGAGGATTTTGACCACACTCCTGATCACAACCATATGGAGTTTCATGCTGCTGCAGTTGAAGGGAGTAATGTTCTTCATCTTGCGATGTGGCTGAACAAACACTCGAGTCAACTGATGGAACAACAATTAATTGGCAGCTGAGAGGAGCGGTACCAGATGCATTTTCCATAGCACGTTTCTTCTCCTTGTCTTCTTGATAGGCTCGGGTAGCATCCTCTTGGATAATTGCAGCACTCACAAACTCATTAAACGAACAGTCAGTCAATTGAGCTAGACGTGCTTGCAATTTGAAATTAAGGCCAGACTTGAATTGATCTCTCTTCTTTGCATCAGTATCAACATGGTAGGTGGTATATTGGGAGAGATAATTAAACTTGCGTGCATATTCCGGCACGTCATCTGAATCTTGCTTCAGTTGCAAAAACTCTTGCAATTTCCGCTTCCTGAATCCAATGGGAAGATGATGAGAGCGAAAAGCTTCACAAAATTCTGGCCATAGGACTTGATGATCAGCGGGAAATGCCTTAGAATAACTGGCCCACCATGCATTTGCTGATCCGCGGAGTTGCTGAATCGCGAACATGGTCTTCTGATGGTCGGTGCAGCAAAGGAGTGCAAGCTTGGATTCCATGATACGAAGCCAATTATCGACTTCTAACGGATCACCATCACCAGAGAACGTCGGAGGTTGTGTATCTCAGAAATCCACATATGACGCCTCATGTGGTGCTGGTTGGCTTCCTTGAAAATTACCTTCAAGGAACATACGGAACATCTCCACTTGATTATTAATGAATTGCTCATTATGAGTTCTCAGCGGAGGTGAAGATGACAATGGTGCTCCACCACGGTTATTGGATCCTTCGGGGACCTCACCGCGGTTTTCCACATTTCTACGAGTGCGCACCATCTGTCGGACAACATCAACATTGTCAGACTTCATATTCAACGTATTCATATGCTAAATGAGCTTGCATAATCGATGAATATTGAAATTGACACGAAGAATATGCAAGTCAACTTTGAACTCAGACATCTTGCAAAAACAGAAATCTGAATTTTCTATGTGACCCTACCGTTTTGCCAATTTAAGGGTCCTTACAAACTTTTCCAAGACAAACTCATACTACCAAGATTGTATAACTCTTCCCATTCTTTCCAACGAGTACTTAATCACCTTCATAGCTCAAGCCAATTGAAAGTTATGGCAGAAACACTACAAAAACAGTGTGCCAAAATTGCCTCTGGAATTTCTGACAACTCTCTGTTATTGCCATTTTCAGCCAGGATAGAAACTTTTCCAGCACAATCTCTGGCTACCAATGTTGTAGAGCGAAACACAGGCCTTCCAGAAAGGGGTAGATCACCTCATTTGGACAACAAACGAGGGAGATATGGCGATTTTGGTGAAACTGACCTATTGAGTGGAATTTCTATCGACCGGAGGATGATTTTCAGACCACCGATTTGGTTTCTTGCATTTTATCGATGCCGAGACCATGTGAGTTGATTTAGGTTGATACATTTGGGTTCATTATCATGTGTGAAATGCATATGGGATGAATGGGATGCATGATGCCATGAAATATGTCGATTTCCTACGTCCTTTCCAAAATAAAAGACGTGATCGGTATATAGCCGACCAACTCGCAAAATTAGTGGCAACACACACACGTACTCATCACGGTTCTACACGATCTAAGATTCGTGGTTAGTGTACCTGCAGAAGATCCATTGCAGAAACAATACATCAAATTCAAGAGAAATTACGAAAACAAATCACAGTTCTACTATCATATAGAGTAACGATCCATTGAAGGGATCGCCTCGTGGATTGCCACGAGCCAACATTGTCCCTTATTATTACTTCCGCGGGCACGGAGCGCTAATTTAAATTGCAAACATACCTGAGCCAAAGCCGTGCGTGAGCTCGAAGTTCAAGATCACGATGACTAGATCCACAAGAACCGTGGCAGCTGCTCAACCACTGCAAGAGCTGCCAGCGAGAACATCAGGAACCACATCGACACACTTAGCCTCAGCTCAGAGATCAACCCTGCAGCAAAACCAGAGATCGGAGCTACTTCAGATCGAGCAGTCTCCCACACCGGCACAGGCAGAAGGCTGAAGCAAAAGTCACCAAGAAAATCAGAATCCGAGCAAGTTGCCAGTCGTTCAAGGAAAGAATGACCACGAAGACAGTGGCAGCTTGGGGAACAGCACTTCGCTAGCCCAAGAGGTGGAGAAGCTGCAAAGAAACAACCAAGAGCTCGAAGAAATGAGAGAAAAACTAAGGCAGGAGGTGGCGCTAAGAGAAAAGCTTTTGCAAGAAAATGAAAGCCCTACTCGAAGAGAAACGCAAGCACGCTGAGCTCTTAAGAGAGATAAGAAGACTCCAAGCAAGATCGAAGAAGAACAACTCAAGTGCCCGAACAACAGCAACAATCGAGAGCGATTCGGAGAACGAGCTCGATCCAAGCATTGAAGCAGAAAACCTCGGATCGCGACGCGAAGTGCTGTCCATCGGAAGATCAGGAATTGTCACTTTTGACAAAGACTCACCGCTCTCGGAAGGACTGCAAAGAGCGCCATAACCTGAAAATTTCAGGATCAGAACAATCCCCAAGTACAGGGGAGAAACAGATCCAAGACAATTCCTTATCAGTTACTGAAACAACAATCACTTCGGCAGCTGGGGACGAAGTGGCAGTGGCTAAAGTATTTGCATGTGCACTGGAAGGACCGACATCAACCTGGTACTTCAACTTACAGCCAAGATCAATCTACAGCTGGGAAAATCTGAGGGACAAAGTAACAAGTAAACTTCGGAGGATTCATGGGTGCTTCGAAGCCCTTGAAAACCTCAGGCACATCACACAGCAGCGAAGCGAGCCACTCTCAGATTACTACAGAAGATTTCTTAACCAGAAGTTTCAATGCCCGAAAGTACCAGAATAATTGATAATTGAGTACACCATACAAGGCCTTCGCATGAGCCCTTTAAGCTCAAAGTTTGGAAGGAAGCGCCCTTTGACGCTGCAATACATGTGCAGCAAATTTGAAGAATACTGTCGATCAGAAATAGATTACAAGAGGCGGACTTTGTGACACCCCTACCTTGCAAAGCAAGAGGGATTGTCGCACAGGACCGTCTCGGGAGACATCCGACGAAGCGGACGTCATAGCACATACACAGATGATACATTCACCATTTACAAAGATATATTTAGTGTAGATGAGTAGAACATTTTACATATGCTCTTCAAGTGTTACAATACATAGAGTTCAAATTCTGATTTTTACATCTCTTTAGTATATATGCGGAAGCGTAAATTAATCTCGACGAAAGTTGCCTAAAATGTAACACATCAAGCCCGTAGATGTATCCATTCTTCTCAATAGCTCACCTGCACAAAAATGTTAACAACAAAGCCCTGAGTATCTAATATACTCCGCAAGTCTTACCCGACAAAAGTGGTTTCTAAAACCGACTCCTAGCATGCAGGGGGCTGACCGGGTTTGCTGGAATTAAATTGCAAAAACAGCACCTACATTAATTTCTAATTCCAACTTTTAGCCATATTAAAAGGGTTGTGACATGAATATAAAGTTTAGTGAGCAAGACCTAGCAATACAAGGTTGCAAAGCAATATTTAATACTTCAAATCAGCAAGTATATAAACATGTTCACTTCTTACTACGATGCGATCTGCTCGAGACAAGAGGTACTCAATAACCGTGAGGGACGGCGATATATATCGATTTACATCCTGCAGGAGAAACCCAAGTACACGACATACGCATCATTTAAGAACACGTATGGCCACCGTTCGCGAGATCACTATAGGGCCGATACGACTCCCACCTCTCCCAAGTAATACGTCCCCACATGCGATGCCCACGGCGGAGCCATCCAAGGGCAGACCGCATACTCGTCCAACCACATGACCCGGGATGCCACCATCAATCAACATCTCAAAAGAATGGCGGGGTACCGTCCAACCCTACGGTTCTCAAGCTACTAGGTTTCCCAGTACCCATAATAAAGGTATGCACTTGGTACACAACTCGATTCTTGCTCGCGGAGTCACACGGTCCTCAACCGACACGCACGGGGCTATGGCGAACATAGGCGAACCTTGCCACCGCATCCTACACATGCATTTCCCGTACGGTCTCAATTTCATAAATATCATGTGAAATATAACAAGTGGATAAACCTATACCGAGAGGTCTCCATACCGCTCGGTGTTGCTACCGATGACTCCTTACTAAGCATAGCATTTCTAACGAAAAAGGATTATACCTATCCAATGAGACCATAGGCATAAAAGGATAAATAATGCAACTATGGTTACAATCAACTCCTGAACTTAAGTGCACAATACATGACACCATCACATGTGAAGTAAAGCAAATCTTTTAAAAGCGTGGGTTATGCACCGGGGCTTGCCTTGGGGCTGTTCGAAGTTAGTACCCACAATGGTGCTCAGCTCAACATTGATCTCCTCGTGGTTGCCTTTCTCGGTCTCGGGTCCTAGATGAATGCAATGCAATGCATGAGCGTAGGTGAATACATAGACATTAATATTCATGGACTGTCTCAATAACTATCTATCATAACAATATGCTCATGACATGATCGTGGTTATGCATGAAAAAAAAGATGCTTGCATATGGGTGAGAAATTATAATTCATTTCAAGTATACCAACTTCTAATTAAACAAAACGTAGACTAAGCAACACATAGGCATTTTATTTAGAAGTAAAGAGTAGGAAATTCTTCTTTCCTAACTAGGAAAACATGGCATGACAAGAAACATGTAAATGTTTAACTTGTTAATATGGCATGAGGCTATATATGGGTATAAACATGTGTCAAGATAACATAAGCACATTACTTGTAACTCTAAGGAAAGTAACATGCCTTTCGTGCTTATCTAAGATCATGTACGAGCAATCATTTAATTTCTTAACTTGCTATTATGACATATAAATATGTTGCAAAACTACAGTAAGGCATTTGTACATAAAACTTTATTTATTAGAAATCAAGCTAATGATTGCCTAAGTGTAATTATAAGGTTATATTACAACTTTTAATTATCAAAATTATTTAACAAGGTTCTTGAGGGTAATAAAATACAACGACTTATTTTGTGAATAGATAATACCACATGAAGTATTTTCACCAAACACCATACTTAAGTATCATGTATGTAAAACAAATTTATAACGATTGATATGTAGAGAGGGTTATTTATGCAATCTACTGTAAAAATACAAGGAAATTAAATATGGATCTTTTCATGATGAACACATATACCATGAAATGCACTAATATGAATGCCGGTGAAATTTAATGATCTAACTTTAGGTTCCATTTTAGCTCCTATTATTATTTCACAATGTAAAAGTTTTGAAACCTACTCAACAACATACCTAGTGGATGGTACGTGTTTAGTGGAGTCCATAGAAATTTGTGTGACAAAATTATCAGTTATAAAATTGGAGATATGGCCATAAGTTTCTTAATTGGATTCATTATTCACTGATTTATTAAATATATTTATACGTGTCAAACTGGAATATCAACTGAATTAGTGGATAGATACCAGTCCAAGGAGTTTAAGAAAATTTGTTTCATAAAGATCAGAGCTATAAATATTTTTGAACAATTTAAACAAAGATGAGAGATGAACTAGTACAAAAATTTAGCTAGCTTTTCCCCTGCTTTTTACTGTAGCTCGAACACAGTTCGGCACGCAGCCATGGCGGCCATAGAAAAAATGGATTTCTGCCTGCACAGTTAGGCAAACAGAGTGGGAATGACTTCAATGGATGCACAAGGGAAAGGAGCACCTATTCCCAACAAGAGGGATGGGCTGGGCTCACCGGAACAGGAGCAATCGGCGTCGAAGTGGTTGCGGCTCGCTCCACCGTGCTCGATGAAGAAGGCTTGATTCCGGCAGCTGGTCGTGCGAGGAAGAAAGAGAAGGCTTGGAGGACGACCAGGAAAGGATGGCGGAATTCGTAGTAGTGGCCACAAGCATGGGGCTAGATGTAGCAGCTACTCAACGTGAGCTCAAAGTGAGCAACAATGGTGGCTGGGTGACGGTCGATTTACAGGGATAAAGAAGGGAAAAAGGAAGATATTTGTGACGACTTGACGGAGCCTTAGCTTGCAAGGAAAGGAAAAAGGAGGATAAGGGCGAGGACCAGCATGGACGCTGCGTACGGCGGCGACAGTGGACGATGGGACTCAGGCGTGCTGGAGAAGAAGAGCAACAGACAGGTGGGTCCCGCAGTGTTGATCAAAAGTCCAACTTTTACTCTCTGATTTCTGGTGATTTCATGGTCTTCTGAAATTTGTTTTCTCTTGCCGTTTTTCGTCGGGGTGACTGAAGATATTTGGAACAACTTTTGTTATTGGCCAAAGTTCAAATTTTGCTCACAAAAATTCCTAAAAATCCGTGAATGTCTGCTGTTTTTTTTTTTTTGCGTTAACTGAATTTTTAAGGGGTTTTAAGCCGTACTAAAAATTATGGGAAAATGTCCCAAAATTCTTCCTTGACATTCCCCACAAGGTTCTGCAAAAACATTGACATGCTTTTGTTGGAAAAGTTTGAGTTTTGACAAGTGCTTAGTTTGAGTCAAATTTTGAAATTAAATTTCAAGCCCTAGTCATATTAATTTGTTTCTCAATAAATCTGAAATTTGAAAATGCAAATTGAATGACATGGTCTTGTTCACATGTACTTTGTGACACGGGATGTCACGGACTTCGAACCAAAAGCCCGCGAAGCTCACAACAACAGCTATGAAAGAAACAACAAGAAGGTGAAGCCTCAAAAAATGTGCAGGCAGGAATAGTCAACAACATACAAGCTAGAGGCAGCTGCCAATCAGAAACAGATTACAAGAGGTGGACTTCGAACCAATAGCAATCCCGCGAAGCTCACAACAATAGCTATGACAGAAACAACAAGAAGGCAAAGCCTCGAAAACGTGCAGGTAGGAACAATCAACAACATACAAGCTAGAAGCAGCGAAGAGGGTGAAGGGCAACGGCAAGAAAGTCAGCAAAAAGGATCACAACAAAGTAGCAACAAGGGCAATAGCTTTGCTAACCGCGGTGGCCAATAATCAGCGAAAAGCCATACCGCATCTACTATGAGGGCCATGTAGGGCACAAGACTTTGGATTGTCCAAGGACAAAGGAAATAATGAAAAGGCTAGATCTTGAGAAGAAGCAACTCCGAGTGTCCGGCGGAGACAAACCACATGACAACAACCCCGTGGCCACAGGAACAAGTCCACCAGCCAAGTGTCCGGAACCACTATTACCCGCAACAGTCCATCTATACAATCCCTTACTTCAGTCCTAACCATCACGTGCAACCACCGCAATTCCCGGGGCTACCCATTTCTCACCGGTCGAAGCATGACATCGTAGTGGCATATTCAGAACCACTTTCGCTGCCACCTCCCAAAATCGAAGACAAAAGCAAGCAAGATAACCAAGCCCAGCCGCTACCAGCGAAAGGATTCATTGGAATGATATTAGGGGGCTCAAGCATTGACTTCAAAAACAAGAGGTAGTGCAGAGACCACTTTAGGCTGGTAAACGCAGTTTTAGTTGAAGGACCGGTTAGGAAATCCAAATGGTCGTATATACCAATTACATTCACCGAAGCTGACCTCGACTTGAAAACCTACCCACACACATATGCCTTCGTAATCGTGGCACATAAAGACAAATGGAGGATTGATAAAGTTCTCGTGGACAACCACAACTAGGCGGGCATAATCTTTCATGGAACTCTATTGAGAATGGGGTGCACAGACCAAGACTTAGAGCCATCAAACGTGCCATTATACGGCTTCAGCGGAAAGACAAGTGGAACATGCATGAAAGATAAAATTACCGGTGTCCTTCGATGACACGAGCAACCCAAGAACAGAATGCATCACATTCGACGTGGTCGATCTAAACTATCCATACTTCATAGTACTAGGGAGGCCCAAAATTAACATGTTCGAAGCCGTGATCCACAACACATACCTCCGCATGAACATACCGGCAACGAAGGGTGTGATAGTAGTGAAAGGAGACCAACAGTTAACAAGAAACATTGAAAAGGGTTCACACCCGGAATAGCAAATATACACAAGCATCCAAGTGTTCACCAAGAATGGCTTGGAAAGAGAAGCAAAGCAAGCCAAACAAGCAGCCGCCAAAAAAGCCAAGAGCCTTGGTCCGTCGAAGGCAACAACCACGGAGAAATCAGAAGTACTCATCTGGTGCATGATGAAGGAAAACTTCACGCCAAGGGTGGTCGAAATAAAGGAAAATCCAAGCCGCAAGATAGGACAAAACCTTTGCAAATCTGCGAAGGGCCAAGGTCACGCCTAGGACAAAGATTGTAAAATAGCACCTTTGCCGGAGATATAAGCAAAGAAGTTGGTGAAGTAGCTAGAAAGAGCTTAGCTTTTATTTCTCTTTCAGAAAAGCGACAAAAACTCGTACTCTTTTCCTCACAGGGAAGCCCCTTTACGGGGTACGAGGTTTTTAACGAGGCGACTTGTGTAATAGGAGCTACAAGTAATATAAAGATGTGTTTTCCCATTTCGTTTGAAGCAAAAATAGTCGAAGCGACTTCCAATTGGAAGTCTGAACATTCGACAACGAGGCAATCCTCACCCAATAACCGTACTCCATCGGGCATAAACAAAACATCCCGGAGTATCGGCTAGATTTGCACTCCGTTGGGCATAAGCAAAAACCCCGGAGAGTTGGCCTGTAAAAAACTTCACTCCGCTAGGCACAAGAAAAATACCCCCGAGTATAGGCGAACACAACAACCTCATCTCTCTCGGGCACAAGCAAAAACCTCCGAGCAATGATGCAAAACGAAGCGTAAAGCCGTAAAGGGGCTTGCGTATTTTGTTCGAAGCAATCGTAACTTCGCCCCTAAACGACTAAGAGGGGGTGGCATTTTACTTAAAAAACGAAGCGTAAAGCCG
The DNA here is from genome assembly GCA_031894775.1 of Chloris gayana. Classification (NCBI taxonomy): domain Eukaryota; kingdom Viridiplantae; phylum Streptophyta; class Magnoliopsida; order Poales; family Poaceae; genus Chloris; species Chloris gayana. The sequence goes on along the minus strand of JAUNZO010000226.1, from coordinate 86,562 downwards.
CAAAGGGGCTCGCGTATTTCATTCGAAGCAATCATAACTTCACCCCTAAACGACTAGGGGGGGGTGACGTTTTATTTAAACAAAACAAAGTATAAAGCCGCAAAGGGGCTCACGTGTTTCGTTCGAAGCAATCATAACTTCGTCTTTAAACGACAGAGGGCGGTGGCATTTTATTTAAACAAAACGAAATGCAAAGCTGTAAAGAGGCTCACGTATTTCGTTCGAAGCAATCGTAACTTCGCCCCTAAACAACTAAGGGGGGGGGGAGTGGCATTTTATTTAAACAAAACGAAGCGTGAAGCCGCAAAGGGGCTCACGTATTTCGTTCGAAGCAATCGTAACGTCGCCCCTAAACGACTAAGGGGAGAAAGACCGCAGTCGGGTAAGAATGAGAAGCGGAGCAATACATTTAGCAAAAACAGACTTGAAAAAAGATCATTATTCTCGAAAGGAGGATTAAGACGAACAAGACACGGTCGCTCAAAAAATTTCCACCACTGCACCAATCATACCCTCGGCATGGTGGGACATATTGTAAGAGAAGTACATCTATGACGAGTAGCAGTCCAGGGCTTCAATTTTGACACTCGTGTCATCCGATTAAGAGGCCGGTGAAGTAGAAGGACGATCTTTAAAGAAACTTGTCAATTTGCACTGGCCTTTAGCAAACCGCACCATAACAATACTCCAAAAATCAGCAAGGTCACCTCGAGGATACTCAGCAAGATACCACTCATAATAACCTCGCGTCACCCTCGGATGGCCTCACCGCCACGCGAGGGGAGTGGCGTTAAGAGCGGAACGAGATGAAAACTCATCCGCCGTCGTGGTCGAACCCTGCAAAGTAAAATAGAAGACACAACTCCATGAGATCTTATCATTGCTCCCTTTTAAGAACGACGCCCGACTCAAAGAATGCGGGCTTTAGAGTATCCGACTCGTCCCGTTCGAACGACTCGGGGTAGTAACCCGGGCCTATCGACGGGGGACGAGACGAGCGACCTGCGAGGCTATCCCTCGCAATGTTGACATAAACTTATAAATGCGTCAAACCTACTTGTGGGGGAGGGCGAGGTACCGCGCTGCAAGATGAGAAGGCGCCAGCGGAGGTACCAGCCTTAGCCACGGTACATCGAGCTCTCACTCCGCATGTCGTCGCCCCAGAAGCTGGGGACACTGGGACCTAACCTTGCTCCCCGGTGCGGAACTATCCACCTCGCCTCTTGCCCTATCCAAAGTTACAAAATAACTCAAGTCAACCTCAGAACTCGAGGTCGCACCATCGCTTCGTACGGATTCGTCGGGAAGGCCCATGGCCCGAATCAAACCGGACAAATCCCTATCTCATTCCTGCGCATGCCCTTCGCGCGGAATCTGCGCATGTTAAAAGTTATTACAAAACACTATTTCCATACGAAGAAGGGCGCGAGGCCTCCAAGCCAAAAAGAAAAAAAAAAGAGCCCATCTGGTCCACCTCTTCATTGGAATCTGCTGCGGCAATCGAAGGCTCGGCTCGCGGTCCTGGCGTGAGGATGGCTCCACCTCTTGGTCCTGCTCCTCCTCCTCCTTGGCGTCCTCCTCGCGCTGATCCTCGAGGTACTGCAAAAAGAACAAGGTTAAGGACTTGAAAGTCACAGAAAAAAGCGAGGCAAGCACTGCGAGAAAAGGCACTTATCGAGTTCAGCCGAGCCACGACGTCAACGCGAGCAGCCTCACGCCTGTGCGAGACCCAGTACTCGAACAAGACTCGATGCGCCGCTTGCTGAACCGCTCGCTCGCGCCGTCGCGGGAATCCGGACCAATGGGGACGGCAGCTGTGTCAGCCAGGACATCAACATGCTCGCAGCCTCGCCTCTCGAGCAGATTCAGGGTTGCCTCGGTGCTAAACTATGAGGCGAAGTTGCAACTCTTCTCAATGACGTCGGGCACCGCCGGGAGCTGGGCTTCTAGCCAAGCAAAGAAGCCTCTCTCCGTGTCTTAGCCCTTCGCCACTTCGAAGGGAAGGACGTGAGCGCCAACCCTTCCCAGTGACTCGCTGAGTTAGGTGTTGATCTTTGCTCCTTTTTGAGCGAAGAAGCGCCCACGACACTCAAGGGTGTCCGACAGAGAGTCTACCTCTTTCCCAGTGGCCTTGAGTTTTTTCTCCATGAGCGCGTGCGTAAAGCGAGTGGTCTGGACCGTCTCCTTTGCGCCAACTAGCGCCCTGTTGTCTCCCACTACAGCCTCTTTCAGCCACGCCACTTCCTCCTCCAACCGAGCGTTGGTTTCTTCATGGCGGCAAGCTCCGCAACCAGCTCCGTCCGGCACGACGAACGGCCGGATAATGCACCAACTATGTCTTAGCCCTTGCGGATAATGCTCCGCAGCTTCACAGCTAGCGAAGCGTTCGACAGATCCAAAAGAGACGTGCAAAATGAAGGAGCATTTGCTTCCCCGAGGCCGCGAGGTCCGCGGAGTAAGGAGGGGCCGCTGGAAGCAATAAATTATAAGACAGCACAGGAAAATGTAGTGATAAACAAGCGGGAAACAGAAAATGACCTTGCTCTTGACTGGTGGCCTTGGGAGCAGCGGCGGGGCTAGCAGAGTCTAGGTTTACTATAGCGAAAAACGAGTAAGTCAACAACAGACAAATCAAAACAAAAGAGCTTCGAAGTAGAGAGCTCCGAGGTAGAAATGTTCACCTTGACCTAGGGAGCGGAGCCGCCTCGGCCCTTGACTCGAGGTTTCTTGGTGGCTTTCTTCTTCGGGGTAGGAAGCGGCTCTGAAAGAGGGTCGTGCATCACCACCGACCGAGGCCCAGGAGTAGGTGGACGACGCGCGACCACCCGCGAAGTAACCGGTGGCATCGGAGCTGCGTCGGGGAGGACCTGGAGTGAATGGCCACGGACGGAAGACCTTTCTGCCGGTGGGACTTTGTGTTTGCTCCACCTCCGGAGCCGCACTTCATTTTCTTCTTGCCGCTGGTAGCGCCGCCTTCGCCCTCGCTCGCCGAGGCACTTCGTGAGGCGGGTAAGAAATCCCCGCAGCACTAAGGACCCTATTCTAACAACCCTTAGTGGTCATGCAGGTAAGGATGGCATCATGCTCCTCGAGTGAGTAGCTGCTGCAGTAGAGCTTCGCCCGTTGCTCGACATCTTTAACGAAGGACCCCACTCTGCCCTTCTACCGGGTGAGGTCAAACTTCGGACGGAGGATGGTCCCTAGATCCCCTCGACCTCGAAGTCGATCGAGGTCAATTGATTGTTCGCAATGCCGAAGCCATCCCTAAGAGGATGAACACCCGCAGCGCAGGACTCCTCCACAAGGTCACGTCTATTGGTGGTGTGGTACGCGAGGAAGTAGACGTCATTGCCCGCATCATGTCCTCGCTTCTCGATCTCGGGTATCCCGATGGGATTGGAGGGAATGAGGCGCGAAGCAAAGGTGTAAATGATCTTGGTCTCCTCGGACTCCGCCACGTTCATGCCCGGGACCTTAGTGTAGAACCAGTAATGATGCCAGCTCCGGATCCACTTGGTCATGCTCCGGTGCAAGATTCCCTTGTTCTCGTTGCGACGCGGCGCGAAGCTGAACGACGTGTAATTGCAGTCGTGATGCACGCCGTCGACCTTGATATGACGCCGCTGGTTGTGCAGCACGAAGTGGCGGGCAAAGACCTCGATGTCGAGGTCACCACCATAGCTCACAATGCCCCAAACAAACTTGCTCGGATGAGTGAAAGCACCGGGCGTCGGCTCGTGCAACTAGACCCGATAGCGCTCCGGAACGGTCGGCACGAACCGGCGATAGGGTATAGCGAGCCCCACAACGAAGTAGTCGTGGAAAAGTACCGCCTCGTCCGGATGTGGGCGTAGCTCCACCTCGCCTACGAGGAGGCGGTATCCCTGAATAAGGGCCATGTCAACGAGCTCCTTAGCGAGCCCGTCGGTCATCTTAGATGGCTCAATGTGAAACGTCTTAGGGTTGGGAGCTTTAACAGGCTTCCAGCGCCGGTGGCTAATCAAACTCTAACGTAGCTAGCAGAGAGAGAGAGAGAGAGAGGGAGAGAGAGAGAGAGAGAGAGAGAGAGAGAGAGAGAATTACGTTTTTTTAGTTGAAAATAGCCATGATCGTCTCTCCTCTCTTCGCACCCACCAAACCCCTTCATATCGCGTGCTGCCTTCCATCCGTTGTTCCTAGCATGGTCGGGCATGGATCTATCCAATATGAATTCAATTTCTCCCAAGTCAATCAGGCAGAAAACTTACCCAAGGAACACGCCTTTCCTAGCCGGAAGAATGTAGGGGTTGCCGTGGTCTTCTTAAAGATCTACGTGAGCCACGTTACGGCAGCCAAAAGTCATGGGTAGGACAATAGGTTTCATTAGCTTCTCTCCCTAATTGGGTCTTTAATTAGGCCGTATAATACTCTCCGCTAAGCCCAAGAATTAGGGCCCAAAAAAAAGTATTAAATAAATACATGTTTGGAGCATTACAATAATGAAAGGGATAGTTGTATTACATGAGATAATCCATGAGATGCATAAAAAACCAAAATGGAGTGATTCTTAAACTCGATTTTGAGAAAGCATATGATAAAGTCAAATGGCCGTTCCTACAACAAACCCTTACCTTGAACGGATTCTCAAAAACATGGTCTCAATGGGTAAATCAATTTGTCTCCAGAGGACATGTGAGGATAAAGGTCAATGATGATATAGGACCATACTTCCAGACCTTTAAGAGACTTAGACAGGGGGATCCCCTTTCACCTATTCTCTTTAATTTGGTTGCGAACATGCCGGCTGTCCTCATTTCAAGGGCAAAAAATGATGGAGAAATAACATGAGTGGTTCCTCATCTCATAGATGATGGTTTATCTATTCTGCAATATGATGCTGATACTATTATTTTTATGGATCACAACATAAAACAAGCCAAAAATATGAAATTATGTTAACTGTCTTCGAGCAATTTTCAGGCTTAAAGATAAATTTTCACAAAAGCGAGATCTACCGTTTTGGCGAGGCTAAACAACATGAACAAATTTATACTCAATTGTTCGGTTGTGACAGTGAGTCTATGCCCTTTAAGTACCTTGGCACTCCAATGACACATAGGAAGCTAAGAAACAGTGATTGGAATGTGGTCATAAATCGCTTTGAGAAAAAGCTGAGTGGATGGAAAGGAAAACTCGTATCCTCGAGAGGCTGACTTGTACTAATTAATTTGATACTTAGAAACCTCCCAATCTTCATGACGTCTTTTTTAGGTTCCCGCTGGTGTCCTTAAAAAATTAGACATCATTCGATCCAGATTCTAGTTGAAGGAGACAATCATACCACCTAGCTCAATGGCCCATTCTTTGCCAACCCAAGGACTACTGTGGACATGGAATTACTAACCTCCAAGTCAAAAATGTATGTCTTCTCAGTAAATGGCTTTTCAGACTTTTCAATGAGAAACGGATGTGGCAACAATTACTCATGAATAAATATTTAGGGGACGACACTCTCACCCAAGTTGAGGCTAAACCTGAAGACTCACACTTATGGTCAGGGCTCATGTAAGTAAAGTCAGAGTTCCTTAAATGTGGAAAATTCCAAGCCAATGATGGTCACCAAATTAGATTTTGGAATGATACTTGGCTGGATACTATTCCACTAAGTACTCGTTATCCAACGTTGTACAATGCTCTGGTGGCAACAGATATGGGCTCTATCGCCCTAAACTTATCCTTTCGACGCCCAGTAATAGGGCAAAAAAAAGGTTGAATCGGACAACATGCCTGATAGGATCATGGATTTTTGAATCCAAAATACTAAAGACACATTACTTTATCTGATTCAAAGGACGTCTTTGGATGGAATCATCGTAGTGGACAATTCTCTGTTAGTTCCATGTATAGTCGTCTAATGACAGGTCTGGTTCAAATACGTGCTAAGGTGCTATGGAAGCTTAAACTCCCTTTGAAAATAAATTTTTTCTTATGATACTTAGGAAAGGGGTGACCCTAATCAAGGATAACTTACTTAAAAAGAATTGGAAAGGAAATCCGAAATGCTCCTTTTATTCAACACCTTTTTTCCCAATGTCATCACGCTAGAACTGTGTGGCAAATAGTCAATGTTGCTATAGGGTTACCCAAACCACAAAGTATTAACCATATTTTGGATGGTCTGCAGTACTAGTATAATCTAGGCACGAAATATAAGAGCTTAATACTTGTTGGAATAGCGGCCCTTCTCTAGTCAATTTGGCTATGCCGAAATGATGAGAAGAACTCTATCTCCATATTGCTGAATGCTGATCTTCCGGGCCTCATATTGGTTACGGAAGGAGACACAGGAAAGATATGGTGATGGAATGCTTTCCGTTGGTTCCTCACAAGCTGTTTTTTAGTGTTCCTCTGAAACTTTTGTATGCACCGAAAGGGTAAAATGACGGGACTTTTATTTGTAAAAGTTATCATTATCAAAAAAATATCAAACCAGTTAACATAGCCTGTCAAAAAACGTCTAGATCCTAAAAGTATAGTTGCGCGCCATTTTTCTAAAAAAATCAATTAAAATCAATTATTGTAAAATAAAAATTCGAAGAACACCAACTATTGACATCACCATCAGCGAAGGCTGAAAACATTAAGCATCCTGCTCAGTTTTTGTATCAAAGAATGCCCATTCATTCACATCACTCACTAATATTTCTCTACGTTGACATCTCACTCTATACGCACAGGAAATTTACATCCAAGACAACTGTCACCCTACTAACATATGTCGATCCCGTGGCCAAGTAAAAACAAGCACGAAGGAGATCTCTTGAAGTCGTAGCTGCAATGTTACCTTGTGCAGGTAGTTAGCAGTGTAGATTTGCAAACCATGTCAGTTCGTGTTGAGACAAAAAGGGAAATCTATTTCACATCACTCTATGAGGTTTACGAGGAAGAAGCTGAGGTCTGGGCCTGGCCCTCGTTATCGTTTCATCGCTGTGCCGGATCATTTCAGACAATTTCCACGGCTTTTGCCACTTCCACTTGAACTGCAGTAGCCATTGGTGATGGCTCCTTTTCCATCGCCAGAGCTTTCCTGATTGCCCTGCTATTGAAGCTTTCTTCCCCACGGACAACTGTGCTATGGGAATCATCTGCATCAAATGTAATAGTTGAAAATGTTAGAGGGGCAATCACGATGATAAGTTAGTAAAGGAGCTCATAGAACTAATGGAGAACCTTCAGATGGTCTTTGTTGAATGCAGCAGTCCCTTTGCTGGGACTGTTTACAATTCCAGCGGAGTACTTCAGCTGCTTCTGTGCAGGAACAGCAATAGGAGATAGTGGCGTATTAGGATCATCAGCGGAGTGTTTCACTGAGCCATTTCCACTTCTCTGCATGTAGCCACTTATTAATTAGTTTGTATCATAATATTTGGATTCAAATGCAATGTTATATCAGCCGTATCCTAGTGAATAACGATTTCCTCCCTAACATAGTAAATACTGATTGTATGTTGATATTAGTTGCAACCGATGATGACTATATTTTTTTCATTAATAATGCTGAAAAATCGCACCGGGGGTGTAGTGGTCATTGCAGCTGTCTGCTCCCTTTGTTTCAGCTGTTTCTCCATTTCCCTTCTGCGTGATTCACTGTGTCGAAGAATGCCCACTAGCTCTGTCATTTGTTCCTTCATTTCCTTGATATCCACTTCCTTCTCCCTTACTTGACATCTGATATGAACAATTGACAATTATCGCTTATTATTCCAAGGCAATACATATGGCAGGGCTTGACTACAAAATAATGATTTAAGTTTTTATTAAAAAAAAGGAAAATTGAGGCAAGAATGTAACTTCATATATTCAATTTACCTAAATTTACCACACTTTCACCATAAAATAAAATCACTAACCATCTCCCTCTCTTGTTAAAAGATTCATAACAGTTACGAGGAAATCTAAGTAGCATTTCTAAGGTCTTAATTTAGAACTAGACAAGTCATAGCCCGGCAGAAAATATTGTGACAATAGGTGACTAAAAACAAAAATAAGAGAGAAATTGGCCATTTCTTAGGGAAAGAAAATCAGATAGTGTACTTCTCATCTATTTACAGAAAACTTCATTCAACCCTGCTTTAACTGAAAACCTCCAGATTAAAAAAAAGGTTAAATATAACATTATAATAGTAAATGAAAAATGCTAAAATCACACAATAGATAACCTTGCATCGGCAGCAATATTAAATATGTACTGCAGTAAGCTCTTGGCTTCTCCCATTGACCGTAATTGATTCCAACGACTACGTCCAGAGAATGAACGCTCTCTTTCTTCAGCTTCTGAGAGTTGAGAAGCCATTGCAACAAGAGTATTTGAAGAGATTGTCACCATGCTCTCAAGTGATGCTATCCTGGCTTGTCTTGCATTTGGTGACAAGGTATTTGTCCTGTGAAAGAAAATTGTACACAAACACGCATTATAATTTAGATATATCAGTTGTAGATTATGTACAATATAAGGATTAGCTACGTTCAGACTGTATTTAATTAAAAGATATATATACAGCTAGCTTATAAGAAAAAAATGAGAAAATTACCTAGAATTCCCATTCTTCCCTCTTTGGGGACTAGTTGCACCAGCCATTATGTCTTCTTGTTTCAAAATAGCAAGCTCCTCACCAAGCGCAGCACGCCTTAAATATTTTTTTTTCATTACTTTGTATGAACAGTATAATGTATAAAATTTCCAACGCTCCCTAGAAAGCTATAAATTGTGCAAGAGAATATAGAGTAACATACAATTGACTTTGCTTTTCATATTCATTTCGGACTTCATGCACATGCAACATAACTTCAAGCTCTTGATCCAACCATTTTTGCAGAGATTTCTCACTCATCTGTGACAAATCATGAGTTATTCTAGGTTACATAATAAATAAGACATAAGAAACTTTGTTATATATGGATAGATCTTACATGAGAGCCTGGAGAGGTACCATTCGCACCAGCTAAGTTTAAAGAGAGTGAGAACATTGAAATGTTAGATTGGAAACATTTCATTATGTGGAAACATATAATTTCACGCTGCAGGAAAAGATACCTGAATTATCACGAGCGGATGATTTTCTAGCTTCTAGTATCTCTTTCAGCCTTTTAGTGGCCATGGCAGCCTCCTCAGTCTTCCTTTGCAAAACCTAAAAAACAAAAATAAAGACACAAGCTGTTTCATAGGTAGTTCTGTCAGAAGAAAAATGTGCTGTGTAAAACGATCTTTTAAGATAATCTTCCCAATAGTTTAGTTAAGATAGTGGCTAAAATATAATTAAATTTTATTTCATTTTTTAAAATCTCTGTAGAGAATTTCTTTCTTTTTAGAAACTTGGTTTTTATTTTTAGAGGAAGCTACCAGTTTCTGTCGCTGATTAAGTGCTTGAAGCTTGTGACGTTCGTATTCATTTCTCCGGCCCTCCTTGCGCAACTGTATATATAGAATTGTGAGGTCATGCTTCTCAAATTGATATCTGGAAAAGAACCTTGTACCAAAAATATAACAGATTACATTAAATAACACAGATCTTCAAGTAGATGTGGTCAGATCAGTTTTACCTGATGCTTGTGCGAACTGATTCAAAAATTTTAAAAAATAAATTTACTTCACAATCTACCATTTACTATTCCTACCTGAAGAAGTTCCTTTTCACGGGTAGCTTTCCACTGCCGGAATTGTTCTGCTTCCTGTTTGATTTTGTGTTGCAGTTGAACCTGACAGCATCAAGAATGAGATTAGTGCAAAAAGAGTATTTATCAAGATTATAGAGAACATGAGGAAAGAAAGGGAACCTTTTGTGCCTTTATAAACTGAATTTCGTCTTGCAGTTTCTTGGCAGCTTCATCACTCTTTTGCTTTTCCTTCAATAGATGAACTTGATTCTCCTGCTTTTTCTTAAGATCTTGAATCTGCAATCCAGTGTCTCTTAAGTAACAAGTAAGAAATAAGGGAAAATATACTCAAAGGCAGAGTGGAATGCTATTCACCTGTGCTTCGAGAGATTTCAGTTTTTGCAGTTGCGCATCTCGAAGTTTATGAGAATGGCCATCAGCATTTAGGCTTTCAACTTCAGCCAACAGTCTGTCCCTCTCTTGCTGAAAGAGTTCAAAGTTTCTTGTGAGACCAAATTATTCATGTCGACGGTATCAACATGTCCCTATGGTTATCTCTTATCATATTATAAAATAATTTGACAGACCTGTACAGCTCTTTTCTCGTCTTCAAGTTCCATAAGTTTCTTACCAAAGTGTTGCTTAAGTGCGACAGTATCACATCCATACATTTTCATTTCTGACTGCAGAACGTTGAAATGTCAATGTAAGGTTCAAAAAAGAAAAAGAATCAGTAACCCAAAAAAATACAGAAACTTTCTTTTGTATTCATCGCTTGCAAAGCTAATATATTGTGATTATAAACATAATTCATATGGCTAGAAGAGTTTAATACCTCCTTTTGCTCTAGTCGTCTGTTCAATTCATGCAACTCTTTGCCCATGCTGTCCTGCAGCATTGTGTGTTCCAATTCTTTAGCTACCTCATCTTCAATATCTTTAGTGTTGCCTATAAAAGGCAAGGAACATTAATGAGAAATTGGAGAATATAGATACAAGTTCATTGGAAAAACATGTAAAATGGGGAGTCCTTATTAATTTCTACAGTCATGGTGGAAAGAAGCCAAGCATGAATTTCAAGATGAGAAAGTTATAGACGTGCAAGGGCTTACCTTTTATTGAATCTGTCATAGGGACATCAAATGGATCTGTATTCTGCAAACTTCTTTTCAGCCCTTCACTTTTGGTGAAGCCATTTAAAGGTTTCTGAATGAGAGAGTAGAATTAGTATGCATAGAAGCTTTTTTCCTACTCCCACATGTGTATCCCAAAAACTAGAGAGTATCTCATCACATTTGGGGTATGTAAAAAAAGTGTGTGCACATACTAGGCTATTGAAATTGGTATGCAAGTCGAGTATGTGAGAATACATGAAGTATGTCGACATACTCCTTTTTCTATGCAGTAAATGCAACCACATGCAAAAAAAAAACAAAGTTCCATTGAATTTTGTTTCATGTTTATCACTTTATTGTATCTAAGATTGGGTATGTGGACATACTCGAAATGATAAATGGGTATATACACATACACATACCCAAGGTAGTTTTTCAAATCTGAGAGTAGAATGAAATTAGCATTTGGCATCCAGAGTGATTTCGCTGAGGAACAGATTGTTGTGTCATTGTTTCTCTGTTTTTTTTAATTGGTATTTTGTAAGAGAGAGTTGTAGTGTGTTTGTCTTTGTACATTGAATATCAAAAAGCATATGAACAAGGATTCAGTGACATACATGTATTTCAGGCTCACATGAATCAGCTTGAGAACGGTTCCGAATATCATATAGCTCCCTGCAAAGGTCTTCATTTGTTTGTTCAAGCCATGATATCCTTTCTCGGAGACTCTGAACGTTGAAGCCTTGTTATTACTATCCTAGTATTGATGCATTCTCAAGAGTAAGTTTGTCAAAGACATTTACCTGAACATCATCTGATCCAACACCTCCACGAGCTGAAATAAGCTCTGCTTGCAAGTATTCAATCTGTTGGCGCATCCTTTTCATCTCATCAGCAATAGGATTTCTGTTCACCTGAAAATTCAGGGAACAAACGTAATATAAATAAGATGTACAGAATTAAAATATACTAAGAAAATATTATGTGTCACATATGTTTCTAAGAGACAGCAATTAACGAACTCACTATTGGTTTATTCTGGATGTTACGTGCCCGGTTAGCATATTTCAAGGTGTTTAATGTTTCCTCAGCATTAATATCTGCGGGGCTTATACAGGCTGCAGGAGAAAAATATAGATACAAGTCAGGCTAAGCTGAAGCAAGGTATAGAGTAATTAAGTCTACTTTCAGATGAATAAGTAATAACTGACTACCTTGCAAGGACACATATATCAAAATTTAATTATTGAAACTTATCTTGTAAAATTAGAAATATCAAACTTAACAAAATCTTTGACAAGATGTATTACCTATCATCACAGTCTTGCTATTTCCCCCTAGAGAGTCCTGTAATAAACAATCATTAAAATATTACAGCTGCAAATGTCAAGTGGTTTTTTAGACAGAGTAGCTTCTTAGATAAGAAATGCAATCTTCTGTACTGAGTTGGTGCACACATTTTCTGAACGCTACTATGAGGTCAGTAACAATTCTGCAAAGGTGTGAAGAGTTATACCTGTAGAAGACGAGTCAGTTTGCTGTCACGATATGGGACATGAGCACCTTCTTTTCTTTTTTTCTCATCTCCAAGGGCACTTATAACATTCCCAAGAGCGAGGAGTCCTCTGTTGATGTGGACACCTGATGGATGAGAATAAATGTCCTTGAGGTAATTGACTTTTATCGATTGCATCAGGATTCACATAAACAAGAAAGTGGCATTTACCTTCCTTGAACCGAAGGCCGTCTGACCCAGTTCTCTTAGCCCGTTCTGATCCAGCAAGATCTACCAAATGCAACTTGGCACAGAGATAGTCTTCATTCATGTCTTCAATAGGCATTCCATCTGATGACATGATGGGATCTGTTTTGCGCATCTGCTCCAATGTGATTGTGAAGATGGCATGGGAACGACTATTACATGCCGAAACCAAGGTATAAGGTTCATTGGGGGAAAAAAGTATAATACGGTAATAGAATATCAGATATTCAGCACTACTGAATGTGATCTATAGCGCTCAAGAAAAAAAAATATTTCCAATAGGAAGAATTTGACGAGGATTTTTACAGTTCTCATGATGTTATCTATCAATTAAATGTGGTGAATTTTTTTCCTTTTACAGAAGGTAATTAAAGAATTGTTAGATGCTAACCTAGACTGGTTGTTCATGTTTGTACTTCCGGTTGCACGACTTAAGGAACCTTGCTCAAGGCATGCAATCATTTCCTTCTGAGTAGTGACATGCATCTCAGTTGATCCAGCAAGCGTAATGACCCCATTTGACGACTCCCGAATCTGCACAGGGGGTTTTCCTGGCACTGACATTTTTGCATGCCCGTTGCCATTCTCAACTTTTCCCACAACAGAAATAGCAGGGTCAAGTAGATCCCTAACCTCTTCTTTTAGAATCTACCGAAAAAAATGCTCGAGTTAGCTATCATAAGATACTGTACAAAAAGTTTGCTGGTTTCTTTTTTTTCATTCAGTTCATTGGAACAAATTCTTCTACCTCGATGAATGAGACGCGCAATTGGAATTCTACTTGGCTTTTCAGGTTCTCAATCTTGTCAAACAATGCAGCCATGGCTCGCGGAATGATCCCGATATACGAACCCTCCTTGCATGCTGTCCCCATGGTGTATGTCTTTCCTGACCCGGTCTGTAAGTAAAAATGAAAAACAAATTGAAACAGATAAAAAAGATTAGGTGTTTCTTGAAAACAAACACACAGAATCTTCGTAAAGCCTTTTTCAGTAAGAGGTGGGTCATGGGTTGGGGTTAATCATCTAGATTGTATGTTGTAAGGATTACTAGTATCTAAATCTCATCTATCCGATTAGCCCCCAAAATGATAAGGAATTGGGGATCCATCCTGGGTTGACACACTCTACCCATCATCATGGCACAAACAGCTGGAAGGGAAAATATGGGCAAAGAATTGCTGTTCCGTTCCAGCGGCAGCACCACATGCTGTGTTGCTGGCTTTAGGCCCCAACGTGGTGGTCCAAGCTTTTTTAGCTCTTTGGCAGCATCAATGGCACATGGGAGCAAAATGATTGACGGAAACGGGAGGGTGGTGGCGGACCGGACCTGGCCGTACGCGAGCACGGTGGCGTTGTAGCCCTGGAAGAGGCCCTCCACCAGCGGCGCCACGCACTCGTCGAACATGGCCGCCGACGGCGTGCCGGTGCTTCCGTAGACATGGTCGAAGGTGAAGGAGTGGCTGCCGATCTGGACCTGCACAGCAAAGAAGATGTCAGCAAGATGCTATTCCCTACTTACAAACATAATGATGGTGGTCAAATCTCGTCGCCATCTAATCATGATTAGCGTTCCAGTTGTGCTGCTGCAGCCCACACATGTGCAAACATATCATCGTCATCGTTGGTACAGGAGGTATGGAAAGAAAGACACTTTTCATCTTCACCAAAAAATGCTTCAGCCACAAAGATCAAGGAAAATTGGCGAGGAACCCAAGAAAGGCAGCAGAAACAACTGTCTAAAGGGAAACTGCCAGATCTCATGGTTAATCCTTCAGTTTCGTGGAGACGATGCTTTTTTGAGCAAAAAAAGATAGTATATTTTACTCAAAGAAGAAAAGGAAACAAGTAATGGTGGGAAAAAGTGGAGAGTCGGTTCAACAAAATTGGACAGAAATTCCAGTGGTGATAACAGCATGACGCTGACAGGATTCCTGCCCAAATAAAGAAAAGCAACAGATTGGAAGCAGCTTCAAATGGCCCTGCCGACAGAACTTTTTTTTTTTTTTTGGTTGCTTGGGGAGAGCGAAACTGGGAGTAGCTAGCCTCATTCAATGAGCACAAAAAGAAAGGAAAGGTGGAGAAAAAGGAAGAAGTAGGCTTCTCACTCATAGCCCCGGACCTAAAACAGGGGAAGCAACCTAGATTCCTCCTGAATTTCAGAAGGTTTTGGAAGTAACTGAATTTTACGCATTAGAATTCAGGAAGACAGTCAATGGATTTCTTCCATGCACAGCTGTTCTTGTGTAAAACAGAGGAAGGGGGGAAACAGAGTCACTGGAACAAAAATTAATTATTAGCATCCGCAAAATCGGCAGACAGTGTCAGAATTCCGAGTCGAGTCAATCATCAGGAGTCTAATCTATTACTGCAATGAAAAGAGAGAGAGAGAGAGAGAGAGCGAAGAGAACAAATGAGGAAGGAAGGAGAAAGCACCAGAAAAATATCCAAAGTTGGAAGGCAGAGCAGTCTTACCTGCGGCTTGCCGGGCACGACCGCGACGCAGTCCTTACATCCCTGCAGCTTCTCGTCGCCGATGAGCGGCCGGACGTGGACCGCCACCTTGACGCAGCAATCCTCGCCGTGCTCCATTGTCATCTTGGGCACCGACCATACAAGAGCTCTCTATCTCCTTGCCTCAATGCAAGCAGACCAAGAACAGGAGCAGGGAGAGAGAGAGAGAGAGAGAGAGAGGAAGAGTGAAGCGCGGATTAAAGAAGAGGATGGGGTGAAAGAAAAGTAGGATGGAGTAACAGCAGCCACTACACCGATCACTCTTGCTGCCACACCATCATGGTTCCTTTCCTTGGGTTGCACTGCAATCTCTCTCTTTCTTGCTGAGCAGTGCAGGTGCGGTTGCAGATAGCAAGGCTCCGGTAGATAGAGATGGAGATGTTGGTGAAGGAAGATGAAGAAAACTTCACCCACACTTCTGCAACCACTTCCACCTCCACCAGAAGTTCTTGCTGAGCCAAGAATTGTGCCTACAAATGCTGCTTGCTTCTCCTCCGGTCTTGGATCTTCCGCCGGTGTTCCTGGGGAGGAAGTGTTTGATGGTGGGTGGAAATGCAGGAGGACAAGGGGAGGGGAGAGGAAGAGAAGCAGAGAGAGTGTGTAGGTGAGGGTTGTGCGTGGAGGTGCCCCTGTCTTATTATTATTATTATTATTATTATTATTTGCTCCACAACTTTCTGGTGAATGGTGAGGGAGTGAGTCAGTGCAGGGATTACTGCTTGCACGCAGCCTGGGACTGGGACTGGGACTGGGACTGCGAATGGATTGTTACCACTGTCCGCTGAAACAAGGACATAGCATCTTCTTGGTTGTTAGTGACCCACACCGCACCGTGCTGCTAGCCTGTTATACTAAACGTAGCTGGAATTCACGCTACTCTCTCCCCCTCTCTCTCTCCGATATCAATTGTTCTTTGCCCTGTAATTTTAAGACCCCTTTAGAATGCAGGATTATAGAAACATTGCAATAGGAAAATTTTGAAACGATTATCAATTACAATATTATATGAAACAAAAATGCAAAAAAGCTTCTTGTGAAACTTTTGGATACAACACAGAGATTACAGGAGAGAGACTCAAATAAATTATATATGAGATCATGTTAGGAATCCTCCAAAATTATGGAGGAAGTTGTATCTTATAAAAAATTCACATGTAATCCTTTCCATAGAAATGTTTCATGTAGGACTCATTTTTCCTTTGTTCCAAAGAAGCCTAAATTTATGAATGCCTTATTTCAGAATCTGCCTGCCAATGCAACATATAATCCCAAAATATGGAGCTATCCTGCAACGCTATTCAATCAGCGTATTAAAGTATTAAAACAGAACGTGTTTCTCCTTTTCATTACTACTCCCTCCGTCTCATTGAAAGTATCGTTATGGTATCCGTGTCGATCAAACTTTTTAAACTTTAACTAGATTTGTAGAAAATATTAGTAATATTTTATTTCTAAATAAGTTGATTATAAAAGTAGATTCAATTATCTATCTAATGATACTTATTATATTCAATAAATATTTATAATTTTTTTATATTTTTTATTAAAATTAAAAAAGTTTAACTTCTTAGGAAGCGAGAACGACACTTTTAATGGGACAGAGGTAGTAGATTATAAAGGTGCCATCATGTGACCGTTGTACTGTGCAACCAGGTAGCGCCTTGCTTATTCAACAACAAAAATCATCATTTCTCCCCATTTTTCTGGTATATGTGTTTCCAGCTATGATTATCATGATTTGAAAATGTCGTCAAGCAAATATTTGTATTTTAACACTCGTAGCGGAGAGTGAGTAGATCAGGATTGACATGGCCATTCATCAAGTAAAATTGATTTTTACATTTTGAAAATTGTTCTCCTTCAGAAATACTAGGTTCTGTATTTAATTTGCTATCAATAGAGTTTCTCGTCATCACCTCATTTTTTCAAACCACATTTTTTCTAAAATGTTATTTACATTGTAATAGAAGTGAATTCTAGTTTTTTCTTGCGAACTGAACACGGACACACGGTACAAATACAAACACTCACACGCATGAGTAATCATCTTTATGAATACAAGTACGCACACCTACATTCACAAGGGCCTCAAAAGATTGAGTTGACTTGATCTTGAGATTCATCAAGTCACTGTAAACACCTCACTATCAACAGAAACGTTATCGTCTGAAAGAATAATTATACGTAAATGCAACACCCGTGTCACATATGGGAACTAGTGTATTATTATCACTCCCTCCATTCTACAATGCAAACATTTCAAGCATTCAAAAAATTGTCGATAATGTAAGCATTCCTAGGGATAATACAAAATCTGGTGAGTTGGTGGTTATGTGTGGAATTGATGAGGTTTTGTAAAATGAGGGGTATACATGACTTTTCTCAACTTGATAATTTTTACCTTGGAATTGTATGAATACTTATATTGTGGAATGAAGGAAGTAAGTTCAAATGTATTTTAAAGTGATATCCCTCCAAAAAGCATGAATTTTTTTATCCATAGCAAATATGTTAGAATTTATGAGAAAAAACAGAAAACATTTTTGTTAAGTACGATATACAGGTTAAGCCGTTTAAATCGAGAGTGTGGCTCAAAAGTTAATTCCGTGTGATTTAGGCTCACTTTGTTTGCCATCCAGATTATGTAATCCAGATTTTATAATTCAATAGCTGAAACAAAGGATTGGATTTTGATTATGGATTCTATAATCCGAGCCTCCGTATTCCATAATCTCGCAATCTGGCAACACCCAGATTTTGCTGGATTATAACACAAATATTTACTGCATTGCCATCGTGGCCCACTCGTAAGTGACTCGTAGTTGGATTGTGGGATCCGGACAAACAAACGTCCCCGAGATTTCAAGACTCGGATTCTTACAATCCCAGATTCCATAATCTAAAATCCACAATCTAAAGCTGAAACAAAGGGGCTTGCCCCTATCCAGATTCCACAATGTACAATCCATAATCTAAAATCCACAATCTAAAGCTGAAACAAAGGGCTAGATTATGATTCTGGATTCCACAATCTGAGTCTCCAGATTCCATAATTTGATAATCTGCTCACACCCAACTTTTGCTAGATTATGGCATAGATATTTACCCATTTGCAATTGTGGCCTCCTTTAAGTGACTACTAAAGGCTGGATTGTAGAATCTAGACAAACAAACACTCATCAGATTTTGAACCTCGGATTCTTACAATCTGAAATTCCACAAAATCTACAATTCAATCTTTAGCTGAAACAAAGGGGATCTTAATGGAAGAATTTTAGAATTACATGATTACATCTACTTTATGACAACTGTAAATTTGACTCTAAGTATAGAGAAAACCACATGAAATAGGGACCTAATGTATCAAATTAAAGTAATACTTGAACCGTTACATCTAGGAGTGTCCTCGTCTCCTCCCTCCTAATTTCGGCATCTTCTGATTGTTGATCGAAACAGAAAACACAGACAACCACGTGACAACACATAATTTGGTTGTATGGACATCTAAAATAAAGTATTTCGTTACATCAAAAAGAAGAGAAAGGATTTGGTTACTGCAGGGCATGGAAAATATGTAATAAACCCAGTAACTTGCATTTATTCATTTAACATGGCTGCGTCATGTGACGGCTAGAACAACGCTCCTAACTCGGAAGCTGAGGTGTCAATTTATTCGGTTGCTTCCATTGCGAATAGCATAGGCGTGTGGTGGGTTTAAACAGATCACATTTGGTCAGGAGAGAGCTGCATGACTGACGCCAACTCTTCACCTCTTCTAACAGCGACTTAATGCGTAGTTTATGCAGAGCAGTTGATGCCCCTCTCACGCATCACATTATCATATTTGTTATTTTGTGAAAAGTGTAGCTCCCTTTCACGTCGAGGTGTAGCTAGTGGTTAGTGAGTCCCATGTGGCTTCTAAAACAATTTATTTATTTTATTATCTCTCTGGATTTTGTTTCATAACCTTTTTGTTTCTTTGCAGCAAAGTTATATATTAAGGGTAAACTTGCGTGAGATTTGGTTGTGACCTGCGTGAGGTTAGCTGTTGAGTTTTTTCTCCAAAATAATGATCGTTATTTTTTCACAACTAATGATCATTATTTAGATCCAATAATGTCGATTTGTAATGTTAGAAATTGTAACAACTAATGACCATTACTGACATAATTAATATTGCCCAAATAATATATTTATAATCCAAAAATTCACCATAATTAATAACTTAGTCATTTTTATATGAATTTATTATAAAAATATTATTTAAATCTAAATAATCATTATTGTAGTCAATTTTTAGTGTATCTGACACAAATTTGTATGAATAAAAATATTAATTTTAGTACAATTACTAAATTGACCTTTAACTAATGATATGAAAAATAATGATCATTATTTTAGATCAGAAAACTCTTATAGCTACTTCAGAATACATCAACATGGGCTAGCTGACCGACAACCTTTTCAAACTATTTTTCTTTGTTGTTGCTAGCTCTTCTTTATATGTTTCATTATTTTAATTAACCTAGGCATGGACAATAGTTGTATGTATGAATGTGGGCGGAGGACCACATGCATGGTAGCTCGTGAATTTATATCAAAACGGAATCTGTGTTTACAGGATTTCTTTTTGAATAATAAGATTTTAGATGGCTATAGAATTTCTGGCATGCATGCTCAACACTCTCTCTCGCCCTCCATTTTTTTTACACTTAATAAGCAGAAAACTTCACGTGAATGCATGCCAATGGATGCACACTTTGATAGAAAACTCATATATCGTGTTTCGCCTTTGCTTAAGGGATCTGAATTTAATAACACCCTAAGGGCCTGTTTGGCAGGGCTTCTAGAGCAGCTATTGGACTAGATTCTGCTCCTAGATCAAGAATCTGTCCAAACACTTTCATTCAAAACAGATTCTGCTCCTATAATTAAGAAGCACTTCTCCAAAATGAACTAGGAGCCGGAAACTCCAAAAACATAGTAGCTCCTACAGCTCCTCAATCATTTCTAGAATCTATTTTGGTACTCAAAGCTTAAGAATCTGTTTTGCCAAACACCCCAAGAATCCGTTTTAGTAGAGAATCCGTTTTGATAGAGAAGCCGTTTTCTAGAGGAGCTGTTTTAGTGGAGGAGCTGTTTTAGTGGAGGAGCTGTTTTAGAGGAGCCATGCCAAAGGGGCCATAAGAGACTCTAAATTTCTCATATTTATAAAACATGGTCATCATAGCATTATCCACACTTTCTTAAAAAACAAAAGCAATATCCCCACTAAGAACATAGTTGTTTGTCAGATTAGAATAAATCTATAGGGAGACCTATCAATTTGTTCACAGGCCCAACAAACTCGTACAGCAAAGTAATTCATGTTTTACCGACGCTATTAGTGTATAAATCAATCAAGTAAAGTTCTGCTAATATAGTTGCATCTGCACTATTTACTTTGGGCTCGCAAGTTAATTAAGTAACCAGCGAAGAACCTTCATACAATGCATCATTACTCCAATCTGAACTCCACTTTTGGGTGTCTTTGATCCCATGAGGCAATAACCAAATCACCAGCAATCTTAGGTCCCCTACTAGCTAGTTGGGTAAAATAATGCATGTTTATTATATACTCCCTCCGTCCCATTGAAAGTTTCGTTTTTGACTTTTTAGATTTCACGTTGATCGCTTGTCTTATTCAAAAAATTTATAAAAATACTAAAATAAATACATTATTATTAAAGTATCACTAATGATAAATTAAGTTAGAAAAAAATAAATATCATTTATATAAATTTTATGAATAAGACTGAACAGTCAAAGGACGATGTCTAAAAGTCTAAAACGACACTTTTAATTGGATGGAGGGAGTAGTAGTTACATGTCAGTCACAAGAGGGCAATGACTTGCCATAGTTGGTGTAGCACATAGCATTTTAGCTCACCCAAGTCCCATTTACACAGGTGTATAAGATGTCTCCTCTTTTACGTGGAATGATAAAATAATAAGTGACCGAAATTTTCTAAAAGGTGCACTGTGATAACATAATAAAATTACAAAGCATGACTTCCGTTCAGATATATCAGTCCTGGATTCGGCACTATTCGCTGGAGTACTCTTCAGTCTTCACTCTGCATGCATGTTCCCAGAAGCACCAACTATTGGTCTATTGCCTCTACTGAAGGGATTTCATTGATATTAAAATGCAAATCCTGACGATGGTTTTCACATCAGATGAAACTTAAAATTAATGCTCCCCATATTTTAGTGAGGCGTCCAAGTCCAAGAGTAGCTACACTATCGTGAGACCGTTCATTTTACACGTCAGCATAATTGCATTTTACCTTTTTCTCAGAATTTTGATAAAAGGGTCTTTGTATAGTAAAAAAATTATATCAGTAGAACAAGTTCTTCATACGTACGTTAAACATTGTTAACAAAATTAGTTTATTAAAAAAAGAAATTGAAATTTGTTTCACAAGAACCAGCGAATTAATGCACAGCAACAGTTAACAGTTCATTATTGCTTCCTGTACTAAGTACTAAAAAACAAGCGTTTAATTTTGAAGAAAATCGGTTTCATAAATTGTTATTGAAAAATTTCCCCGTGCCTTGTAGCGACCTTTTATTTCAAAAGTGCATTTTGTGAAAGCTGAAAAACATAAAGAGGAAGTTGTGTACATACCGAATTGCTTGCAGACACGTCGATGCCCTCAAAAGTGGTACAGAGTGTGAAGTCAAAATGGTACTTCACCGTGTGCTTGTGTCCATTGAGCGCATTGTTTCGCATCAATAATCGCACGGTTCATCTCAGAACACGAACAGTGATGCGAGTCGCGTCAACCTATTTATCAGTCCAATCTGCGAGCTACCCGTGTCCTAGCCCCATATTCTCACTAACTACATGCCGGGTCTGTTCATTTAGGTTGATGACACTGTTACTCAACCGCAGGACTACTTAAAAAAATTAAAGTTGTATATTTGATGGGCTCCATGTATTAAGCAACCTTCAACATGATTACAGTTAATCGATGTCATTTTGCCCCCAGTGGCGGAGGACGGAACTTAATCGAGGTATGGCGGCTAGTATATAGACATGCCATCCGATTGTTTCTCCACCACCTCCCAGCTTCATGTGTCATGTCCGGTCAGCTAACTCTACTAAATCATGTTTACATAGCAGAAAACAAGGTTGTTGCTACTAATTCATTGTAGAAAGTGAGCAGCAAAAGATAAAATATAGAAGCTCTCTTGGCCTCTTAAGCTTAATCAAGGTATGGCGCTGGCCATACTTTGCCATAATGGTCCTCCACCACTGTTTGCCCCTCTAAATTTTCATCTGCCTAATTATAGAGCACTGTATCTTTTTCATTTCTACAAAAGTTGCATTAAGATCAATACCCGTCCCCTTCGCGGCTTTCAGTGGCGGACCCAGGATGTATTAGCTGGGCATTCAAACATGCATACAAAAAGAAAATTTAATTAATGATTCATGTTGTTCAAAAATTTTTTGAAAAAAGAAGATGGAATATGTGTTTTTGTTGTTAATTTCTATGCTTCTACACTCAAAGAAACATGATTTTGGTTCAAATTGCTTGAGTATAAATAAATGTATCAGATATATATACATATACTTCATGCTTTAGCTTAATTTTTGGGCATTCATATGAAGCCAATGAATAAGGGGAGGTCCGCTCCTGGCGGCTTTGCCACCATCAACATATTGCCACCCAATAATTAAGCAGTGCAGCCCCGCCATTGCCTCCAGCTTCCATAAATCAACCTATTACCAATGGAATATATCACTGACGAATCTCCATGTTGATCCACAAGTGAGTTCATTTATCCATTACAATTCCTAAACTTAAAAGAATAACAAAGCGAAGAGTTATACACAATTACACACTCAATAACTTATTTTCACAGCAAAATGTTGAACAATTTTTACTCAATCTCATGTGTAATAACCTTATTGGTGCTAAAAAATTAAAAAGGAGAGAGTGCACTGCACACATACAACACAGTATGCTGGACACAATAAAAAGCAAAGAGAGTCCACATGTGCACCACAACATGCTGGACACATGGAAATTTCCTCGGCCTTCAAAGTGTATAACTGAGGAGCAAGTAAAGCATCAATGGGTGCATGTGGAGGGTAAAAACCCCACACCTGCTCGCCCCAACCCAACACAACACATCACTGGCACATATAGCAAAGTGGACAGATGGTGCCGCAGCAGTATAGTACCCTTTTGTTTAAAACACACAATTGACTCCTTGACAAGTTCCATGCTGCTGCTAATAAGTGATCTGTAAGGAGGGCCCTTGAATGGCAGATGAGTGAATAAGCACAGGAACAGCTTGTACATCGCAGGCACAACCTAGCATGCACATGACCACTAAATATGCCGTGACCCCCTCCCTCACATGCTGCAACAAGATTGTTCTCTTCCCTCCCCCACTCTTATTCAAAGGACTGGTTGGATAGGGCAGCAAGGAATGTCAACTTTTTCGCACCCACCTTATATAGATAAAAAGATGAAGAGAAATACTTCAGTGAGCATAAGGACATGTGTCCACCCTAGCTTTTCTCTTAATTGTGGTTAAATATAAATATTGAATCTCCGATTATATTATTAAACATGTCAGACTAGTTGTAAATGTGTTGTCAAATCATAAATTAAAGTACAAAAACATCAAATTCTGATAAATTCATGAAATTCTGTTAAATTTGATGAATTTGTTAGAATTTGATATTTTTGTACTTCAATTTATGAATTGACAACATGTCTACAACTAGTTTTACATGTTTAATAGTATAATCAGAGATTCAATATTTATATTTAACCATAACTAATAAAAAAGCTAGGGTGAGCACATGACACTATGTCCACAAAAGTCATTCTCAAAGATGAAACAGGCTTTGCTTCCCAGCACAAGCCACCTCCCAATCTAATTCAGATCCCTGTGACCAGCTAAAGTAGTGTTAAGCTCTCACTCCTAATATCTTTCTTTCAGAACCAAATTAAATACGAAATTTTTTGAATTAGAATGAAAAACCAGCTCATGAAAAGAAAAATCATCGCATATTTAGATCTATAGCACTTATAAGAGAGTCCAACCAAGAAATGCCCTTAGTAAAGAGGACATTCAACCAATGCCCTCAGGTGTGCTCCTCTAATCTAATTTATAGCATTATCCTTTTATTTTCTCATTTTCATGTATTTTACGACCAAAACTCACATAGGAAATGACACCTCTGCCCCTGCCCTTGACAAAATATTTTCAGCTCTCTCCCATAAACATACGTTAGCTACGGCCATTTTCAGCTGTTTTAGTTAAATTCAAATTTCCTTCATTTGACCAGAAATACCATTTTAACACATACAAAAATCAAAATTTAAACACATTTAGCATAACATTCTAACATATTTAGATCCGTACCATGAGAATATACACATGAAAAAATAAAAATTTGAAACTCAATATTTGAACAGTCAAAAAATTGAATTTCTGAAACTGGAAATTCATTTTTTTGAATTTTTTTAAATTTGGACATTATTAATTCAAACCATATACATATTTTCAATTTTAAAATCTAAACTTTCAAATTTAGAAATGCTTGATATGAAATTTGAAATTTAGGATTCCACTTTTGAATTTCAACTTTTCTAATTTGAAAATGTTCGACTAGGATAGAGGCATTACTTCTTTGTGAGTTTTGACTGTAAAATAAAAATGAAAATAGATGGATATGGTGCTCAACTTAAGAGCATTCCTTGGATGTCATCTTTACTAAGAGCATTCCTTGGAGGTTGAAATAGTAGGGGTATGAAACCTTACTAAGAGCATTGTCTTTACTTGGAGAATTACGAGTACTATAGATCTATATATCCCAAAAAATAGTTGGGGTGACTATATTGGAGGCTGAAACCGGGATATTTACTCGAACTAGATCCAATTATGAAAATCCAAACTCTAGCTGGGTAATATGAAACCTTCTTTTTCTTGAATTCGTTTTTACATGAAATCGAATATATACCACTGAAGTTTTCATCTAGGAAATCGGTCCTCCCCCACGCGAAGCGGATCTTGACTTCATTGACATGTGTAGAAGGGCAACCTCTTTATGACCTTCTTGTCCGCCAATAGGTCTCGCATATTTCCCTATCATACATACCAATACCGTGTATGGGTGTGTTTCAGCACACTTGTGAGATGATGCTCTATCTTGTACAAATATCAAGTTTACCATCAATAATAGTAGGCAAGATATTTTCTGCTACCCTTGAGCACTCGGTCAAGCTAAATGTCAATGCAAGTTTTACCAATACACAAAGACAATGGACCAATTAACAAGGGATTGCACCGGACCTGTGCCCCCTCCCCCCCTCGGATAGATGACAAACATGACGTTCTAATATGACTTAACCGTGATGTCAATTTGAATTGTCCTTCTTAGTGTAGTCCATCGAAACATATTACCTAGTCATTTGTTACCACATTGTTGAGATAAACTATGAAAGGAACCAACGTCGCTCATTGCACTCAATTCGCTGCCACTTTCAACATCAATGTTTGAGATGCCCGAACTATATATAAAGCTATAGCGACTGCACCGACTATTGATGTTTTAGTTCTAACTATAGGAATCAATGTGGATATTATGTGCTCAATGATGTTTCTGATGGAATTAGTGTCTCGAGAGGTAAGAGAAATTTCAATCCCCTGATAAGGAGACATACAATCGCCAAAGCCAATCTTGATGATGGAACGACACGATAATGTTTTCACCAAGGACCATTGATCTTAAAACTATCATAATTTACACATAGCACATAATTACCAAGACATTTTCAATTCAAGAGTGGTGTTAGAAAGCATCTTAAAGAAAGTTTTTTTTTTGTTTTTGATTAAAAATAAGTGATAAAATTTAGCAAGTTTGTGGTAGGCCATTCTTGAGCAGAATATTGAGCAACGGACTATGGGAACGAATCATATATTCGTTGTGTACTCTGCGCAATAGTGAAATAAAAGGCCTTCTTCATGCTAGCGGTCGGGTCTTTTCTTTTCCTTTGTCCGACAGAACTGAACATTATCTACAAAAAACCATAGATATCTGAATCTGACTGAGAGGTTGATACAGCAGACAATATACATACACATCCTGAAGGCTCGAAAAAGTGGTTTAGCAAGAAGGAACTATTTTTCTATGAATTACTTCTGAGAGTGTCCTTGAAACATAAGCCTTGAGAGCCTAGCCGTTAGACATTGTTCAAAAAAATATATCTAGGTGGAATATCTTTAATTTTAAATCAACTAGAAATTGACATTTTTATTTATCCCAAAATTCTTGGTCCTGATGGTCAGCTATAAATATAAAATGATGAAATTTATTTTGGAAGACACCAGAAAACTCCCGGGAGAGGAAGGATCGACGTATGTCAGTAGAGTTGGTCGGCACACATGTGTGAGGACAACGTGGCCACAAATAAGCTTCAAGCAGCAGGTTGCTGATCCTCACAAGCTTTTGCGCAAAGCAATTTATGGACTGATTCAATCAGGCCAGGCTTTTATTTCTCTTGCCTTTTTTGCTTTTTTTTTTAATCCAATCACTACATCCGATAGAGTTACTCCCTCCGTCCCATAATGTTTGGTATTGTAGGAGTGGGCACGTGGATTAAGGAAAGTTGGTAAAAGTAGGTGCGTGGAAAACGAGAAGGAGAGAGATAGAGGTAGAGATGTGTTGGGAAAAGAAAAAAGGTGTATCGGGAAGTGAGAACGCCAAACATTTTAGAAAAAGTAGATGGTGCTAGAATGCTAAACATTTTGGGACGGAGGAAGTAGCATTTAGTGGAGACCGATGCTGATTCTGCATAATTGTAGGAGCTTCTATATACAAATTCTTGCACAATAAAAACTGTACGAATATGCTGAACAGCGATCACGGACCAAACAGTATGTCTACGTATACATATAACATCCCACTCCCTCTGTTGTTTCTGCAGTAAGTATATACATATATATTTATATTTTGAAAAGTTTTCCAAAGTAGAATATTAGACTAATAACTTCTTCTCTTGTTACTAGCGATTCTAAATAAATATCACTTATTATCATCTAATTAAAAGATATGTGAAATGCGTAAACTTGTTGATACATAACCCTAGACACTCTAAAAATGTGGCTTGGTCTCCTGGAAACAATATCTTTTCTTTTGGTCTTGTGGAGACTGAAAAAAAGTGCTTTTTGTTTGCAGGACACTATAGTAGAAAAAGTGATTCTTTTCAAAAAATTTATCTCAATGCACAATACGCATTGCAACTTAAAAAATTACATGTATAGGGAATACAGTCATGTTTGCATGTGCCAAATTTCAACTTGCAATATATATTCTGCATTGAGATTTTTTTTGAAAATAGTCACTTTTTGTACAATACTAGATTTTAGATAAAAGTCTTGTTTTTTCAATGTGCACGAGACCAAAAGAAGAAGGGAAAATTAGATTCTCGACATCGAAAGATCTTAGTTTTAGAAATTTGCCATCGAAAGATTTTAGTTCACTTTAATACCAACCAAAGTTCCTCTGTGTGGAAATCTAGCACTCCTTCTCCTTTTCGTCTTCTTTCCGATACCGCGCCGTTGTTGATTTGCTCGACCTTTTCTTTTCCAAGAGACCAAGCGACGTTTTTAGAGTGTCTAAAGACTAAAACCCCTAATTATTAACTCACAGGATATGCACATCTGATTCATTATTTGTCAAAAATTACAATATTTGAATATTTCATCCTAACACTATGTTTGTCAAAAAAATATATTATATAGGGTTCCACAAATTTCATAAAGGCAACGAAATAAACCAGTTGTCCGGACCCAAAGACTATCTTGGATATACGTGGTGCACTTCTTTTCGTCCAGTAGACTGAAAATGATGCATGGATCATGGAAACATGATGATTATATGCTTTACAGAATGACTGGACCATAAGCTTTGAGGAATCCTAGCGTCTACTTTGATGCTGATATACTGTGAGCCATAAGACCACGCGGCGTTGTTGACACCACAGATCGAAGAGTGTGTTAATGTGTAGGGCACGGCCTTTCCTTTCTACCTCGATTATTATTCTCTCACCTTCTGTCTCAAGTACGAGCAAGTCAACTAGTGATGGACGTACTACAAACGATTGCTTGCAAGTTATATGCTTGCATGGTTGCTCTCGTGGGTGTCACAATATAGATTAAAATTTAGCAATCCCACCCAACAAAAAAAAAGTCAGATAAAAGGATTCCTCTAGCTAATTCATCAATTTAAATTTTAACAGTCAGTATCAGATTATGCGTGCACGTGTGTGTATGTGAGCTTTTGTTGGTAATATATGTTGCATAAAGACTGAAAACCTCTACTGCTTCACCCTAATTATTTCATATTCAGATATAATTTATTTTTCTGGTTATACGCAGATCTAGAAAAGAACTCTCGCCCACATATATACTCTATGATGTTTTAACTAATTCGGAGGTTGATATGATTGTCTATACTTTGTTCGTCACGTCTTTGTGAAGGATATTCTTGATGAATTGAGTACTCTGATGAATTAATGCAAGTCGAGAGAAATCCATTGCCCTAATTCTAAGCTTCGAGCAATCACGCATCTTTCCATTTTCTTTCCCCTTTCTGTTTCCAAACTACCAAATATTTTGTATTCCCTTCTTTATAGCGTAGTGTTATTTAACAATGGTGTAGAGAATGCATTTTTTAGAAAAAAATGGATGCATTTTGTTTTTAAACGTGATGTTTTATCTTTCCTTTTCTTGCCAGAAATCCTCTAAATGAGGGAATGAAAAAAAGAGCTCCGGCAAGAGAATACCTATGAAAGCATTTTTTTTTGTAAGTAAACACTACTTTGTGATTTTCTAAATGAAAAAAAAGAAGATAGTACAAATCCTCTATTTCTAGAACTGTAGGTTGAACATTCAAATTTTCAACCAGAAGATCCGCCAATCACATTACAGACGGAGCATTGATTTATGATGTAGGACAATCGTGTTAAGTTACTATACTCTAATCAATTGCAACCAACAAATGAAACTGATGTGGAATACATTCCTAACAGTTCAACACTCCCCTCACGTGCAACTCTCGTTGACGCAAACATAAAAATAGGAGTAGGGCAGCAGAATATGCAGTCCTAGGATTTGAACTCAAGACCTCTTGCTTGATACCATGTTAAGTTAGTATGCACTAACTAGATGCACTCAAAGCCTAAGTTGTTGGGAAAAGATATGCAATTCATTCATGATTTAACATATTGCAATCACATAAAAAAATGATACATAAGTTTCAGATTTAAGATCCTTTGAGATTAAAAAGCTACTCATTAATTGCGGTATCGAATCCGTAGTACACTACGTATTTGCTGCTAATTTTGAGTTGTTGAGTTGATAAATTTTTTACCTAGCTTCCTCTCGCCAAAAGAGCATAGATCTTGCAACAAACATTATGAGCCTTGGTATTTACTTTTTGCTTGCAAGTACGTACTCCGGAACAATGGCACTTGGCCAAGAGTAGCACATATATAGCGGCTTCATGTTTAGGTGTAAGGCTGTCGTACAAAATTCTGTAAATTAACCTGGAACTAACCTTATTTTAGTATGATCCGGAACAATGGCACTTGGCCAAGAGTACATGCAGGTGCCGTGCGTAGTTGTTGGACAAAGATCATTGTTTTGTTTGGCAGTTAAGTACACGAAACCATGCAGGCACTGCAAACCTATACGAGTACGGTCGGATAAGTAGTGCGGCCATAAGTACGTACATCCCGTACATGTGCGTGTACATACGTACTCAGCTGGTGTATTGTTCTAAAAAATCTTTTATTTCCAACAAAGGACAGCTGATCAATCAAACCAATCCCATGTGGCGTACGTGGTGCGAACAACGCGAGAGGGCTTCGGATTTGATTTGACTCGTGACGTCTCACCAAACCGTAAGGATATGCACTAAATATCATTAAAGCATCCGTAAGTAGAATCGAATGTGCGGTCAAGGAAAATAATGTCGCTTGACGTAGAAGGCGTCATTCGGCCGTGCATAGCAAGCAGCAGTCACTTCTCTTTTGACTGTTGTCAGCTTCAAGGAACATATTTATTCCGTTTTAACGCAACCGTAGTGGTATATACGTTTTGTTTTTTCAAACGAATATACTACTACGTATTCAGATGCAGTCAGACTGGAAACACGATTAAAATATTTTGGATCCAGATCGGCTATTAATTTATTACAATATCTCAACAAAAGCTAGGCCTATACATTCAGAACCAGACACCTGAACGTCAGATGATGCAGAACGTGGGAATGAACGATACTGAATTGGTTTGGTAGCATTTTTTTAAACAAGGTGTTGAGTATTCAGAAAATGACTATCTTGCAAGTACGTGTACTACCTACTACCTTGATTCCGATCTAAAATATAACCATTTAATATTTTTTACTGAGTTGCTTCCTCACTCAAAACTGTTTTTATCTCAACTTGCAGCAGCATTTAAATCTCTACGAATTTGCCTGCAGTGCATCAATTCCTGTAGCATGCCGCAGAGAAGTCTTGTATTACTAATTCTTGCTATCTGCCTACCTGCTTGCTTAATAGTTCAGATAGTTCACCATAGATAAGGCTAGCATGACGAAACATGGGAATGTTATATTATTAGCACAATGTTGTGGATGAACACATTCTACTAGCGTTGTATTGACACAAAATAAATGAGCACGACCATTTGGCGTCCAACATTTGATGGGTTTTCTATGTGGCATGGATCATGGCAAATTATTTGGCATGGTTTAAGTACATGTCACGCTAGGAAAAGTTTAGTATGACCAAAAGGGTTGTATACAAAATAATCGAAATGTAAATATTTATTGGCTTTCGATATTACGTTTGACCATTCATCTTATTCAAAATATTTGTAAAAGTATTATTTATTTTTTATAATTTATTTTATTATTAGATACATTTTAGGTTTGATATACTTATTTTGTACTTTCAAAAAAATAATAATAAGACAAGTGGTCAAACATGAAGTCTGAAAATCAATAAATATTTATATTTCTGGATTGAGGGAATAATAACTTAAGATTTCAAAATGATAAGTTCCAAGAAAATACTGTAATAGTAGGAATAGAATCATCACATTTACAAAGGAGGTAGCTAAGTTGTCAGCACATGCATGTAGGTAGGACAGGAATCTAGCTATGCGGAGACAGCATGGAGATTGGCCTTTAGCCATGCATGTGCCATGGTGGCCAAAGAAAGAACAGATGACCTAAAGCGTGAAGCAAAGAATCGAAGCATCATATTCGGAGCTGCTTTGCACGCGTAACGCTCCCCTGATGCTTCTCCTTGTGTCGTATGTCCTGTCATCACGTGGCGAGATTTCAGAGGCCCGTATATAACATATCTTCCTTCGATCTCGATATATTTAATTTATGTTAGTTCCTCTGCGGATCGGATAGAATTAATGTGCTGGTGAGCAGACACAAAACGAATTTCAGCTTCGCACTAAGCAATTAGCATTCAGTGACATCCAAACTTGCGTTGTCTCTAGACCAAAGACATTGTAGTTCCCTTTAATTAATAATAAAAAAGGCATTAGTAGTAGTCCATGATAATTCCGTATTGAAAACAAAAGAGAGAGGAAGCAGTTGGCGTGGTAGGGCGCGCGGGTCCCAGCGGAGCCAACGGTGCAGTAGCAACAGCAGCACCCGTGGAGAGAGCCCGGAGGCCGGAGGAGCATGGGCCGTTGCGGTCACGTGGCCTGCCTGTTGTT
Source organism: Chloris gayana (assembly GCA_031894775.1). Classification (NCBI taxonomy): domain Eukaryota; kingdom Viridiplantae; phylum Streptophyta; class Magnoliopsida; order Poales; family Poaceae; genus Chloris; species Chloris gayana. Next base: position 54,731 of record JAUNZO010000226.1, on the reverse strand, counting down.
CCTCGAAATGGGCCCGCAGTGAGGCATATGGTCCCCCAACTTTTGACGGGCAGGTCCACCAATTAACTACGATCAATGCGCTTAAAGCTGCCTGCTTATATAAAGTTACAAACACAGCCTCCAAACAATTTACACATGAGCTTACGTAAGGAACCAGTCAGTCAGTGACTCAGCGTACGTGCACTGTTATGCTGTAGTGTAACAGAATTTGACCATGGATAGAATCCGAGGAAGCTGTGGCTTAAGCGTTGCTGGGTGTGCTCAACTAGAGCCAAAAGAAGAATAAATAAAAAAACTAGAGCCAAAAGGCTCCTTTGGTTTTCTGAACGAACCTAAGCGTTGTTCCGTACTGCAGCCACACGTTACTACTGTACAACGGAAGAATTATCCTGGTGATGGAATTAGGTGAAGGTATTTGTATTACGGGATGTTTTAATTGTCTTGTAGAAATTAATATCTTCTAAATTAAAGATGCATATTATAAGTTACATAACAACTACAACACCTATACTTAAATTTAAAAAACTACAACATACAATGGTATGTAAGTCGTCTCATATTCTTTAATTTATTAACGTATGAGGTGATTGATTGGTAAAACAACCACTTCATTCTCCCGCCTCACTCTCTCTTTTGCACATCATAAAAAATCTTACTCCGTATCGAGATCAGCTCTGAGACTGTTAATGTGTAATGTTCTACCTGTCCTTATTGGGTTCATACGTTAAGATTTCCTTTTTCATTAAGAAATGGATATGCTCGAGTATGCATGTCGTGCTACAGTGACTTAGCGTGAATGTGCTTCTGCAAGTGCAGGCTTTAATTTCGGCCAGTTGCTGAAAAGTGGCTTCCAAGCAAATAAGCATGAGAAAATGGCAGCGCGTCTTAAACGTCCTCGTCGCACTCGGTGACTGCCGCTGCACTGGGCACTGCTGCCGGCAAGAGACACTGATGCTCGGTCTTTCGAAAAAATAATAATCTAACATGGCCGGGAATTTGTTGACATCGCACCAAATTAAAGGACACAGTTACGGAACGTTCCTTTTCTTTTCCCCCGAATTACCCTTGCACGGATTATTGTTAGTGCGGTCGCAGGTCTTTTCCATTTATTATCCAGAATTACAAATGATTAATTAGACTTTCTCTATCCCATGTTACTTATCATCCTACACTAATTTAGTTTTTTTTTATCTAATTGTCATCCTTACATCCCAATACACATTACTCTATTTATAATGCATCTTTATTTCTATCTTTCTCGTCCTCGTTTTCTGCTAAAAGAACCACAAGCTAAAATGACAAGTGATTTGGGACGGAGGGAGTAGTTATATCATTTGGATTTCTATTCCTTTCACTGTAGGTAGAAAACAATGGTTTTCCATTCATTTGAGCCGATTAAGATAATGACATATACCAGATAGACAGATGATGCCGACCTGCCGTCCTACATGCACATGCATGCCTGTTGCATGCGTGCTGCTGCATCAGAGAAAGTGTAACGGCTATACGAATTCGTTGGCGACCGGCTTGCATTAGCGTCTTTCGTCTCGATTTGGACAGTTGTGCGATAGCTCAACTAATACAAACCGGCCGTACAATTATACATTAACAGCCGACTGCTAAACCTATATGGACTACCTCTGACAGGTCAATTTGCAGGTAACATCTCCATGGCAGTAGTTACAAACATAGGAGTAATTCGTTTCTTCTATTCATATATATACCCATAGGCACATAAGCACATCTCACAATCCAACGATAGCTGTACCATTAGAACGCCTATACAACACGGGCCTATGATATCCTGATATTGTCTCGGGGCAGGGTTTAAAAACATTTGACGTTTCTCATCATCAAAGGGTACCTCCTCATACATGCATGGTTCAGCCTTAAGCGTAATTTGAGTGGAAGCCCCATTCAAGTACTTGCTCTATTTTTAGGAGGTGCAGTAAAAAAATCCGCAGAGAAGCGCTTTTGGCATTAGCATTGATCCTCACCGTTATCCTGGTGGGTTTTCCATATTGTGAAATAAAAAAAAATAGAAAGGTCTGCGCTTCCTCTTCCTCTCTCTCCATGGAACCAAATCCTTTCAAACCAACCAGATCAGGTGAGATCAGTTCCTGCTGACGATGTGAATGGAGGCAGTGCGGATTGTGTGTTCTGCTCGTCGAGATCAATGCTAATGCCAACAATTGGACCCTTCACTGTCTGTTCCCGCTTATTGTCTCCCATCTCTCACCGCCAAGCACCCTCCCTACACGGTTCGAGTGACGAGACCTGGACTCGAGCGCAGCACCAGCGTTGACATGGCGGATCGAGGGGCTCACCGGATGTGGAGGCCAGTGAATGTTTGGTCCTTTGGCTAACATGCGGGTCTCACCAAATACGGCCTATGTTTGAGAGAGTCTGCTGGAGTTGGAAACAATTTTTGGCCTCCTAAATTTGCAGTCTGAACCGTAAAATCGGTTTTGCAGCCTCAATTTTTGGGGCTCGGCTGGAGTTGTTCTAACCAGTAGAATAACTAGTAATCCGGTAGTCATTCCAGTCCACATCGTTGTTTGAATTAGAATATTCAGAAGTGAAAGCAGTGTTGTTATACGACATCAAATGTTGCTTAAACGCCTGCTCTAGCACGGGTGTTCATATTTCAGTTAATTTGTTGGTGCTCCGTACGTACGTACGTTAAACATTTGCAATCAGCAGCAAGTTGACGGGTTGAGTTAAAGAAAGCTTCCGGCTGACACTTTTGCGACAGGCAGTATATATTCTGGTAGCATGTCATGCATCAAGAAAACAACATGCATATTTTTCCTTTGATAGAGAGATCATTCTTTTTGACCGGGGTGAAAAACAAGACAAGAATGGCGACGGAAATTGTCTCTAGAAAAGAGAGATATAACTGCAAATTCGAGCATAAAGTGGTGTTGCACATTCAACTCCTATGTATTGGACTTTGTGTGTAGCTGCCTCCTCAATGATGGTTTTGCTGGGTGTTTTCGGGCATGCATGCAGATATTGATGGGTCGGGACACTATGATGGCTCAACAAGAACGGCTGAAATGACACTAAAACACTAACAATAAAAGTTTTGTCGTTAAAGGGCAGCAACCTAGATTGTTGTTCTGTTTATGTGTAGATGTTGTTTCGTTTTCGTAAACCTATCAGTTATGCATGTTGGTTGATGCTTATATATCTCCGGCACGCACGCAATGCACAACTAATAATAACGACCGCTCTGCAGTGCTCATTCAATAGATTTCGACGACATCTACACGATTGATTTGCAGTGCATGCATATGGCGGATTCTAAAAGTAAAATAAAATGATTTGCAGTGCATGGCTGCATACGTGCACGGCAATAACTCAACGGGTCAGAATCGACATATGGCCTTTCTTAATTGTCCAGATTTGCCACACTTAGCTAGTTAGTAGCTGTCAAGACAAGGTGCAAATCAGCAATCAGTCAGTATTCTCGATGCGCATGCGCCACAAGAAACTAGGTAAGATGGGCATGGCCTGTTTAGGGTTGTAGTAGTAACCACAGTAATAGATTACGCAATTCTACCACTACAAGATACTAAGTAAGTACTAGACACTAATTCTAGAGTGTTTTGGTTTTGAAAAGCCGGTGGTTTAGCTTTTTTGTTTAAATACCAGACGTTTCAATTAGGAAGTGCTGATCAGTGAGGCCCTACCTATTTTCATTGATCAATTGATGCAAAATAAAACATGCAGAATTTGCAAAAACACAAAGAACAGAGAGGGGAAGCCATCGTGCAACGAGATATGTACCTAGCAAGTCAAGCAGGGGCTGCAATCCAGGACAATTATATACTCTGTTGGTTAACCACAAAAAAGCCAGACATTGAGGCAAAAGGGACTCGGTAGTGTAGGTAGCTAGTCTTTTTCAGTGGACATGCAAATAGATCCGTGTCATATAGCATCCCTCTCCCGACTTCCTCAAGGGAGAGAGAAGCGGGCTATGTTTAGCAATTTCGTTTAAGATAGGGAAAGACACCGATGGGCTGGGCTTGTGTTTTGATTTACGGGCCTACAATATTTTCGGCCTTGCTGTGGCCCAGGATAACATCCAACGATCAAAGTCAGAGTGGCAGGAGTCCGCGAACGAATCTTACAGAGAAGAATGCAAAGATTGTCGAAGTCAACAACAACGCGCTCGTGAGATAAAAAAAGAGAAAATTCATTGTATGGCTAAAAAAAGATGCTAGTGCCTCCTACAACCCTTTGTGAATCAAAGTTCCCTATTTGGACCAATACCAATTTTCGGTTACCTGCGTGGCTCTTCTTAGTTTTTGCACTTAACCGTGTTAAGTATGCTATAAAAAAGATATTTTTACCCCTGACATGAAACAAATTGTTTTACTTTTGAAAAAAAAACTTCTGCAAATTGGTTAATTCAACACAAATAGGTATAATAACACAAATAACTCTATTTTTAGCTTTTTGTTCCATCTGTTCAGCGTGATTCATATTTGAGAAGCACAAAATTTGAAACCACGATACTCCCTCCGTTCGGTATGTAGGCATTCCAAGCTTTCAAAACTGAAAATAAGAGGTAGAGATAAAGACCAATGTGCCCCCACAAAGGTATGAGCATAAAGTTGGGAACCGGGTGAACAGTGTGAATAGAACATGACAGTTAGGGTGTGTTCGTTTCCTCCCTCTAAAATTTAGCACTGTCACATCAAAGAGAATCTTACTATTTATGAATATTTCGATCAATTTAATGACAAAACCCTTTTGACAGATTAGTGCTAATTTTCGAGATGAATCTAATGAGCTTAATTAATCTATGTTTTGCTAAAGTGATGCTACAGTAATCGTCTTCTAATCACGACCTAATTAACCTCATTAGATTCGTCTCGTAAATTAGTCTAGGAGCCTCGTAATTTATTTTATAATTAAATATTATTTAGTACTCTTAAATAGTAAGATTCTTTTTGATGTGACAACTATAAAGTTTAGACCCCAGGAAACGAACACACCCTTAATGTTGGTCCCAACTTTTCAACTGGCGGCAAAAGACTCCCTAAGACTGCAAAGAGGCGTCACCTTTTTTACCACAGTTGTGACAAACGAGCTGAAAGTGATAGCACCAAGGTGAAATGTGAAAAACTCAAATTTTGAAACAGATTATATAATCCCATCTACCAGGACCACCATTACGGAGCGCACATACATTGACCACAACATACGGAGCGCACACACACTAATCGTAACAGCCCAAAACTTCGTAAAAATAATCATGTAATTCATTTTGTGAAGTTTGGAAAAGATCCGATCAAATTTGGATGAAGTTTGAATTTGATTCGAATGAGAAATGAATTCTAAGGAAAATAATTCGCAAAGGGAAATCAAATCTACTCGCGTCCTGGGCCGAATCTCCACCCGCGCGGCCCATCTCCTCTTCTCCTCCGCAACCCAGCTCGGCCCGACCCATGTGAACAGTTGTCTTCCACCTTTTCTCACCCCGCACCGCGCGCCCGTGACCCGGACGCCGAGAACACGCCACGCGTCGCGCGCAGACGCTGCCGCCGGGTGCTCAACCACTCCCTCCACCTTTTGGAGCCTTCAAAACCGCCCCCATGTGCCCCGCCGCATCTCTCCATCCCCTTCCGCGCCGCCAGGGCGCAAGCAACCCTAACCCTAGCCGCCGCCTCGTTGGGGTTTGCGTCGCCGCCATTGGAGAAAGCTCGAGCAAGTAAGCTTCGTGACACTTTTCTTGCTCTTCTTGCTACGCTGATTTGAGTGGTGCTAACGGCGTTCGATTCCGTGCAAAGAAGAGGAGGAACGAGCCAATGGAAAGTTGAAGTCGTCAAAGGAATCGCCGTCGATCATCGCCGTCCGTGCGTCTCCGGTGAGCTCATGCTCCGTTCCGTACTCCTTGTCATTCACCTTCATCCCGTGGCTCGTGATCCCCTTGCAGCCCCGGAACCGGTTTCCCGTGGTCACCGCCCGTCCGCCTCTGTCTTCCCCTCGCCGCCGTCCGGGAGCTCCCCTCGTCGCCGAGGCCGGCCTCGACCGTCTCCGTTCAAGCTCGAGCTCACAAAGGAGCCTTGGTAAGTTGCCGCACCCAAAGCCCCCTCCTTTCCGTGGAATCCTTGTCGTCCCGCGGCCTCTCGTCGAATTTCCGCCGCCGTCCCCATGGACGCCGGCGAGGCTTTGCTTGCGCACGTGCTCATGTATGTCCGAGGGGTGGGAAAGTGTCGTGCGGAGTAGAGGAAGCTCGTGCGCGCGTTTTGGCAAGGTTAGTGGCGAGGTTTCTCTTCCTCCGCCGTGAGACATGGTCGCGCCGCCGCTAACCTCACCGCCGGCGGGTCTCCGACGACCATTCTTGGTCGGAACCTAATGCAATAGGTTTGCGGGGGCATGAGTCGCACTTTGGTGTCACCAATTTTGATCCTTGGGAGCCCGGGAGTATACCCCCTCGAGCGCCGCCGCGGATCGCTACTCCGGCGAGCTCGCACCGCTCGTCGGAGGGGAGCCGGTGCTCGAGACCGGTGTTGGTGTGTGCGCGCCGTCGTGTCTGTGCGTCCGGGTCCTCACGGTTGGTATCGAGCCATACTTGACTCGTAGGAACGAGACCCGTAGAAACTGGACGTAACCATAAGGACATTATCTAGCTCTCTAATCTGCTATTCTCCTTTCATCAAACTTTGAAATCTGTCTCATCGTTTAAAGCTCTCAAAGTAAGATATGACCGATTGGATGATGCCTTTGTTGTGTTTGCATGGATAGCTGATTTACATACTATTATGATACTCATGAAGATTCATTCAAGATTTGAAGAAAGTGTTGGATAACCCATACTAATTGTTGGATTTGTGCCTTGTTAACAGATGCCGAGAGGAAGGGGTCTACACGTGCGGTTCGAGCAGGCTGCGATGGAGGTTGACGACCAACCCCCGCAGGTCGTGGGTGTGGTCGTGGTCGTGGCGGAGGTCGTGCCGCGCCCGCAGCAGCTGCGCGAGGCCGCGGTGCGAGAGGCCGTGGCCGTGGAGGAGGAGCTGTGGGTGCTCGTGGTAGAGGGCGTGGTCGCGGTGGAGAGGCATCACCGGATCCCGCAGCTGGAGAGGCAGAGGGTGTCGAGCAGCGGGAGGCACCGGGGCAGCAGGAGGCTCCTGGGCAGCGGGAGGGCGCCGAGCAGCAGGAGGTACCACCACCCCCCTGCTCGGACTCTTGCCGAGGTGATGGCTGTGCAGACCAACATCTTGGGAGGTCCGATGCGAGATGCTGCAGCAGCGAGTAGCAGCAGCACCGGGAGCAGGTTCCCCAGCGAGCAGCCGCAGCACTTCGCAGGCCGCGATCGGTCCGACTTGAGGAAGGAGGCCTTCCGCGAGCTTCGGCCTGAGACGTTCTCTCACCGCACCGACCCTCCGGACGCCGACAGCTGGCTCAGGACGGTGTCCAAGCAGCTAGTGATGATGGATTGCACCGACGCCGAGTGTGTGTCACTTGCTACTTACTTGCTCGGAGGTGCAGCCAGCGCGTGGTGGGACACTTACGTGGCCAACCACCAGGACCCAGACAAGTATCTCTTGGGATGAGGTTGAGCAGGAGTTCGGAGCTCAAGCACATCCTCAAGGGAGTGATGGACGAGGAAGGCGGACGAGTTTCGTAACTTGAAGATGGGATCTATGGGTGTGCCCGAGTACTACCACAGGTGGATCGAGCTGTCCCGCTACTCACCCCGTGACGTGTCCACTGAGCAGGTCAAAGTCTCTTATTCAGCTTTTCATCTCAAATAATCACTATCTACTCTTCCCAATGATTTTGTGCTTAACACGTCCTATGTTGCTTTCTCTTCGTATCATTTCCCTTCGTGGTTTTCTATCTTTCCACCGAGCAGGACAAGATCTACTACTTCAAGCGGGGTCTCAAGGCTGAGATTGGTCCCCACGTGGCAGGGTGCTCTACCCCGAAGGAGCTAGTGGACAAGGCTATTGAGGTTGAGGACAGCATCGAGAAGATCGGGAGGGTTGAGGCACACAAGAGGACCGGAGGACAGCTAGACCGTTCCGGAGGTCAGCAGAGGCCGAGGTTTGGAGGACAGCAGCAGCAGACCGCCCGTCCACCACAGGGGCGGTTTGGCGGTCCTGGGCAGAGGCAGTACGCACCACAGGGGCAGCAGTACCAGCGTGCTCCAAGCACCACAGCGAGTCGGGGTGGAGGCCCCCGAGCGGTGGGATGCCCTTCGCCAACAGGTGCTTCCGGTGTGGGCAGCCGGGACACAAGTACTACGCGTGTCCCAACATGGGTCGAGAGCTCCTACTACCTACTCTACACCCGGGTCAGCGAGCACAGCCACCGCAGCAGCAGCAGTTCCGCAGTGCTCCACGTCCCGTGCAGTCCGCAGCTAGGCAGCAGCCACAGCAGAGTGCTTCCCGTGCGAGACTTCACCACCTCACCGTTGAGGATGCTCGGCGAGCACCGGACGTCGTCCTTGGTGAGTTTCCGGTTAACTCCTGTTTAGCTTCGTTCTTTTCGATATCGGTGCGACTAGATCATTCGTGTCTTCTGCGTTCGTTGCGAAGCTTAAGATTCCTGTCGTCTTGCTCGATTTTCCTGTGCTCACTATTTCTCCACTTGGTGCTTCAAAGTGTGTGACGGGTTGCCGTCGAGTTCGGATTCCGATTGAGGGTGTTCAGTTTTTGGCTGATTTGGCTCTCTTGCCGTCATCCGGGATTGAGGTGATTCTTGGGATAGATTGGTTGACAAAGAACAAGGGGGTGATTTATTGTGATGAGAGGATTGTGACCTTGGTGAACCACCGAGGAGTGGTCGTGTGTTTCACACCGGTTGCTCCCAAGTTGCCGACACGGCTTTGTCACTTGCGGGGGTTGTCACTTGAGCAGATACCCGTGGTTTGTGAGTATCCCGAGGTCTTTCCCGATGATTTGCCAGGACATCCTCCGGATCGGGATGTTGAGTTTGTGATTGATCTTCTTCCTAGCACGGCTCCTATTGCTAAGAGGCCGTATCGCATGTCTTCCGATGAGTTGGTGTTGTTGAAGCAGGAGATTGATGATTTGTTGAGGAAGGGGTTCATTCGCCCAAGTGCCTCACCTTGGGAATCCCTGTTCTGTTTGTGAAGAAGAAGGATGGTACCGACAGGATGTGTGTTGACTATCGTTCCTTGAACGAGGTCACCATCAAGAATAAGTACCCCTTGCCGAGGATTGATGATTTGTTTGATCAGCTGAAGGGTGCAAAGTACTTCTCTTCCATTGATTTGAGATCCGGCTATCATCAAATGAAAATCCGAGAGAGCGACATTCCCAAGACTGCCTTCGTGAGTAGGTATGGATCTTTGTTACCGCCTTGTCAATTCTATTGCTATCTATCATGCCAGATCGCCCCTCCTTGAATTTTACCTCTTATCTATTTCCGGACGGGTATGGGCGGTTTGAGTTCACCGTTGCTTCCTTTGGCTTGACTAATGCTCCTCCCTACTTCATGAACATGATGAACAAGGTCTTCATGGCAGAGTTGGATAAGTTTGTGATGGTTTTCATTGATGATATTCTTGTGTACTCAAAGTCCGCCGAAGAGCATGCACATCACTTGAGGGTTGTCTTGGAGAGGCTGAAGGAGCATCGCTTGTATGCCAAGTTCAGCAAGTGCAAGTTCGGCTTGAGGAAGTGGCTTTCCTAGGGCATGTCATCAATGCCGAGGGAGTGTGTGTGGATCCTGGAAAGGTTCGGACAGGTTGTGAGCTGGCAGAGACCGCAGTGTGTCAAGGATGTGAGGAGTTTCTTAGGGATGGCTGGTTACTACCGTCGCTTTGTTGAGGATTTCTCTCGGATAGCTCGTCCCATGACGGAGCTCTTGCAGGATAAGGTCACCTTTGAGTGGACCCCGGAGCGTGAGAGGAGCTTTCGGGAGCTCAAGACTAGATTGACCACTGCACCTGTGCTCACCTTGCCGGATCTTAGTCGGGACTTCCGGTGTACTCGTGACAAACGAGCTGAAAGTGATAGCACCAAGGTGAAATGTGAAAAACTCAAATTTTGAAACAGATTATATAATCCCATCTACCAGGACCACCATTACAGAGCGCACATACATTGACCACAACATACGAGAGCGCACACACACTAATCAGTAACAGCCCAAAACTTCGTAAAAATAATCATGTAATTCATTTTGTGAAGTTTGGAAAAGATCCGATCAAATTTGGATGAAGTTTGAATTTAATTCGAACGAGAAACGAATTCTAAGGAAAATAATTCGCAAAGGGAAATCAAACCTACTCGCGTCCTGGGCCGAATCTCCACCCGCGCGGCCCATCTCCTCTTCTCCTCCGCAACCCGGCTCGGCCCGACCCATGTGAACAGTTGTCTTCCACCTTTTCTCACCCCGCACCTCGTGCCCGTGACCCGGACGCCGAGAACACGCCACGCGTCGCGCGCAGACGCTGCCGCCGGTGCTCAACCACTCCCTCCACCTTTTGGAGCCTTCAAAACCGCCCCCATGTGCCCCGCCGCATCTCTCCATCCCCTTCCGCGCCGCCGGGCGCAAGCAACCCTAACCCTAGCCACCGCCTCGTTGGGGTTTGCGTCGCCGCCATTGGAGAAAGCTCGAGCAAGTAAGCTTCGTGACACTTTTCTTGCTCTTCTTGCTACGCTGATTCGAGTGGTGCTAACGGCGTTCGATTCCGTGCAAAGAAGAGCAGGAACGAGCCAATGGAAAGTTGAAGTCGTCAAAGGAATCGCCGTCGATCATCGCCGTCCGTGCGTCTCCGGTGAGCTCATGCTCCGTTCCGTACTCCTTGTCGTTCACCTTCATCCCGTGGCTCGTGATCCCCTTGCAGCCCCGAAACCGGTTTCCCGTGGTCACCGCCCGTCCGCCTCTGTCTTCCCCCTCGCCGCCGTCCGGGAGCTCCCTCGTCGCCGGGCCAGCCTCGACCGTCTCCGTTCAAGCTCGAGCTCACAAAGGAGTCTTGGTAAGTTGCCGCACCCAAAGCCCCCTCCTTTCCGTGGAATCCTTGTCGTCCCGCGGCCTCTCGTCGAATTTCCGCCGCCGTCCCCATGGACGCCGGCGAGGCTTTGCTTGCGCACGTGCTCATGTATGTCCGAGGGGTGGGAAAGTGTCGTGCGGAGTAGAGGAAGCTCGTGCGTGCGTTTTGGCAAGGTCGGTGGCGAGGTTTCTCTTCCTCCGCCGTGAGACATGGTCGCGCCGCCGCTAACCTCACCGCCGGCGGGTCTCCGACGACCATTCTTGGTCGGAACCTAATGCAATAGGTTCGCGGGGGCATGAGTCGCACTTTGGTGTCACCAATTTTGATCCTTGGGAGCCCGGGAGTATACCCTCTCGAGCGCCGCCGCGGATCGCTACTCCGGCGAGCTCGCACCGTTCGTCGGAGGGGAGCTGGTGCTCGAGACCGGTGTTGGTGTGTGCGCGCCGTCGTGCTCGTGCGTCCGGGTCCTCACACTAACCAGTCCACCATGATCGTGGACCTAAACCTTGCACTGGAGAAGGCCACGGTGGTGGATCCGGAGGTGAACATGGAGCAACCTGTCTCGGACTTGAATCTGGAGCCCTATGAGTCGGGTAACACGAGGCTTTTGCATCCGAAAAGTAATATAGCGAGTAGGTCGTTAAGTCTTGAGAAAACTACTTCATAGTGAATCACTGCCTAAGAACTTCTATTTCGTCGATTAAAACACCATTACAGAGCACACACACGGTGACCACACCATTCAAATTTAGGTGAACATTTTACTTCTAAAATTGGATGCATTCGCCCATGCACATGATGATGTTGATGTTGATGTTGATGTTGAGGCCTCGAACTCAAATGTTGAAGTTGGAAGCTTTGATTTAAATGACAATTTGTATGTGTCGGAATCAGGTATGACATAAAACACGATCAAATTTGAAAGTTCATGCTGCAAAACACATTAATCTTAAAATTATTTTGATCCGAGTAATGTAGGGCATCCACGAGCAAGGTAATGCAAAGATAATTGAGTATTTGAATTATAATAGAAATAATTAATTATGGAGTGGATTGCGTAAAACTACAATTATTTGTACCATTGTTGCAGAAAACTACAACTTTCGATTCCTATTGCAAAGAACTATAACTATTTTAACTTTGAGTTGTAGAAAACTACACCTTTAATAATTTCTGTTCGGAGTGGTCGTGGACCCCACCTATCAATCTGAACATGTTTTTTTGTATTCCACATCGAATGTCGGACCCATCCCAAGTCACCATGTTAATGTTCAACGAGACAGGTTAGGCCTACTTGGGCCAAGCCCCGTTAACTCAACCGGTTGGAGTCTCGTTGGTTCCCAATGTAATTGGTCGATCTAGTGCTCATCACGACACCTCCCTCCGCATTACAATCGCTCCCAATGTTGCCTCTTGCTTTAGAAATGTCGCTAGAGTCGAGCAGGGTCACGTGCAATCGAATGAATCAACAACGGTAAGACGATGTTGAAAACTAATGCCACATGAGGGTCTTGTATGGGCGAGGCCGGGTAGGTTTGAGCTACCTCTTCAACATCAACATGTGACCCGGCATGGGTCCCACATCCGGTGCCGACAACGGAAGAGCGTTATCGACTCGGATCGATAGGACTCATCACCACTCTAGAATGAAAAAAGCTAAAGTTGTAGTTTTCTACAACTCAAGGTTAAAATAGGTGTAGTTCTTTGCAATATGAATCAAAAGTTATAGTTTCGTGCAACCATGGCATAAATAGTTGTAGTTTTGCACAATTCACTCTTAATTATGGCTTATGTGCAGGAAGTCGGGAATAAAATACAAATGTTGTGAGAAAAAAGAAAGAGTCGGACTTTACAAGTAAGGTGATAAATCTATGTGGAATTACTTTACGAGGTCCGGACTAGGAAAATTGAAAAGGACAACAACAACCATTGTAGCTGGATTGTTTGATGTCGAGTAGGTGTTATGTGCAATCTATATGGAGGGGGCAAAGAAATGTCGGGTTGCCGGTGTGCCGGTGGATCTTAGTTCAAAAAGGAAGGGGACATGTGGTCGCCCCGCAATTGAAGTTGATTTGGCTTTTGTGGCCGCAATACCTTTGAGTGAAAGAACCACACTTAAGGCCTTAGCTGATAGATAGGTGAAAAAACCACACTCCACCACTTGTTCAAAGAAGGAAAGCTACACCGACACTCTAACACTTTGAAACCATGTTTGAGAGATGATAAAAAACTAGAGCAGCTATAATATGGCATGGCAACGTTTGATGCTACAAAGATTCATAATGACCCAAAGTTTATTAATATGATGAACATTATTCATATCGATGAGAAGTGGTTCAACACTACAAGAAAAATAAAGAAGTACTACATGCTGCCTGGGAAGAAAATCCTTTGAGAGCAATTCAAAACACACATTCTATTCCCAAATGTATGTTGTTATGTGTCTGTTTGTCCCCAAAGATATGATACTGAAGGAAATTGTTACTTTGATGGTAAAATCCGCATATGGTTGATTATGAGGGACGTGTAGTCGAAATCACTATTTACCATCTCGTATCACTTGTTTCTATTTTAATGAATCATGTCCAACTAATTATATTTTATCATGTTTCAGGAACCGGCACATCGAGATAGCATAAACAGACCAAGGGGACTCTAATAACATAACCCATCAATGTGATAAAGGAGATTAGTAGAAGTTACCTGATTGCAAAAGTGCTTCCAGCTATAGTTGCAAGATGACCACGACGACATAGGGAGATACAATCTGGATCCAACAAGATAGTGCACGCACCCTCATAGATCCAAATGATGATGCATTCCTTGCAGCCGTAAGCCACATAGGTTTAGATAACCAGCCCCTAACTCACCCGACTTGAATGTTCTGGATCTTGGTTTCTTTGCATAACTGCAATCGAAGACACTTCTTACAACTTCAAGAAATATGGATGAGCTAATTCAGAACATGCAGAATGAGTTCAATAATTATTATGATCGGTACTGATTCAGAAAGTTTTTCTTACTCATCAAAGTTGCATGATCCAAATCATGCAACATAATGGAGGGAACAACTACAAGATCCCTCACATGAAGAAGGATGCATTAGAGGCAGCAAGAATGCTTCCTAGTAGACTAAATGCCACCCATGAACTTTATCAAAGTGTGCTCCACAAGCTGACCGTGTAGATGTTTAGGTATTTTGTATACTTGTGATGGATAGGTTTTTTGTTATTTTGGGCAAGTCAGGTACACTTGCGGATGCTATGGGAAAGTTAAGATGGTGTTTTGTATACGATTGGAGTATGGACCTCTGTAATTAAGTGAAATGTATTTGTGTGACACCCCTACCTTTCAAAGCAAGAGGGATTGTCGTACAGGACCGCCTTGGGAGACATCCGACGAAGCGGACGTCGTAGCACATACACACATGATACATTCACGATTTACAAATACATAATTGGAGTACATGAGTAGAATATTTTACATATAAAGTTCAAGTCTTATATCACATAAAGTTTGAAGTTTGAATTTTATATTACATTAATAGACACGGGGAAGCATAAAAGTCTCGACGATACATAAACTTATAACACCATATCAGCCCATAGACATGGCATCATTCCTGTGTCGGTGAAGATAGAACCCACTCTACGATCCATTCCTTGGTTCCTCACCTTGCCACACAACTTGCCACAACTATCATAGTACTCGGGTTGTGGCACGCCTGAAAAACAATTTATCAACAAACCCCGAGTATCTAATATACTATGTAAGTCTTACTCGACAAAAGTGGTTTCTAAAACCGACTCCTAGCATGTAGGGGGTTGACCGGGCTTGCTGGAATTTAATTGCAAAAAACAGCACCTATAATAGTTCTAAATTCAACTTTTAGCCATATTAAGAGGGTTGCAACATGAATATAAATTTTAGTGAGCAAGACCTAGCAATACAATGTTACAAAGCAATATTTAAATACTTCAAATCAGCAAGTATATATTCATATTCACTTCTTACTATGATGCAATCTGCTCGAGACAAGATGTACTCAATAACCGCGAGGGACGGCGATATATATCGATTTACATCCTGTAGGAGAAACCCAAGTACATGACATACACATCATTTAAGAATAGGTATGGTCATCGTTCGCAAGATTGCTATAGGGTCGATACGACTCCCACCTCTCCCAAGTAATATGTCCCCACATGCGATGCCCGCATCGGAGCCATCCATGGGTAGCCCCGAAAGTGCATCTAGGCCCCTAATTATAGTTTTGAGTGATTGACGTCAATACAATTAAAAAGGACTAATGTTTTCAAATGAGTTTGGACGCAGTGCATATTTAAAATTCAATTGAGAGCAAAGAAACACAAAAAGGAAGTGGCCAAGTACGTCATATTTGCAAGATTTGAGAAATGGTCCAATTATGCTCAAGATGAAGATGTGAAGCTATTTATTTATGTCTTGAGTATAGAAAACACCGTACTATCAAGAGGGACACACAAGTATGAGGTGTGAAAATGAAAGTGCTCAAAACTCCATCCAAAATTCAAAATAACCTTAGGAGTCGGACAATGTCCGACTCACTCGGACATTGGACTCGGACTCCGGAAGGTTGGCAAAAGAAAAATCACTATGGAGTCGGACAATGTCCGACTCGATCGGACAAACTACTCGGACTCCGTAACGGCCGCCATTCTTTTGAAACCCTAGGAGAGTCCGACTCCGTCGGACAATATCCGACTCGTTTTATACTCGGATATATCCGACTCTTGTCGGATTTTCCACTCGGACTCCGTAACTAAAACACCTTTTTGAAACCCTAGGAGTCGGACTTTGTCCGACTCACTCGGACAAAATCCGAGTCGGATCTAGCCCAACGGCTCTTTTGAGTGCCCCGGCTATAAAAGGGGACCTCGTCCACTTTTGGTCATAAAAGGGGACCTCGTCCACTTTTGGTCGGTTGGCAACTCCCCCACTCTCAAAAACACTCCCAAACTCACTCAAGCACTCCTCTTCTTCAAGTTTGATTCCCCACTCCAATCCTTAGCGGATTTGTGAGAAGATTGAGGAGAAATTAGTTGAGCTTCATTACCATCTCAAGAGCACTTGATTCATTCTCATCGCCGGTACTTGTTGTGTTTGTTACTCTTGGGGATTCATCCCCTAGACGGTTAGGCGTTACCCGGCGAGCTCCCAAGCTTGTGGTTGAGACTCGGGTCGTTTGTATTGCCCCTCCCTTCGTGGAGATTTGTTTTAGTAGATTTTAAACCGGCCTTTATGGTGGCTTGAAGAGGTTTAGGGTTGAGAGCAACCCGGTCCTTGGTGGACTCCTCAACGGAGACGTAGGCTTCTTGGTGGAGCTGAACTTCGGTGAAAAATCGCGTGTCTCCTTGTCTCTCTTTAGTTTCTTGCAATTTGTGTGCTATAGCTCCAGCGTGTTCTTGCTTAAATTCCTAGATTAACTTGTGTAGGTGGCTTGCTTGCTCTGTGCCCTTGTTGCTCTAGCTTTCTTGTGCTACTAGCTGCTTGCTTGTTGTTTATTATCCGTGGATTTGTCCAACTTGGCTGCCGATCTACTTTCCGCACGAGGCGGTCGGACTTTGTCCTACTCTAGTCGGATATTTGTTCGAGTCGGACTTTATCCTACTATAGTCGGACATTGAGTCGGACAAATCTTTCCTGCGAGTCTAATTTGTTAAATTAAGTGATTTTCGGGATTATCGCCTATTCACCCCCCTCTAGGCGACTTTCAGTTGGTATCGGAGCAGGTATCTTCGTTGAAGCCTCACCGCTTGAAGATTAAAGATGACAAATGACAAAGATGCAACGGCTAGTGGTAGTGGTAGTGGTGAAGCCCCACCTAGACCAACCGGTGAAGTAAGGATTGAAAGCTCACCGGATGGGATAAGAAATGGAAGTGGAAAAGGAATTGCTAAGGATGGAGATGTGCCTAGTGCTTTGCCGATAAGATACAACAAAACGCCATACACCTATAGTGATGGAAGGGATGAACACATTGGACCCGGCTCCGGAAGACTACCCTATTTTGATGGTCAATACTTTGATCATTGGAAAACGAAGATGCTACTACACTTGGACTCTTGTAAGGTGCAATGTGGCGGCGGCTAGTGCTCTTGTATCCGCACTTAGTCCCGCCGAGTATGAGAAGATAGCCGGATTGGAGGATGCTCATCAAATTTGGTTGAAGCTTGAGTTGGTTCATGAGGACATTGATAGTGTGAAGGAGTCTAAGCTAGAAGGGCTTAGAGAAGAGTTTAACTACTTTGTCATGAGGTCGGATGAAGGGCCAAGGGAAGCCCATGATAGAATGATGAGGATAGTAAACAAGAGAAGAGCACTTGGAGAGAAGGTGTTGGACTTGGATGTGAATAGAAGGTTGCTACAAGCCTTGCAAGCATGGGATGCCAACATAGTGTCCAACATAAGAGACAAAGATGGCTTTAGATACTTCACCACCGATGAAGTGATTGGAAAGGTGCTCTCCCAAAAACAGCAAATTGACCAAGGGAATAGGATCAATGCTTTGCTCAAGGAGAAGGAAAAAGCTAGTGGGAGCAAAAATGATTTGGCTCTCAATGCCGAACAAGAAAAGAAAAAGAAGGAGGTTGAGGAGAGTGATGATGATAGTGATGATGAAATGGCTCTCTTTGTGAAAAGGTTCAACAAGCTCATGTCAAAAAGAAGCTTCAAGAAGAATGATCAAGACAAGAGCAAATTGAAGAAAGCCAAAAACAAGTGCTACATTTGTGGAGACAAAGGTCATTTCATGGCGGAGTGTCCGGAGAACTACAAGAACAAGCAAAACAAGAAAGGTGACAAGAAGTACAAGAAGCATAGAAAGTACCGTCGGGGTGAAGCACACATTGGACAAGAATGGAACTCCGATGGATCATCTTCCTCCTCCGAGTCGGAATCCGATGAAGAGAAGGGAGGCATTGCATCACTTGCTATTGGGCTCACACCGACCAACTCCTCCTTGTTTGGAAGCTTGACCGATGATGAAGATGACGCCGGGCACAAATGCATGATGGCTAAGGGCTCCAAGGTAAATGCTAATGGAAGTTCTCAAATTCCTAACATGTTTGATTTGTTGGACATCATTGAGCAGGAAAAGGAGACTAATGAGAGGCAAGGGGAGCTTCTTGAGAAACAAGAGGAAATGCTTGTTCAAGAGAAGCAAAGGGTGCTTGAACTTGAGAAGCTCCTAGAAGTTGAGAGGAAGAAAAATGAGGACTTGGTAAAGTCTCTCAAAGTGGTTGAAAACGAAAGTGAGACACTTAAAGTCACAAATGTGTCACTTCAAGAGAAGTGTGATGACTTGCAAAAGGATCACAACTCTCTCAAAGTGCAATTTGAGGAAATTAAGTGTAACACTACTTCCTCTCAATCTTCATCTTGCCCCCATCTAGCAATGAGTGCTCTAGGTGCCACAAGATTGATGTTGAAGCTTGTACAAGAAACATCAAGACCATTGATGAGTTGAAGAAGCAAGTGCAAGAGCTTCAAGAACAAGCACAAAAGAAGGTGAAGGCCATCGATGATGTCAAGGCCGAGTATGCAAGGGGTGCATACACCAATGTGAGACGGCCACATGTGAAGGATGGCATTGGGTACAAGCAAGGTGACAAGCACAATGCAAGAATCAACAAGAATGGCACCGAATTCATCAAGTTCACCAAGGAGGGTGAACATCAAAAGAAGCAAGTCAAGAAGGAGAAGCAAATCAAGAACACTAACAAATCTTCTCTTATTTGTGATTTGCGTACTAACGTGCCTAACCCCTCTTGTGCTCTCTTTAATGATTTTGATGCGACCTATGTGCTAATGAGGAACAAGCATGGTCGTGTCTATGCAAAATATGTTGGGCCACGCAACAAGACCCACAAATCTTGTGTGTGGGTGCCCAAGGCACTTGTTACTAATGTGAGAGGACCCAAGCAAATTTGGGTACCTAAAAACAAAGCATAAATTGTTTTGTAGGAATACTCCTCCGGTGGCTCATCTTGGGTGGTGGATAGTGGATGCACCAATCATATGACCGGAGACAAGAAAATGTTCGAATCATTTGAGCCAAGCAAAGAAAGAAATGAGTATATCACTTTCGGAGACAACGGAAAGGGATATGTGTTGGGTTATGGTAACATTCCTTTAACCTTTCCGCATTCACTTTCGAAGGTTATGCTTGTGGATAACGTTGACTTCAATTTGTTGTCTATCTCACAACTTTGTGGAATGGGCTACAATTGCTTGTTCAACGACAAGGGTGTGATTGTCTCAAGGAGAAGTGATGGCTCGATTGCTTTTGAGGGTGTGCTCAAATGGAAGCTTTATGTTGTGGATTTTACCGCGGATAAAGCAAAACTTGACACATGCTTAGTTGCAAAGTCCGACATGGGATGGTTGTGGCATAGACGACTAGCCCATGTCGGTATGAGAAATCTTCACAAACTCCAAAAGGGCGGTCACATCCTTGGACTAACGGATGTTTGCTTTGAGAAAAATAAAATTTGCAGTGCATGTCAAGCCGGAAAACAAGTTGGAGCACCACATCCATCCAAGAACATTGTGACAACGACAAGACCGTTGGAGATGCTACACATGGACCTCTTCGGTCCCATTGCCTACATTAGCATTAGCGGTAACAAATATGGACTTGTTATTGTTGATGATTATTCTCGCTTCACGTGGGTATTCTTTTTGTGTGACAAAGGTGAAGTGAAGGATGTACTCAAGACATTCTTGAAAAGAGCACAAATGAATTTGAAGTGAAGATCAAGGCCATAAGAAGTGACAACGGTACCGAGTTCAAGAACACTCAAGTTGAAGAGTACCTTGATGAGGACGGCATCAAGCATGAGTTTTCGGCACCCTACACACCTCAACAAAATGGAGTGGCCGAAAGAAAGAACCGCACTCTCATAGAGATGGCAAGAACCATGCTTGATGAGTACAAGACCTCCGATCGTTTTTGGGCCGAAGCAATCAACACCGCATGCCATGCCTCCAACCGGTTGTATCTCCATCGACTCTTGAGGAAACCACCATACGAGCTACTAACCGGTAAAAAGCCTAACATCTCGTATTTTCGTGTTTTTGGGAGCAAATGCTTCATGCTCAACAAGAAACCCAAGGCTTCAAAGTTCTCCCCTAAAGTTGATGAAGGTTTCTTGCTTGGGTATGGATCAAATTGTCACGCCTATCGTGTCTTCAACAAAACCTCCGGTTGTGTTGAAGTTGCACGGGACGTGACGTTTGATGAATCGAACGGCTCTCAAGGAGAGCAAGTTGTTATTGACAATGTAGATGTTGAGGCTCCTAGACAATCAATCAAAAGGATGGCCATTGGTGATGTGAGACCGCAAGAACCGCAAAATGATCAAGATCAACCTTCTCCCTCAAGACAAGACCAACCATGCACAAATCATGATCAAGTTGATCAAGATCAAGAAGTTGGTAATGAAGATCATGCTCAAGGACAAGATGATGAACCCACATCGCATGATCAAGAGGTTGAACAAGATGGCGGTCAAACAAGCTCACATCCACCACACCCAAGAGTGCACCAAAGTGTGCAACGTGATCACCCCGTAGAACAAATTCTTGAAGACATAGAAAAAGGGGTAATCACTCGTTCTCGTGTTTGCAATTTTTGTGAACATTACTCTTTTGTCTCTTCTTTGGAGCCATTTAGAGTAGAAGAAGCACTCGAGGACTCGGATTGGGTGATGGCCATGCAAGAGGAATTGAACAACTTCACAAGAAATGAAGTTTGGACATTGGAGGAAAGACCAAGAGGCAAGAATGTTGTGGGCACCAAGTGGGTGTTGTAACAAGGAACAAAGCAAGATTGGTGGCAAAAGGATATTCACAAGTAGAAGGATTGGATTTTGATGAAACCTATGCCCCCGTGGCAAGGCTTGAATCAATAAGAATACTACTTGCTTTTACCACTCATCACAACTTCAAGTTGTACCAAATGGACGTGAAGAGTGCCTTCCTAAACGGGCCAATCAAGAAAGAAGTGTACGTGGAGCAACCACCGGGCTTTGAAGACCCCAAGTATCCTAACCACGTTTACAAACTCCATAAGGCGCTCTATGGGCTTAAGCAAGCACCAAGAGCATGGTATGAATGCCTTAGGGATTTCCTTTTGAAAAAGGGTTTTGAGATGGGCAAGGCCGATGCAACCCTCTTCACAAAGTGCTTTGATCATGATATATTTGTGTGCCAAATTTATGTCGATGACATAATATTTGGTTCTACTAATCAAATGTTTTGTGATGATTTTAGCAAGATAGTGACAAAGAGGTTCGAGATGTCTATGATGGGAGAGTTGACATTCTTTCTAGGATTTCAAGTCAAGCAACTCAAGGAGGGCACCTTCCTATGTCAAGCCAAGTACACTCAAGATATATTGAAGAAGTTTGACATGGACAAGGCAAAGCCCGCCAAGACGCCCATGGCAACAAACGGCCATCTCGACCTCACCAAGAAAGACAAGCCGGTTGATCAAAAGGTTTTTCGCTCTATGATCGGCTCTTTGCTTTACCTTTGTGCATCTAGGCCCGATATTATGCTTAGTGTGTGTATGTGTGCACGTTTTCAAGCCGCTCTTATGGAGTGCCACATGGTGGCCGTTAAAAGAATCTTGAGATACTTAGTGCACACACCCAACCTAGGACTTTGGTACCCCAAGGGTTCGAAGTTCAACCTTATAGGCTATTCCGATGCGGATTATGCCGGGGACAAGGTAGATAGGAAGAGTACCTCCGGGACATGCCAATTCTTGGGTAGGTCCCTAGTGTCATGGTCATCTAAGAAACAAAACTCCGTTGCCCTTTCCACGACCGAAGCGGAGTATGTGGCAGCCGGTAGTTGTTGTGCACAACTATTATGGATGCGACAAACTCTAAGGGACTATGGTTACAAGTTGAACCGTATTTCACTCCTATGTGACAACGAGAGTGTCATAAAGCTAGCATACAACCCCGTTGAGCATTCGCGCACAAAGCATATAGACATTCGTCACCACTTCTTGAGAGATCACTCTATCAAAGGGGACATTGAAGTGAGTCACGTGAGAACCGATGAACAATTAGCCGATATTTTCACCAAGCCACTAGATGAAAGCCGATTTTGTCATTTAAGGAGTGAGCTAAATATCCTTGACTCTAGTAATGTGGCTTGAAGGCTTGCATATCTGCTGTGAATTAGAGTAATTGCTTTGAAAAATAAAAATTCTTGAAAAATCTTGAATGTATCGTTTTTCAAAATCATTTGGTTCTTGATCTTTGGATCATGCGGAGTTGGATGTAATCATTGTTGGAGTGATTGAATGTGGCTGGTTACATCCAATGAAGTTTTAGCACATGTCCATGAGCGTTAATTGAGGTCAAGAGAGAAAAGATTTGGAGCAATTTTCTCGTGTTTGGAGCAAGTCTGCATTTTCTCGGAAAGTCGGACTTTGTCCGACCCGATCGGATAATGTCCGACTACACTGTGATCGGACAATGTCCGACTCCACGGGATTTCTGCCCTATAAGCCCGAATCCAACTTACCCCTTCACCCTAACTCCCTCATTCAAACACAAACTTTCTCTCTCCTCACCCAACCGGCGGCTCAAGCTCTCCTCCGGCGATCTCTCTTCTCCACCGGCGTTTTGGAGAGATTTGTGGGGGAAAAGGCTCTCCTACTCGGACTTCATCCGATTCCATCGTCGGATTCAAGGTTTTTACCCCTAATCTCTTCCTCTCACCTAGGGTTTAAGGTCAACTTCCACTGGATTAGGAGTTCTAGTGTTTCCCCTACCTAGATGTTGCATAGAAATTGTTCCTAGGATGCTATACATGTCTGTAGATGCAATATGGCTAGGAATGTGCGGTAGATCTATGCGGAATAGCAAATTTGGTGAAAATCCTGTTGCGGTCGGACAATGTCCGAGTGAGTCGGACAATAGCCGACTCCCTCCGACTAGTCGGATATTATCCGACCCGGTCGGACAATGTCCGACCCCAACAGAATTTTTCCACTAAGTCCGAAATTGCGCATAGATCTCCCTCAACTTATCTATCTATGCTATCCATCTTCCATCTCATTTCCTTCCTTGATTTTCTTTTGTCGAGCATGGGTCGATCTTCCACCAACCCCAACCCGAGAAAAGAGGGCGAAGCTTTCCGGAAAGAAAAGGAGTAGGGCCATCGGTCTCCCTATTGTTGAGCCAAGGGAAGAGGAAGAACCCACCGAGATTCATCGGAAGATGAGGAATGTGGTAGTCCATCCCACACTTGACAGGGAAATGATCAACTATGTCAAGGGAGTTGAGTCGGCGGCTACGAGAGGCTAGAGAGGTCAACCGGTATGACATGGAGCGTGAGTCGCTTGATAACCGTTTCTGGTCTCACTTCCACACGGATTGGTATATGTGTGCCTACAAGAGCAAGGTCAAGCCCACGAGTGCCCATGCGAGTACATTGATTGGGACTACATGGCAAGTAAGCGCACAGCTTTGTTTGATGAAATCATTGCCATGTGTGAGTTTCATGGGATCAAAGGGATCATGGGTTTCAAGTATGATTGGAACAAGGAAATAGTGTGTCAGTTCTACTCCACCGTATATTTTGACAAGAATGCGGGAAGAATGTGGTGGATGACCGATGGAGAGAAGCTCTCTTGCACTTTCTCAAGGTTTGCCAACATCCTTGGACCGAGGGATACAATGAGCAGGGACCTCCGTTTGCATGACTCGGATTCTCTAAACCCCGAGCTCATGAGGTACATGTATGTGGATGAGGATACATGCAACCCTCCCTATGCTGCAGGTCTTAAGCCCCTCTATGTGGTCTTGCACAGGATGCTTCGCCTCACTCTTTCTCCCGGAGGTGGAAATGCAGATCATGTGGCTTCATATGCCAAGGACCTTTTTCATGTCTTGCCAATTCAGCGTAAGTTCAATGTTTGGGACTTTATCTTCGGTGAGATGTGGCATAGCTCGGTGGATGCGAGGCGTGCTTGTGTGTATGCGCCTTTTGTCATGTGCATGATTGAGAGGATCTCCAAGAAGACCTTCAACAAAAACTGCAAGCACAACCCTCTTCAGCCTAGGATGCCACACAACGCTCCTAGGCCTCCATCTTATGATGCTCCTCCAGCTGCTCCAGCTCCTATCCGTGCTGCTCGCTCCTAGCACTAGTACTTGCTCCTCGTCCGGATAGGGCCCGTGATCGTGGTCCTAGCACGAAGAGCAAGAGTGCTCTCTTCAAGATGCTTAAGGGTATTTTCAGCACTGAGAGGATGGATGCAAGGATGGAAAATATTGAGCAGCGTCGAGAATGTGATAAAGGAGAGGCAAAAAATTATCATTGACCATCTTCGGATCACCACTCCTAGAGTTCCTTCTCCGGAGCCGGTCACTGCTCCTCCTCCGGTTGAGTATCCTTGGGACTCATTCACCCCGGATGAGTCTCTCTACTTTGGCTACTTTCCACCTCCACCTTTCTCTTCGGGTCCAGGTATCACCACTGCTCCTACCGGCCCTAGCACCGGTACCTCCACTCACACCAGGTTTCACTATGAGGAGGATGAGCCCGTGGAAGCACTCGAGCATGAGGCAGCTGCAGCTTCGAGGAAGAAGAAGAAGATGAGACCGAGGTTGAGGATCCCAAAGGGAAGGGGCCAGCTGCTGATGAAGAAGAAGATGAGGATGACGACGATGATGAGGATTGGGGCGATGATGAGTAGACCCCTCTCTCTTCCTTTTTGGTGTTTTGATGCCAAAGGGGGAGAAGTAAAATTCAGCTTTAGTTGTGAGCAGAGCAAGTGAGAGTTGCTCTTGTATCTTGTTTTATTTATGGACATGTTGCTAGGATTTGTGGTTTGTGATGAACTATGTGGTGTGCTTTTTATTTGTAATAACTCGTTTTTAAATTTTTATGTGATGAACTATGCTCTATGGATGATGAATGGTGTAATGTTATTTGTGTCGTTTCTAGTTGCATTTGTGTGATTCACATGTCATATGCATTGTTGTTGTTTCTTTTTAATTATATGCCTTGTGGATAAAATGCATGGAAATAGGGGAGCTCTCTTGTTTTTCTCTCAAATATGTGCACTTGGTTTTGAAATGACCAAAATTGAATTCAACTCATGCACACATTTGGGGGGAGCTCTCTTCTATTTGCTCTCTTCGTTCCAGTTCTTTTTATACTTAATTATGAATTTTAGTTGTATTGTCATCAATCACCAAAAATGGGGAGATTGAAAGTGCATCTAGGCCCCTAATTATAGTTTTGAGTGATTGACGTCAATACAATTAAAAAGGACTAATGTTTTCAAATGAGTTTGGGCGCAGTGCATATTTAAAATTCAGTTGAGAGCAAAGAAACACAAAAAGGAAGTGGCCAAGTACGTCATATTTACAAGATTTGAGAAATGGTCCAATTATGCTCAAGATGAAGATGTGAAGCTCTTTATTTATGTCTTGAGTATAGGAAACACCGTATTATCAAGAGGGACACACCAGTATGAGGTGTGAAAAATGAAAGTGCTCAAAACTCCATCCAAAATTCAAAATAACCTTAGGAGTCGGACAATGTCCGACTCACTCGTACATTGGACTCGGACTCCGGAAGGTTGGCAAAAGAAAAATCACTATAGAGTCGGACAATGTCCGACTCGATCGGACAAACTACTCGGACTCCGGAACGGCCGCCATTCTTTTGAAACCCTAGGAGAGTCCGACTCCGTCGGACAATATCCGACTCGTTTTATACTCGGAAATATCCGACTCTTGTCGGATTTTCCACTCGGACTCCGGAACTAAAACACCTTTTTGAAACCCTAGGAGTCGGACTTTGTCCGACTCGCTCGGACAAAATCCGAGTCGGATCTAGCCCAACGGCTCTTTTGAGTACCCCGGCTATAAAAGAGGACCTTGTCCACTTTTGGCCGGTTGGCAACTCCCCACTCTCAAAAACACTCCCAAACTCACTCAAGCACTCCTCTTCTTCAAGTTTGATTCCCCACTCCAATCCTTGGCGGATTTGTGAGAAGATTGAGGAGAAATTAGTTGAGCTTCATCACCATCTCAAGAGAACTTGATTCATTCTCATCGCCGGTACTTGTTGTGTTTGTTACTCTTGGGGATTCATCCCCTAGACGGTTAGGCGTTACCCGGCGAGCTCCCAAGCTTGTGGTTGAGACTCGGGTCGTTTGTATTGCCCCTCCCATCGTGGAGATTTGTTTTAATGGATTTTAAGCCGGCCTTTGTGGTGGCTTGAAGATGTTTAGGGTTGAGAGCAACCCGGTCCTTGGTGGACTCCTCAACGGAGACGTAGGCTTCTTGGTGGAGCTGAACTTCGGTGAAAAATCGCGTGTCTCCTTATCTCTCTTTAGTTTCTTGCAATTTGTGTGCTATAGCTCCAGCGTGTTCTTGCTTAAATTCCTAGATTAACTTGTGTAGGTGGCTTGCTTGCTCGTGCCCTCGTTGCTCTAGCTTTCTTGTGCTACTAGCTGCTTGCTTGTTGTTTATTATCCATGGATTTGTCCAACTTGGCGGCCGATCTACTTTCCGCATGAGGCGGTCGGACTTTGTCCTACTCTAGTCGGATATTTGTCCGAGTCGGACTTTATCCTACTATAGTCGGACATTGAGTCGGACAAATCTTTCCTGCGAGTCTAATTTGTTAAATTAAGTGATTTTCGGGATTATCGCCTATTCACCCCCCCCTCTAGGCGACTTTCAAGCCCGTACACTCGTCCGGCCATCGAACCCGGGATGCCACCGTCAATCAACCTCTCGAAAGAATGGTGGAGTACTTGTCCAATCCTATGGTGCTCAAGATACTAGGTTTCCCAGTTCCCATAATAAAGGTATGCACTTAGTACACAACTCAATTCTTGCTCGCGAGTCACACGAGTCCTCAACCAACACGCACGGGGCTATGGTGAACGAGGGCCTACCTTGACACTCGCATCCTACACATGCACTTCCCTGTACGGTCTCCTTTATAATCATAATGTGAGAGATAAGCTGTAACAACCCTACATAATAAAATACATTTCATGGCATTCATGACCATGTCATCCCGTGCATGTGGGGAAATATTTAATTTGGTGTTAAGAAGTGCACATAAAATAATAAAGTTAACCTAAGTTAATTAAAATTATAAAAGAGGAAATTAAATAAAAGCAAATTGTTTAACATTTTCTATTGTTTAAACACAAAAGTAAATAATTCCTGAAGTTGCTAGCCATTTATTTTATTTTGTAAAAATGTCTACAAGAAATAATGAAAGTTCTCTTTTTAATTTAAACACGAATTTTTAATCTGAAAAATATTTGGAATTGGAACATGAACCTAAAAAGAAAAGTGCTTAAAATGTTTTCAAATACCTCCCTGATTTTTCGTGGAATTTTGCGAGTGCTAGAAATGTGATTTTTAATTAAACTAAAACGCGAGGGTGTTTTTGTAAAACGATAGAAGCCCACATCCATCTTTTCTTCCTTCTCTCTCCCGCGCGGCACCGCCTCCCCTCGGACCGCGGCTGGCCGCCCCTAGGCCGCGCGCCCTCCTCCTCACTCGCTGCCACGCGAGAGCTCCCCTTTACCGCCTCAAACATCCGGACGTTGGGATAAAGCCCGGCCCGAGCTTCCCTCCTTTTCCTCTCTCGGTTTTCCCCACCCGAAGCAACCGGTCCGCCCTCCCTTTTTCCCACACCGGCCGACCGCCTCGGGCCGTCCCCGACCAGCCGTCACCACCCAACACTCCGCCGACGAGTGATGAAGCCCCACATGGGTTCAATTTTCGTCTAGGCGCCCGAGCCGTGAGATCGAGGCCCTTCTTCCCCGGGAGCTAAGCCGGGTAGCCCCGGCCGCGATCCCGAATTCGTCCTCCCACGGTGAGCGAATCCTCTTTCTTCCGTGTCCCATGGCTAGGAAACTTCTTCCTCTATTCACTAGTAGCTTACTCCTCCTTATCTTCCATGGTCCGCCGGAATTTAACCAAGTTTTTCTTGAGTTCTTGTGCCGCCGCCTATGCCTCCACGGTGAACGTCGGTTTCCGGCCACCTTCGACGTTGACCGTGATGATGCCGTTGAAGTTCATCCTCCCGTGATGCCGTAGGAAGAAGCGGGAGGAAGTTTGGTGCACCGTAGGCCGCGTGCGACCTCGCCGAACTTCCGACGGAGCCGCATCTCGCCGCCGGCGCACTTCCCGGCCGTCTCGGCCCCGTGGATTCCGCTCCTAGATTCCTCGTGTTCCAATGAGCCCTAGAGCCAAAGTACCGGTCGCTTCACCCCCTCCGCCTCACTCCGGCGACGCGCGTGCGCTGTCTCCGGCCGCCGTGGCCATGGCCGCAGAGCCTGGCACGAGCCGGGCCGCGCACGGGCCTGCTTGGGCCGGATTGGGCCGCTGGGCCGCCTCGGAGCCAAATGGGCCTGGCCACTTTCGGCCCATTACCTTCTCCAGTCATTTACGAATTTATTCGTTTTTAGAATCTTTTCAAACTTCAGAAATTCATAGAAAATTCAGGAAAAATCAAAAAAATGTCAAACAAAGTTCATTAGACTCCTAAAATTATTCTCTATTTAGTTATGAATTCAAATACCTATTTTGAGAAATTATAATTTCATGGTTTAATTAATTACTTGTCTTTAGTTAATATAACCTATTATTTTATGCTAATTATTAATTGTTTTTGAAAAATAAATTTCTTTAAAAATTAGAGATACTGCAGACGAAAGTTTTTGTTAAGTTAGTTTTCCAAAATTAAACCTAAACACCGTCATTTCATGTGATTCTAAATTAATAGCTTAAGTGTTATCCCATGTCGTTAACTATTTATAATTGTGGTTTAAAGCATGATTAATTATTAATGGATGAACCTGGTAATCAGTAATTAATGAACATGATTAATGTTTAATTATTAATTAATGACCTTGATTAAGCAATAATTAATGAGCATGATCAATTCTTTCTTATTGCTTAACGAACATGATTAATTGTTAATTATTAATTGCAAAGTAATGAAGTAAAGAAATGATTAATTGTTAAGTAATGAACATGAGCATTTGTTAATTAATAAACAAGAGTAATTGTTAATTATTAAATATAATAAATCATTACTTGGTAATTGTTAATTACTGAACCTAATTAATCAATAATTAGTAGTTGATGAATAAAATTAACAAAACCTTTGCATGATCATATCATCTTCATTCATGCATACATGGTTGTGATTCGCGACGTATGGTTGGTCGACCTAGGTCCCGGCGTGATCGAGGTTCCGTCCGAGGTCGAGAAAGGAGACGGAAGCTTCGAAGTCGACCAACACATCGAGGAAGCTAACCCGACCCGAATCAAGGCAAGCCCGGTGCATCCCACCTATGTTTTTAAATATTTTACTTTATCACATAGTACGAGTTAGGCTTGTGCATTAGGTGTTAGGGTTTGATTGACACCCTAGATGCATGAGTAGAATTCCTATGTTACCTGTTTATCCATGTTGGTTTTGTGTCTCGATAGATGCTACGCTTAATTCACAGGGCTACGGTAGAAGTCGAGTGGTGCTGAGCACACTCGCGAGCTGGTACTGGTCCGATCTTAAAGCATGGAGGCTTTAAGTTGATTGATGTCTTTTAAGTTGAAAGTTAAAGAGGAAGATGAAGATGAAATTGAGACCGGACGGGCCCCGTAGGGAAAGGGCAAAGACGAGGTCTTGCAAGGTGGTAGCCCCGTCCGTGTCGGTCAAGGACCGTACCGTTGTTGGCCCCGCCGAGCAAGTATTTGAACGTACCGATTTACATACCGGTGTTTATGGGGCCGGAAGCCGATGTAACCTAATTGCCACGGCGGTTGGACGTAACCCATCCCCTAATTGGCTGGAGAATGAGGTGAGGCCTCATGTCTCAAAGGGAGAGGAATGGGTGGTCGCTCACGGATAACGTCGAGGACGGGTATCGCGTGGGGTCCCCGTGTTCTCGGGCGGATGGGAGACTAATCCGGCCACCGCCAGGAATTAGCGTCAAAGGTTGTCGTATGCGACCAACGGGGTGCGTATACGCCGTGTAAACGGGTTTTCCCAGCTGGTGAAATCGATTCAAATCGCTGTCCCTCGCAGTAATGAGTACCACTTGTTCACCGTGTCACATCGTAGTTAATCAAGTGGAAGATGAAGGAAGAGGAATGAAAGAGTTGTTGTTTGGAATTAATCTTTTCCTGCAAACTTGATTGAAATAGTGATAGTCTGCAAACCTAGAGGTTAATGAACTTAACGTGAGCTAAAATACTGAAAGTAAGGACTCAACCTTTAATGCTGTTTTCGCAAAGGAGTAAACCCCACAGACGGAAAGCCTTTGCATACTAGGCGTCGGCCTTAGCGTGCCATGTTGACGGGTCGGACTTGTTGAGTATTAGAATACTCGGGGTTTGTTCGTTATGCTTTTCAGGAATCGAGTCGTACTCCCACAGTTCGTACGGTAGTTCCCGGATGTGGAGTAGTCCGAGGATGGTTCCCACCAATGGGAACGGATCCCGATATCGTGAAGAAGAAGGACCGTGATGTACGAAGGGCTCGGTGCATCACGTTGATCATCTAATAGTGTTCTGTTGTTCAATGTACAGCTTTCCGCTGCAATACTCGTAGGTTGTTAAACTTCAATATTGTTTATATTTCCGCTGCACCGATGTTTGTATGTCGAAAACCTGGTTGTATTATACCATGATGTATATATTCTGGCTTGTATGAGATGATACACTCGTTGTAACTCGCTGCGTCGAGTCTCCCTCTGTTCCGATTCCCGGGTGTCCCGGAGGGGATGTCACAATAACAATTAAATAAACCTATACCGAGGGATCTCCGTAGCACTCGGTGTTTCTACCGATGACTCATATTAAGCATAGCATTTCTAATAAAAAAGGATTATACCTATCCAATAAGACCATAGGCATAAAGGGATAATAATGTAATTAAGGTTGAGATCAATTCCTAAACGTAAATGCACAATACATGACATAACATGTGTGAAGTAAAACTAAAACTTAGGAAACATAGGTTATGCACCGAGGCTTGCCGTGGGATTGTTCAAAGTTAGTAGATGCAACGGTGTTCAGCTCAACGTTGATCTCCTTGTGGTTGCCTTCCTGGATCTCGTGTCCTAGATATGTAATGCGATGCATGAGTATGCATAGACATACATGGAACTTTTTCAATAAATATATATGATGATACTATATGATCATGAGATGAAAATGATTATGCATGAAATGACATGCTTACATATGTGTGGTGAATAATAAATTAAATCAAGGGGACAAACTTTTAATTAAGAAAACAAGATTTAACCATGCATAAACATATTACGTAGAAGTAAAATAAAAGAAGCAATCCCCCTAGCTAAGCAAGAACATGGTACAAGAGAAACATGGTTACTTGATAATTACACAAGAACCGAGACACTTAAAATAACATGGAATTTTTCTTAGATAAATACATCAATAACAAGGCAAGACATGATTCTTTAAATCCTAACACCGCCAATATGACATAGGACAATATGAGCATAGAACATATGATGTGCCGAAAATAACCATGTACATCGGACACTCCTGCCATGTATATCAATAAAGATCATGGTGATCATGGCCATGCATAAAATGTAAGAATTTACATGAATTAACACATAAGGCAATATGGCCATATGCAACGCTTCACATAAACATTTAACTTAACGGATCGGAATTTAAACAAGATTATTCTACAAACATTCTTATATATGAGTTTCTGGATAAATGCATAAAAGAGCACTAATTAAGCATGGTGAACAAATGAGCATGAAATCTAGGACAATTCTCTAGGTCATTTTATTATCGGACTTTATATATTACAAAAGCAAGAAATGCCAATTATCATAAAAACATGCATAAATGCATCATAATCATGCACCGGAGATGAAACATGTCATGAGAGATGCACATGCCAAATTTCATGATTTTTTACATTTACTAGGGAATTTAATTAGGGTTTAAAAGCTTAACAAGGTGCTATTTATTTTTAACTAAAACTTCAAATTTTTACACAGAACCCTAGGTGAAGGAGCTGACCATTGCAAAGTTCATGTTGCAAGGATTCGAAAACATTTTAGTTTGCATTTTCCCATTTTTATTTTTAGAGATATGAATTTTGCAATTTTAACCAAAGTTCATTGTTATTTATGAAATTGCCATAAGATCGGAAATAGAACGACGGAGCTCTCGCCGGAGGCGAGGCGCTGCGCCGGAGCAGGGGAAGATAGGATGTGGCTTGGCATGCTAATTACCCCAAAACGTCGAGCACGATGAGGCGAGTAAGATGAGGGGCGCGCATGGGTGGTGGCTCACCGGAAAATGACCGGCGGCGAGCGGTGGAAGGCGTGAAGGTTCGGCGGAGTCATGCTTCATGTACGGGACACGAGGGGATGGGCTTCAAGGTCCAAGAGCTTCACCGGAACATGGAGAAGGCCGGTGTGGAGGAAGAAGGGGTCGAGGAGAGCCGCAGCTAGGTCCTCACCGACGGGGTGGCGTCCGCTCGATGGTCGGCGGTGGGAAAACACGGATTCCGGCGGCAGCTCTACAAAATATGGGATGGGAATGATCATGGGACTGCGTCAGGTCCTTGTGCACTCTCCATTGCAAGGAATTGCACAACTCTCACCTCAATCGGTGGTGACGGCCATAGCGAGCAAGGTTGCGTGAAAACGATGAATTCCTCCGATTTCTTGCAGCTTGCCGGGGAACAAACGATAGGGTGGCTCTGGAGTAGTTCGGGGGCTGTCTAGGAATGGGGTAAGTGATCTACGAGATGCTCGGAGGGCCGAGGGCGTGGCATTTTAGCTCGGATTCGAGCTCTCTCCCCAATCGGCCGAGCGGTGGCGGTCGTCCGCTAGGGGACAACGGCAAAATGCCGGTCAAGGGCCAGCGACGGCCACCGCGTGGAAGAGCAGTAGTGACCTCAAGGAAAGCGGCTGGCCTAACTCGTTCCTCACGGCAAGGGCGCCGACGTCGAGGTCCGGCTGCAAGTGGCCCTGCGCCCTGTTCTAAGCCGATTTCCACAAAATCACGACAATGCCACTCTACGGTGTTTCTGTTCTTTCTCCAAAACAACAATCTAGGCCGAATTTGAAAATGCCGATTTATGTGGAGGCTTGGAATAAAAATTGGAGCAACTTTTGTTATTGGCCAAAGTCCAAATTTTTCTCACAACAATTCTTAAAAATCCTTGAATGCCTGTTGTTTTCTTGAATAAACTGATTTTTTATGGGGTTTGGTCCACTACTAAAAATTATGGAAAAATACCCCAAAATTCTTTCTTGATATTCCCCACAAGATTCTGCAAAAACATTGGCATGTTGTTGTTGAAAATTTTGAGGATTGGCCATAGCTGGTTTGAACTTAATTTGAAATTAAATTTCAAACTAGCCATTTAATTTGCTTCTATTCACATTGGAATTTGGAAATGCAATTTAAATACATTGCCACTGTTCACATGTATTTTGTGACATGGGATGTCACAATTTGGCTACTGCAATTAGCTTGAGTATGCAGCATAACCACTAGTGAAACAACACACATTACACTATGATTCATGATTACTAACATCACAAACACAATCATTCATTACACAACCAGTAGTAGTTTATGAAAGTTGCCTAGCGGGGAAGGGGGGGTGAATAGGCAAGTTATTTAAAAACTGAAAATCACAACACTTAAAAACAAATATCAGTTCAGCCCACGATAGAACTTACTTCGGGGCTCGAAGGAAAAAACTAAAGGAGTTGCTAGAGAATCGAAATCTCACGAGTCTACTTGAATAGAAACCTTCATTCACCTCCTAGAGGTGTTGCACCTGCAGGAATTTGATAGACAAGCCCCACACACGTAGATCGGGCACAAAAACGCCAAAGGGAAGAAACCAAGCACGCAACAAAAACACAAGGGAGACACGTGGATTTTTCACCGGAGTTCGGATCCCTCACAAAGAGGTTCCTACGTCTCCGTTGAGGAGCTCACAAAGAGTTGGGTCTCTCTCAACCCTAATCCTCCCCAAGTGGCCACAAAGGTCAAACTTGGTTTTCTTCTTCTTCTCCTGATTCCTTTCCTTCCGGAGGCGAATCACAGCCTTCACAAACTTCCCAAGGCTCACCACAATCTTGGAAGCTCAAGGATGACACCTAGCCAATCTAGGAGAACGAATCTCCAAGAGTAACACGTAAAGTCGAGATTGCTTGCAAAGGGAAGATGTGCTCTAGGTTGGGGCGATGCTCTCAAGATTGGATTCAAGACAGGGACTCTCACAAATAGCCTTGGATCTCAAGGAGAGTGGAGAGGAGTGAGAGGATGAGCTTGAGTGAGATTAGAGAGTTTAAAAAGCACGAGCACTTTTTCTCACGAGATGGGGGAGGCCTTACATAGTGGAAGTCTAAATAGAGCCGTTGCTAGGTCAAGTTCGGGCTCGACGAAACTTTCGTTTGTGATGAAACTTCCATTAGAGTTGTGACTTCCGTCCCAAACTCTCTGAAATTGATGAAACTTTCGTCTTGCATGACGGAACTTCCGTCGGGGATATTTAGCGAGGCTCGGTTCCCGGGACGGAACTTCCTTTGAGAGTGGGACTTCCATCCCAAACTCTCTCGGAATTGACGGAACTTCCGTTCTAGGATGGAACTTCGTCCCGGAAGGTGGGATGAGGTTTGGTTGGCTTTTTGGACTTGGCTTTTTGTGGCATTTTGGTTTTCAAGCTAATTTAGGTAACTAGAGCACATTCTTCTCTCGCATGTAAGATCGTTTCACCCCTCTTAACACTCCTTCCATCCAAGAATATAAGGATTTGTTGACTTTTTCACTCCTCGTTTGACCTTTCGTCTTATTCAAAATATTTATACAAATGTAAAAATAAACATGACGTACTTAAAACATATCTAGAAATAAAATAAATTCTAACAAAATAAATAAATTTTTAACAAATTTTTTGAATAAGATGAGTGGTCAAACATGATATCCGAAAGTCAATAAATGCTTATATTTCCGGACAGAGAGAGTAGTTTGACACACCTACACTAAAAAAAAACTATAGATCTACTCTTTTAGCTCTTACTTTTGAGTACTTGTTCCATCTTTTGTATGAGGGGTACACTTTCTCACAACGTGGGTAAATCATCTTTGATATCCGACACAATCACTTAAGTTCACATTAGAAGTTTTAATTCTTTATCATTAATCACCAAAACCCACTAGGGGGCCTAGTTGCATCTTCGGTTTAGCACTGTACGCACATGATTACTAACATCACAAACACAATTGATTACTAACATGATTACTAACATTCAACTAGCACATCACATTCATCGAATAAGGTCGGATGTGGTAGATACCCATGACGATGGAAACCATCTAGTCATAGTCGGAGTCCAGCGGCAACTCATCGGTGAGCAGTGGTGACTTGTCGGAGCTGGTGGCACCTCCTTCAAGTCGGATGAGGTTATATATGGTGAGTGAACTAGGAAATCACTCATGGTTGGGTCCTCCAAGTCTATCACCACCTTCGCACAACCACCTTGTTGGAGAGGACCTTGACCTCCACCACGCCTCTCCCGATTGCTACCGATGTGGCTTCCCTTCCTCCAATGGACGACGTGCCAACAACTTTAGGTCCAACGCAGGCGCGCCCGCTCCGTCAATCGGCAGCGCACCCGTGGATCTCGAATCGACGAGGTGCCCGTGGATCTCGCGGCACCTCCCTTGTGCTCCTTCTTCGGTTTGACGAGCCGACACCGCTTGTACACCATCGGCCGGCGCCGTCGCTTCTCCCCTCGCTGCTACCACTCCTCCGGTCCGGGAGGAGGAGGGTCCACTTTATCCCCTATGGGAGCAGGTGGCAATGAGCAATCCGGGGACGAGCAATGGCGGCAGGGAAGAGCTACGGTGGCGAGGAGGAGCAACAGCGACGGGCGCGGTGGCGGGGCATGGCGGCGATGTGGGCAGGGGCGACGAGGTTGTCGGCGAGGGTGGCGGCGATGTGGGCAAGGGCGCCGTGGTCCGTGGATGGGGGTGGGCGGATGGGTGAGATAAGAGATAAGGCTGCGGTGTGGTGGGTGGGTGAGAGCCTATACACGTGGGGTCCACCATAGGCCAAAAATGCTTACAATTCCGAACAACCCGTGAGAGTTTGGAATGCTTACATATCCGAACGGAGGAGTACATAATTATTGGATTTACATATAATTTAATTCGAGCATTATTTTTGCATGAAAATTACAACACTTTATTCAGGGAATCAAATAGATAATTGCATGGAATTAAATAGAACCGGATGCACAACACAATATCCATCACAAAATGCGTAATTCCACAACCGCATAGCAAAGTTTCAGTCATCGTCATGGCTCCACAATCGCATATGCTCCCCGTCGAGCGCCCACCGTTGTGCCACCTCACCACCGGCGGATACGACGACGCCCATGATGTCGAGATGACAATAGAGCTCGCTGCCGCAAGCGAGAGCAGCAAGAAGAAGGAGCAGCTGCGGTTACCGATGGAATCGCCGCCGGCAGCAGTCGAGGCGGGCACGACCTTCATTCCGGGGCATTCACACGTGCAGGCCAAGCGGGAATTGTGGATACACATAATTTCACAATTTAAACGAATAAAAAAGGAACAAAATCGATGCTGCACTTACCCTTGGTTCTAGTCATGGTGTGCGACATTGTCTCTATCCTGGCCGGAGCCGGAGGAGGACTCCTCGGCCGTGCTCGCGCCGACGGGTGCGAGATGGGGCGAACGACCAGGAGATTAGCTACCAACCGGCGTCCGGTCGGGCTTTGCAAGCCGCCCTTCTCCATGGCCGGAGCAAGGTCTTGTCCTAGGGTAGGGAGCGATGCACTCGGGCCTCCAAATTTTGTGGGCCTCCGAATTTATAACTGGTATATGTATTGAGGAATAAAGGAGCCCAACAACCCACCATATTACGTAATGTTTACAAACCTCAGCAGGCAGCACATAAAAGCTAGAAGGTTGGAAATACCAGCTGTAAACGGACACCACTCGATTTCGTCGACAAGTGGCAGCGCAACCTTTCTTTCTTTCGCCACATGCGTCTCCACCGAAGTCCGAGAAACCTCGTGTGCATGATATTTTCCATTACATGGTAATGGTTTAGTGCGTAACTGATTTTATTTATTTCATTCAAGGGATGTCTTCTTCGTAAGATTCCTTTCCCATTTCAGCTATTGCCTATATAATTTTGTTGGTCCAATAAGTGCTTGCATTGGCAGCTTTTCTTAGCTAAAGTTATTGAAGTCATACTTGCATTGAACAATGATACATGAAAGAGTTAATGATGTAGCTATAATAGCATTAGTAGGCAATATATCGGAGAAGATTGCTTATCCAAATATAATTGAAGATTTCATTTCAAGGAATACAAAAACAATAATGCACTTCAAGTGAAGCATACATGATAGATATATTTTATTATGAAATATATTATGTACTTGCATAAATTGTTTATTGTGATGTTTTGTCAAGTTAAAACCTTCATCAATATTTTGTACAGGGCCTCAATCCTCGGACGGCCTGGGCGGAGCAACGCAGCCTGCTTTTTATCACGATGGATAGAGGAGGAGAACTGGAGGGAGAAAGAGAGTCCGAGGGCAAAACTGTCTTTTCGTATGGTTACTTCACGGTGGACACTATGAAAAGAATCAAAATTTCATTTCGGGTCAAATAGGGAACTTTTTTTTTTGAGAATCAAATAGGGAACTTTGAATCCGAAAGGAAAGGTACTGGCATCTTTTTGAGGCCGGAATTTCGTCAGAAAAAAAAACAACGCGGACGAAGTTTCAAAAAAGAAAAAAAAACGCGGACGAAAAACAGAGGCACCCATGGCTGCCGCCGGCGACACGCCGGAGACGGTGGAGGTGACCCTGCGCGCCGTCGGCCCATCCCGACCCACGAGGATCCGCCTCCCTCCTCTCCTCACGGTTGGCAATATCCCCACCCAAACCCTTCTTCTTCTTCTGCCCGTTTCTAATTCCTCTGTTTAGGTCGCGGATCTCTGTCGCCGCGTCGCTGACGACTGCCGTCTCGCAGCCCCGGAAGAAGGTCGCCTTCGCTTAGTACTGCGGGGGAAGACGCTCCCGCGGGAGAACGACGCCCATGTCAACCTCCGCGACGGGGGTGGGTGACCCCTACCATATTCCCCTTCTTTCTTGATTGCCATTTGCTGGGTGACGCGAAATTTGTATTCAGCTCCCTTCCACCTGGGCAGCTGAAGTCTGGTTAATTATCTGTTGCCTCAAATTCCTCTAAAGGTTATCGTTTCTGCGATTTCTTTATTAGATACTCTAATAGTGGCTGTGGCTCCTAAGCCTCCTGCTAATCATCTCCGTGATGACGACGATGAGGAGGAAGAGGAAGAACTGGTGAAGTTTTCTCGCAATATCTTCTTGATGTTTGTACTTGGGGGATGTCTTGGTGTTCCTTGTAACAATTATAATGTCCCTTAATTTTTGTAGAAGTTCAAAATACCGCAAACAACCACTTGGTGGAAGAGGGAAATTTTTCTATTCCTTCGGGACAAATTGAGATTACCTGGTAAATGACATGCGTGGTGCGCCTCAGTTTTTGTTTGCTGAAATGAACTGATAATGTGACGAACCTTAATCTGCGTTTCGCTTCTCCAGATATCATCCTGATGGCACTGTTTTCCCTTACTATGAAAGCATGGGTTATTATCACAATGTGGTTCCTACTGGCACCTGTTGCTCAGAAGTATGGTGTTGGACCTTTATATGTAAGTAACTACTTCAATATATATATATTGCTGCAATATCTGTAGTATAATTCTGGAGTTTGCAATTTACAGTGGCCAAACTTACATAATTCATCGACAGATGTAATTTATACCGTTTGCTCTCTACCCAGATCCTTGGTACTGGTTTCATGATCATACTTCTTAATCTCGGAAGACGGCAACAAGGTGATGTTAGGTATATTCTCTTGCCCATTCAAATGCTTATTACTGTAGAATTTTGGGATGAGACTACTCTCTATCGAGAAGGAAAATAAACCTTTCCAACACTGTATTCTCATGTGCATTGTTAAGGAGTCATCTGTTTAGCATGAAGATATGGTATTTTATGATGTGTTGCATACTTTGGTTGTTTTTCCTATCATGGGTTAGATAAAAATGTTCAGCAAAAATACTCTGTTCCTTGGAAATATAAAAGATGTTTACAATGTGGGAAATTTTTTTTAACATTCTCAGTAGCTCGACTTCCATTGGGTACCAAAATATCAAACCTTTATTCTTCTTTGCTAATATACGTAACATACTCAAGTCATGCTTTAAGTAGGAGAAGGTGAATATACTTGTGGTATGCTCTCCTTCTGTCCAACTATATATTCATTTCTGGTTTGGTTGAATTCAAACTTTGACAAGTAATATCTCTAAAAATACATTATTTCAAATGTAAACAGTTTCTTATTATCATAGTTGGTTCCATGATAAGTCTAATATCATTTATACTCGATCAGATGTCATGAATTTTCTGCTATTGACTGTCAAAGCTGAAATTGTTTGACTCTGACCAAACCCAAAAAATTCTTAGATTGTTGGACAGAGGGAGAGTATATGGGGGTTTTTCATGCTGATCAACCAAATATATGCATTTTTAATCATTATAGGTCCAGGATAACAACTGTTTTCTTTTAACAAGTATTATTTCTATTAAAAAATTTGAAAAGAAGAGGACCCCTTTCACATGCAAAGATCTTGCCGTGCAAAATATAATCGCAATAGCTGATAAACAGATTCTTACTGGAAATTACAGATTACTATTTTGACTTTTAACTTTCCAATTTGTTCCATCCACACAGTGCATACTCCATATTTAACGAAGACTTCCGAGAACTACCGGGAACATTCAATGCGGAGCGCATAGATAGAGACATCCGTGCTGGTCAATTGTGAGGCCTTTACCTGGGTTACAGTCTTACAGATACCATTATATGCTAAGATCTGTGTAGCCATTGCCCTCCTTTGTGCCTGGAAATTAGTAGTATTTCGAGGGATCTCGTACACTGCTCAAGATATTTCTTCCCTGTATAAATGAATTCTCGTTCATGTTGACAGTGGTTAAATACACGTGCACTTTGCAGATATTTGTATGTTTTAGTAGTGGTTATGAAGCTGTTCCTACCATACAATCCCTTGCTGTTGAAACCTTAATTGAAAAAAATGCCTTGTTGGCCACACTGGGAGGATAACTAAGATAAGCATTATGCATTTGGGTCTGTGGTACGGATAGTTCACCAGTGTGAGGCAGAAGTGTCTAGACGATACATGCAGATTCACTTCAGTGCATTTCAGACCATGAATCTATATACTACTAGTGCAATCTGGTGTGCTGTAATTTTCAGAGATGGTACAACAGAAATCTTGGATTTTGACGTCTACGTATTCCTTAAATCGCAATCACAAACTAGAAGTTTAACACAGAAGAATAACTGCAAATTCCAGTGCCTGGCTCTATTTACCGACTAAAATTCAGAAATCAACTGTCATATACTGTTTAAACCCTAAGAGGTGAATCCTGGGTTGGTGAAGTTCAGAACCCGTTCCAGTTTTCTCTGCTCAAACACCTCAACCTCAACCAAGAAGGAGCTGACTGGTCGGTGGTCTGAGAAGCTCAAATCTAGAGAACTCCAATATGAGAGTTGCTTGGTACCTTTTCCTAGCCAAAATATGCGATCACACCTGGTTCATTTCCCATGAAACAGAAGAGTTAGCATCTGGAAAAAGTTGCTAGCCAAGTAATAGGAATGTGTGCTTGAGAATTCTCATGTTTGAAATACACACATTATGCCCTATGAATACACACATTAGTCGAAATACACACATTATTTTCGAAATACACGCATTATGTCATATGAATACTTGTAAGAGTTAGCATCTGGAAAGGGACTTAACCATGCAGGAGATCTTTTTTTCTCTCCCCTTCCTTAGGAACCTCTCCGACATATCTGTTTGAATTTCTTTCATACTTGTAAGTAGGTGGAAAGTGAATCGAACCTTCCTTCCAACCAAGAAAAGTATTCCCACTTATTAACTCCTTTGTTAGCTAAAATGTAAACGAATCACTATTAATTACATTCAGAAATTGGTAGAAACTAAATTATTTATTAGTGGATGTAGAGTTATCAAAATGATAACTAATGGTCAGAACCTGGTCATGCTTCAAAAGATCCTCCCACCTCTTCATAGCTACCAGGTGTCGTACTTCACCATCCGCAAGGTCAATGCGATAGTTAAGATCTCCAAACCAGAAAATTCGACTGCTCCAAAATGAAATTCTGACATCTGATTAATGAATCAAAATAAAAAATTCATCTTTTGAATCATGCTAGATGGAGCATAAAGAGTTAGGCCTCTTTGATTGGGGACTAACAATGCTGTTAGAAATCTAGTTAGAAAGGAAGCAAGTTTAACAGTGCACTTGTTTGAAAGGTGGTTTGTGTGGCCTAACTAGTTACTTATCGCAAAATTGCATCACATAACAGGGAACAACTGTAACTAACAAATAAAGTAAATAAAACAAATATAACCACATATTGACAATTGAATAACGCTATCATACAAAACACAAGGAACACAATCTAGCTTGGTCCGAGAGAAGTTTTAAAAATATGATAGGTTTGCTAGCAATGAGTACTACAGGGAACAGTTTTATGTTCATGTCTTTTCACTACATGGTGTGCAGTATTCTTAAGTGCTCAGAAGAAGTGCTTATAGAGGGGAAATCATTAAGAACCTGTACAAAATTCTTTCCTAAAAGCAAAAGGTGCTTAAATAGATAGTGACTTTGATGAATACTCTAAGCCACTGGTGCTAACATGAGATATTTTCTGCCTAATATAAGCACATAGTGCTAAAAATAAACCCTTTCTTTTTTTTTTTTTTTGTCTTAAGCGCCTCCCTTGTAAATGCCCTCTGTCATGTCATGGATTCTTTTAGTATAACCGGGGGGGGTTACTGGAGGTTCTTATTGAGCATCATAAACTCTTCTGTTTTCAGTTACGCGTGCAACTATCCAATTTGTTGAAAAGAAAAATGTATAAGCTAAGAATTAATTCAATTTTTAAGGAGACTAATGGGGATGAAAGTGGTGTATACATACTCATGTGAAGGAATCATCAGTGGTTGACCAGCAGCAAACAAGGAAGAAAATCTTGTTCTGCGAAGAATCTCATCGACATAAAAGTTCCTTTTCTGTTGATCCCCAGACTTATGGCCAGATGCAAGATGGGAGCAGACAAAGCAGAATCTAGTTTGGAAAAGAGACATGCTGATGGATATTGATCCCTTCACAAGGAAAAACAAGAGTGCAAACTAAAAATCAACATCTTGATTTTAGATTACATGAACAGATAATAGAAATATGCATTCTACAAGGTTGAGGATGACCTTGTTACCCATGTAGCCCAGGAGTCCAACACCAACTGAAGCTACCTCCAAGTTGTTAACATGTCGCCTCAGTTTCCTGGAAACCCATACAGAAACATATATGCCAACCATTTGCTTACCAACAACACGCACATAATTTGCACGAGGCTCTGAACATTCTCTTTGCCCCAGATTAGCGCATTCCTTGACAGTAATAGGTGACCCGCCTTCTGATGTGCAATCAGATTTGCAGTCAAGAGTATTTGGAACATCGAACTTCTCTTGCTGTTCAGACCATGACATGCCAAGATTTCCTAAGCTATGATATTGTCTTTTTATACCAATGTGCAAAGCTACGTCTTGTGGCTCATGACTTTGTGGATATTCCACGAAGTTAGTGCTAGATAGCCCAAAACTCATGACCCTCCTTATCCTTGTATCTGGTACCGAAACTTTAGGCGGAGCATCTAGTGGATGTTCCGGCCAGTCAAATGAGTTAGTCCTGTCTATCCAATTGCAATTAAACTCAGTTACCATAGCTTGCCTATCTTTGAACTGATTCAAATTTCTAGTCACTTCGTCATGAGGTTCCAGTTTTGAATATTCATGTCCATTTCCTGAAGCAACGGGTTCTAATAATGGGGAT
The DNA here is from genome assembly GCA_031894775.1 of Chloris gayana. Lineage (NCBI taxonomy): Eukaryota > Viridiplantae > Streptophyta > Magnoliopsida > Poales > Poaceae > Chloris > Chloris gayana. Next base: position 11,607 of record JAUNZO010000226.1, on the reverse strand, counting down.
ACTGGAGCACTGTAACTTTTGCAGATTGTCTTGGGTTGCTGAAACTTGTTTAGTGTCTGGCGAATGATAACATCCCATTTCCGTATTGGTTTACTGTTCTCTGCCCCCAAGATATTCCCTGCATTTAAAGGGACAACTTCCTGAAAGCTGAAACACAGATGACAGAACTTAAATACCATACCAAAGTTTAATCATGTTTAATGTTATATTTAAATTGTTTAAAGGAACACCAAGTTTCACAGATTTGATAGTACAACAAATATTTCAGCAGTGTAGTAGCATTTGTTGTATGCTTTAACAAATGCAGGGATGGGGATTCACATTGTCTAAAGAAACATTCAGGCATACATGAAATGACTAAACACAAAATGGCATGATTATTTTTAGCAGATTAAAAGGTCTATTTTCATAGCTTGAGAAGGTACATACCCTAAAACATACATATCAGCTGGTTCTTGTGTATGAAGCCATTGACCAATGTCAAGGTCTTCATTAGGTGTTTGTCCACCAACATTCCATGTTCCTATCATCACCCTGGTGGCAATCACTCTATTATGTACAAGCACCTGATATTTTGACAAAAAAGTTGGTTGTAACAGATGAAGCCATAAAAGCCAAACCTGACTTCTTTATTACTTATGTAGTTAACACGTAAACTCTCTGATTTCCTTCTCTGAAGCCTTCGCAAAGGAGGATTTGTTTTCTTTCCTAGAAGAGGATTTGACAGCTTGAAATCAAAAAATAATTATGTTGAATAAGTTTCAAAAGATAAAGGTTAGAAGATAATATCATCATTCAATTCTAGTTTCATAACTCTAGATATCATTGTATTAGTATAAATCTGAAGTTTGTAGCTTTATGTTAAACACTTCTAAATATAAAGTAGCAAGAGAACCATTCTTCGGCCATTCTTAGGAAGAGTGGGAGTGTTTTTTTTCTCAAAGTAGATAGCAAGGAACATGGAAAACTGTAGCTTCACAAGCAATACTTCTCAACTAATGATTATGTGAAACTGAAAAAGGCACAAACGTATAAAAAAATACACCAGATGATTATGGCAACAGTTCAAAGATACCTGAAGATTTTCTAATCCCGTTTTCGCTATTACATATCTCAAAGAAGCTATCATCTCCAGAGTTATTGCCATCTGTGAAAAGATAATAAAACTCGGATCACAGAGGTATCGAATGGAAATTTATATAATACTGTTCATGAAGTTTTTCAAACCATTGTCTCCATTTTCTGTGTCAAGCTCATCTTCACTGAAATCATTTAGTTTTGGCTTAATATTTAGCCATTTCCTCATCACCACTGAAGGCCAAAACGGCTGAAACTCCACTCAGATGAATTCACATCATGATGAACAATATAAGACAAATAATCTGATACAGTTCAACCTCCCCCCCCAAAAAAAAAAAAAGAAGCTTACTATTACTGAAAATTACCACTGACTGCTTTCGTCTTTGGGCTCTCATAATCTCCAGTGCTATGAGGCAGGCAATGAGAAATGCTCCAGTTCTCCCCACTTCAAGAAGATGCAAACCTTATGTTCCAACCAGCTAATAGGAGGGAGACACCAAAGGGTGAATGATAACTACATATAGGAAAGATGCGGACGTCGGCAAACATATCATAGAAAATAACCAGATAGGTTTATCTTGTTGATCACAGTTACCTCTTGTCCTTCAAATTTCAGAATAACTTTTTGAGGTGTAAGATCCATATTGGATACTAACACTAGTGTTCGTTTAGTCATGAAGAATTCGTGAAGTCAACATCAATACAAGAACCTATCCTTTTCTAGAAGAACAAAACAAAAGGTAGATGTGAAAGATTGATCACAACTGGTGGACAAGATCCAAAGCTTGTCCGGCATGAACTTTTACAAATGGCATGGTCCAACAAGATATTATCTAAGTGAATAGACAAGCACCAGCAGCGGATCACTGCTGGAAAGTGATGGACCGGAGCACATATGGATGGATCATCCTCGACTAGATTGATGAAATATAGCCATCACTCATTAGTACATGCACTACTCCATGAAAAAAAGATGAATTACGTAGAAGCATTGTTGGAACTGGGAAATATTTACGGTCCTTGAATTTTTCCGCTTTACTTGAGCAAATAGAAAGATGCTAGCATTTTGCTTGTTTCAAATAATGTAAGAACCTCAAATAGCCATCTGGGACAGCGAGAATAGTTATGAAAGCAAAAGAGTGGGACGTCTGGAAGATGTAGGGCTGAGGAAGATCCATATGTTAGTGAACTATTAAGCCATTGATGTGACAGAGTGGAGAGGCAGTAAGGTTTTTCAAATGAGAAGGTGAAGATCAAGTATTTGATGGACATGGGACACGTCAATGTTGGCAAGTGCAAGCCTATTATTTTCCTTGAAAAAAAAAAGAAAAGATTTCAGATCGCTGACTGTGGCTTGGTACCTATTATTTGCCACAAGGTCAAATGCAAGGTTACTATCACAATTAATCAGGTACCAAGCCAGTGAATATATCATCAGACAAATGATTTGTTAGTTTATTTTGCTATGTTTTGACAGACTAAAGTGAAGAAGAATAAAAGGAATTTCGGTTATCTGCAATTCCCTTTTCCTATATGGATAGGCAAGAATCCTCTGGTAAGGCTCCCTTTGTAATGTAGGAATAGGAAAAACACAAGAATAGTATAGGATTGGAAATGCAAACAGAAGAATAGGAAACAGAGGAAAATTCAAATGCTGCCCTTTCGATGAGTATAGGAAAGCTTCAGGAATTTTAGATGCAAGACTGAGTAAATAGTGTGTTTCACTTAACTAATTATATTTCAAAAATAAACTTTTTAACCAACATATGTAGGTTTCAGCCACTAATTTCTCTCTTGCTCCAAGCATTCATTTTTCTCACCAACCGTTTCCTATCACCCAAGCGCTCTCTCTCTCCATGGCATGGTGAGGCAGCCGATAATACCCTCTCTCTTGCCTCTAATCTCTAACTTATCTCCTCTCTCTTGCCTTAATCTCTAACTTATCTCATAATGTGCCTCGATCCTACCTGCGTGCGTGACAGAAAAAAGAGCTTGTAGTGGATGTTTTCTACCCTATACTTTTCCTATGAAATCAGCACCCCAGGAATGTTTCATTTACTTTTCCTGCGGTGCATTCCTTCATTCCAAAGGCATGAACACTGTTATTTTCTATAGGAATCTGAATCCTTCACTTTTCCTTCAAAATTCCTCCAATCCAAAGGAAGCCTAAAGGTAAACGTCCCACTATATGAAGGAGAATCATGGCAGCTGTGATATGTAAACCAACATTCAGATCATATAACTTCTGGTAGGACCTCAGTTCAATTCATCGTACTAGCTATCCTGACATATTCTCAAATTCTTCACTGCTCAATCAGACATTCCTCTCGTCTGAATCAACAGTCGAAAGAACACTGCCAGCATCTGGTTGTTGGTTGAGACGCAGCCTTGTTTGGCTTCAGTTGCAGGGTTGTGTTCTATGTCTTTACTGTATAGTGAGATCCTGATTCCGCATTTCCCAGCAAGTGCTCACGGAGCTCTCTGCCGGCCAGCTAGATGAGGCATTGGCTAGGTGGCTAAGATCAAACACCTGGCCACGCAATTGGTGCGTCGGGAAGGTCACCTGCGGCGAAGTGCATGGAGAAGAGGTGAAGAGCCATGCGCCACTGAAGAAGGTGGTTCGTGGAAGCTGAGGACGTCATGCAAGGGCGTACAAGCGACGAGCTGGCGGCGGTGGTGATGACGTCGTCGGAGAAGAGGCCGGGGGACCAGCAGAGCTGATACTCAAGTGGTGACGCTCTAGTTTCCATGTGGGCCTCGGCCACGGCAACAGAAGAATGTGATCTAAGGCATTCCGTCTGGTTGGGAGCACCTGGTTACAAGTGATGAGGTGAATGAATATAAGTTGAATATGAAAATGTCTAATTTTTCGCTGATGATGTTATTCCAACACTGCGGTATAATAAAAGAGTTTTCCTCGGCCTGAAATCTGTGCATGATGCATAATACGGGAAATAAATTCGGCTTTTCAGACTTTAACCCAAAGATACACTTCGGGAGAAAGGTTCAGGTGTTACGAGCGGGTTAGGTGTTACCGTGTTACTAAATTTTTTTACCTCCATAATGCTCAAAACATTCCAACAAAAATATGAAAGGATAGCTCATGTCACCTTCTACTGACATGTAAAAGTTGAGTTGCAACGGAGAGTTACAAAAAATATAAAAAAAAGAGAAATTAGTCTATGAACAGTAAAGGGTTGCGGGTTTAATGTGAACAGTTGCAACCTGCACTGTTCACAGACTAATTTCTAATTTTTGTTAATTTTTTGTAAGTCTACGTTGCAACTCAACTTTTGCATGTTAGTAGAAGGTAACATGAGCTATTCATTCATATTTTTGTTGAAATGTTTTGAGCATTATAGAGATGCAAAAAAAAATTCGATAACACGGTAACACCTGAAACTTTCTCTACACTTTGGACATTGGGTTTCATTTTTTCGGGTCTGGGGTCCGGTAACATCTAAAACTTTCTCTACACTTTGGATATTGGGTTTCATTTTTTCGGGTCTTGGGTCGGGGTTTTTGAGTTTTTCGGATGCTAGTTGGGAAGCTGTCAAAGACGCTCCACACTAGCTGGTCAAGCCAAGCTCTAGGATGTTGTCGAGTTGCGCATCCCCGAGTTCCTCTTCCCTAGCAGCTATGTTGCGCTACATACTTCCTCCGTTTCAAATTATATGACGTTTTAGCTCTGGGCACAAGAATTAAGGAGGTGTGAAAAGTGTGCTACCCAGAAAATAAATAGAGATATAGAAATAGAGATGTATTGAGAAGAGAAAAGGTGCACTAGAATGCGAGTGTTCTTATTTGAGAAAACTGTATGAATCTAGAGTGTCATAAAATTTGGAAGGGAGGGAGTACTTCTCTTTCGCGGTGAGCTTAAGAACCCCTTTTCTTCCTATTCCTCCTAGGACGAGTAATCTTTTTTTTCGAGTACATGCCCGAGAGCACACATTTGAAGGATCAAACTAGAGCGACCAAAAGTACAATATGGGTGAGTGTTTCTTGGGAAAGAATCACCCATGATGCCAACTTGGCACAGACGCCAAGTGGCTACCCATCAACTAACCTACCAACACCCTTACACATCACAAGAAAGGACGAAACAAGAAGCATAAACAAGCGACATTAAGGCTGTCTCCAACGGAGACCTCATTCGGTTACCCAAACCTAAACCGGGTTGTAAAACAACAAAACAAGCCTCCAACGAGTACCCCATAGCAGCCACCCATTCTAGGATCGATCTATCCCGTAGTCCATAAATAGAGATTCTGCCTCCGCTCCCTAAACACTCGTGGACCAATAGAAAACCAACATGACGCTGCTTCTTCCGTGCTGAAGTGCAGACCACTACTCGGTTTACGGAGTCCGTTGGAGATTCAACTACTTGGGTGGTGCCCCTTCAGGTCTACGAGCACCCATCCGGCGTCTTGAGTCTCCAAACTTGGTCTCCACCGTTGGAGACAGCCTAAAAGACCACCTATTGCTCCGAAGCCATGACCAAAAGATGCTCGAAGAGCAACCAGAATACTTCAGAGAGAGGTACGACCACATTCCAACATGAAGACACCGATGATGAAGATGAGCACCTCCACTCAAACCTACAGGAACCCGGACAGCGTTGAGGCCTCCTAAGATGACGCCTCCAAGGAGAAACACGACGTTAGAACGTTGTTGTCGCCCATCTAGAGAACAAGACTTGATTTTTCAATGCCCAATGCTTGAAGCAACCCATCTATCTAAACATCACTAGAGAAGCCATAGTAGTAGCGTTGCCACAACCACACCCCGGATTCCTCAACGGCAAGGCGGACGCCACAAACCCGACCATCCTCTCACGCTCGGGCATCCACCATCAATCATGCATGCCGAAGGCCGCACCTTTACGGTGGAGGCACCGGTCTCATCGCGCGTCGGCACTAGGATGGCCAAGCGCCGCCACCAAGGTGGCCTGCATCGATTATGTAGCGTGTCACGTGCCGTGTCCACCGCCACGGAGGCCACTATCGCCGCCGCGCTAGGGCCCCACGCCCCGTCGAAGGAATCATCACCGCTACGCTCGATGGAGCCCGAGTCCTCCACCGCGGACGTAAGACCGGCTCCGGGAGACTCCGGAGTGCGAGGTTAGTTGGGCGAGGTGGGACTAAAAAGGAGACATTGTGCCACACAACCGGACAAGCCAAGATCGCACAAAGACATCAAAACATATAGATTTGGATCCAGGTTATACAACATATAAATGGGTTTTTAGGCAATATTTGCACAAGACCTCGAGCGGAGATGTGGCTTAATAAAAAGGTGACACGTGGACCATTAGGAATTCGATACATGGTCCAATAGAAATAAAAAGGTGACATGTGTACCATTATGGAGGTGACACGTTGAAAGGACTATGATGTCGCTTAGAGGGGGGGAGGCGGGGGTAAATAGGCAAAACCTAAAAAATAAAAAAAAACATTTGCATAAGTTAGTTCAACCCGGTTTGACCTCCTTGTCAACCCGGTCGGACCTCCTTGCACGAGGCAGAATTGTGCACACTCGGTTCAACCCGGTCCGACCTCCTTGCACGAGCATAATTGTGCACACTAGTTCAACCCGGTCCGACCTCCTTGTTAGGGAGGTCGACCGCCTTTCACAGGTAAGAAACATGTCGGCTCTCCAAATTTGAATTCTACATCAAACCAAAACTTGAGGTGATGCTCCGGAGGTCTTCCTTAGCACATACACGAAGTATCCGTACACAAATGAGCATACCAAAGTAGATCGAAGCGGAAGCACAAATATAAGCTAGAAAACAATATGAAAGACACGAGAGACGGAGACACGAATTTGTTTATCGAAGTTCGGAATCACCCCAAGGTGATCCTTACGTATCCGTTTGAGGAAGCTTGAGCTGCTCACCCGCACGTTACAAGCCGGGTCTCTTTCAACCACTTTCCTCAATCCACTATCTTGATCTTTTCCACGCCGGAGGCAAGATCACAGCCCTAACAAAATTTCCCAAGGTTCACCGCAAGCTTCGGAGCTCTAGGGCGACGCCTAGCCGTCTAGGAGGTTTCACCTCCGGGACTAACAAATGATCCACGAGTTGCTTGACATAGTTCAAAGTACTCAAGGCTTAGGATTTTCTTACTAGTGCTCACACACTCAAATCTCTCAATCCAACTAAAATATTTAGATCAAATCACTTGAATCTCACAAAGAGAGGTTGGTGAGAGCTCAAATGGCCTTTAAAATGCTATAGAGTTGGGCAAGAACTAGCAGCAACCGAGAATGGAGTGGTGGAGGGGCTTTTAAAGGCTGTTTGGAAAACTAGCCGTTAGACCTGTCAGGCTCAAGACGACCCGACCGGGTTGCCCACCCGGCCCGATCGCCTTGCACCGACGAGCATCCAAAAACCGACGCAAAAGCTCCCACAAACCGCAAACTTGATTGCTCAACACACTCAAACTAACTATGCTTCACTTTTAAGGCCAAAAACTCACCGACCCAGAAATTGATCCCGGAAAACTTAGTTGAAGGCGGTCCGACCTCCTTGAGAGGGCAGCCCGACCGACTTGACTCGACGGAATACAAGATTTGGGGTTTAGGTCACTCGAATTGTTTCTCTTTAGGATTTTGAGCACTTTGATATTTTCATTCAACACATGTTGCATCCCTCTTGATAGTACGACATTCTATACTCAAGAATTAGATAAAAACATATTTCCTTCCACTTGAGCTTGAGATAAATCCATATGCCGAAAAACTTCATATTTTGCTTCTTGAGGGCTGACAATAATTCTTGACTTGAGCATTATTCATCGTGAGCTGATGACCATGGATTTCATCATTAAATAGACAAGACACCATATTATATCCATGTCACGTTTTCTTCTTGATTCACAAATAATTGACACTAGAAAATATCGCGCAGCTTGCCGCGCATACTATATTAGTTGTATTGGAGTTCCTGTTGTTACCATCGGTATTCCAGCATATGTATATTTGAAAGAGTGATTGGAAAATTTTAGATGATTATTTTCTATCCTTGATATCCAATAAGTGCGGCGGAACGAAATTAAAACTTGCTATTGAATTACTTAATTGAATGATCAGTTCGTACATTAATAAGGATACATTTTACTCAGTGAGAATATTAGGTCAATGTTGCCACTGTCATGTCAATATGTTTGGCTAATAGATATTGTCATAACATGGTTGTGAATTTAAATGAGAAACAATGTTTTCTATGCAGCCATCTAACTTTCAGCATATTATTTGTGAAAAATATTCGAAGTTATACTGAGATAATTGATAATAAGATTCTATATGTATGTACATATAGGAAAAAAAAGTATTTATAATAATGGGATAATTTTATTATTTGTTGTCCCAGGTATCAAATAAGTGCCGCGGAGTGAAATTCAAACTTGCTATTGATAGTATAAATCTAAAAGAGAGAAAGTTTAAAAAATCTTGTATGTCTTATAAACGAGTATACCATAACATTTTACCTCCCAAATAATTTCCTTGATGATAAGCAATGTTTTCGTCAAGTAAATCAATTATATGGCAATGCTCATTTTAAATTACTTAATTAGAATGATAAGCAATTAATGGTTTGAAGTAACTAACATTTCATTATCTTTTTTAAATAAGTCTCATGACAAAATAAATTAAATTTTAATAATTATATCCATAATAGAATAGTTTATTAAATTTTTCACGGTCATAATCTAACCATATTTTGAAAGTTTTGAGTTGGCACCGAAAGAGAAATGTTTATGCTTGTTATGCTAGTGAGGGATAAAAATAGTTACAAAATTGAAAATTCTATTAGGATTCACAAAAAAGAAAAAAATCATGATTTCTTTAATCGTTATTGTCAAAACATTAACAATGATTTTGCTTCATGGCGGTAGTTACATGCGCATGTATAACGCGGTAATTGCATGTTATCATTGAATTTAGGATATGCTTAGTTATACTAACAAATAGCTCTTTGCCTTTATTAGCCTATTTTCCTTTGAAATCTGAGTTTTTCTTCTCATTTTATTTAAATGTTTTAATCAATAGCAATTGGTTACTCTTATTCGTTGTATGTCTACGTCCTATTATACATTAATTACAATTAAAAAAATAGTTTCCATAACTTTTTAATACATCTTATAATATGTATTATTTGTTAATGTAAATTATTTGTGATAATATGAATGAAAGCAAGATATAGAAGTATGTATAAAATCAAAGTTTTTTTTATTTTGATTATACATGTTTTCCATGCAAGCACTAATACAAATTATCTTTTACTCGCCAATGAAATAAATGGTTAGAAAAATACATGTTTTTTGTTGATTGTAATATAATAATAGGAAATGGAAATTATTTGTAGCAACAAGAATGACAATATGTGTAATAAAATATTTTTTATAATGATTTACATAATGTTTTGTACATGCCCTAATACAATAGAAACAATGAAAAGGCAGTAAATATAATAATTATAATTTAGAAGTACCCGAGATGGAAAAGTGAAGGGAAGAGGTGGAGGACTGCGGGTTGATTATCATTTATTGAAGGGGTGCAAGAAGTGAAGAGAAGAGGTGGGAGGACCGCGGGTTGATTTACCATTTGTTAAACGGGCTAAATGTAAGAACTGAAGAGAAGAGGTGGGAGGATGGCGGGTTGATTACCATTTCTTAAAGGGTGTAAATGTAAGACTTCCGGTGCATATCAATGGTTCTTATGCGTTACAAGGGAGATCCAACGGCTGAAATGTTTTCGATGACATGATGTGGCTATCTTGCAAGAAAACGCACGTGTTTTAATATATTTAGACTAGGAAATGTCTACCTTGACTTCTTGATACATCAGATTCAAGCATCCACTTGCTCTTCTCCAACACAAAGGTCCTTCGACGCCAAGCCTCTTGCTTGCCCTTCTCTAATGTATGGTCCGTCGTAGCCAAGTCCTTGCTAACCCTTCATCAACTTACCATCAAGATTCACACATTTCTTTGCATCATCCATTAGCACACGCTTGATATTCACCTTCATGTTGTATTGATTTTCATTGTGATATGTGATGATTTCTTTGATATGATGCCAAGAGTTAAGTCATCAATATTTGCATATGGTGATCATTTCAATAATCAATATGAGACATATCATCAAAGCTTCATTTTTCTTTGTGTGACACATGACATAAGATTTTCATTATTGATCATCCATGTAGCTTCACCTTCATCACATCCTTTGTCATATGGCATAAAAAAATACATGTGGAATATACATATACATCCATGTCTTGATACAACAATGTTCATAATAAATCTATAAGACATTTTCCTGTTACAACTCAACAAACTACATTAGCTCTTTAATCGTGTTGTCATCAAAACACCAAAACCCACTAGGGGCCTAGATGCACCTTCACACGTGGTCCGATAGACAACGGAGACGTGGACTAATAAGAAAAAGTGACACGTGGGTCATTAGGGAGGTAACACGTGAACCATTAGGAAGGCGACATGTGGGTAAGTAGGATCTCGCCACATGGTCCAATGGGATCATGACACATGGTTTATTAGGGAGGTGTCACGTGGACCAGTAAGAGCTTCACGCGTGGTCCAATAGGGTGGAAGCACACGGACCAATAAAGAAGTGAAATATGGACCGCTAGATAGGCGACAAGTGGGATAGTAAATGTGCAACACGCGTCTAGGCTAGCTCGGATTTCTATGTCGGCCGCCACCATTAACCGTGCGTCTAAGGGACTAGAGTTGTGTGACGTAATTATATCAACAGTTCTGTGACGTTCATCGTGGTACAAATGTGACGCAATTCCCATGACGAATAGCATCTCATCATAAATTCATCACGATAGTTCTACAACAACGATCAATTACTATGATGATTTCGACATTGTGATAGATGACCATTTTACCTACTAGTGGTATCAATTTACTTGTCATTCTAACTTTGTATTAGATTCACCTGAACATTTCCAAAATCTGGATAAGCCATTTGTCCAAATTTACTCAAGCATTCTATAAATCTGGAAATAAAAAAGGCACCCAAACACATGAGTACTTGTTTTGCTATCAAACATTAAAACTGTAAAGTTTTGAAATTTTACTAAAATAAATTGCTTATATTTTTAGACAGAGAGTAGCAAATTTTGCTATGAACAAATTTAGTTGCAAAAAATAGCAACCAATACAAATGTCACGTATCTCTCTTTTTGGATTTTTTCGAAAGGGCTTTTTACCTCACCGGTAAAGTGCTCGAGTAACACCTCCAGGTTTCCGGGTTCAACTCTTAGGAGGAGCGAATTTCTAGACTAGGTCAAAAATCCCATTGTCTCTCGCTGCACCAAAGCATGCGGTCAAGTTTGTGCCTAGACACTTGGAAGCAACGAAACCCATGGTGGTCCGACCCAAGCTATCACATAGCCCGAGACCCCGATGTAAGGGGAGAGAAAGGTTAGGGGAAGGGATGGCAACGGGACGGGTGGAGCAAAAGCCCTCCCGTGAACATATTTGGTGCG